>PGTU02000005.1:28590535-28657559 GCA_002896215.2 Cicer echinospermum
AGCGCTTTTAAAAAAGTGTTATAAAACATGTAAATATAACGCGCGCTTGTTATGCACATTTTACAGCGCTTTTTCAAAAAAGCGCTGTAAAATGCACACCCATTATATAAGTTATGGGTCTGCTTTTTAGAGCGCTTTTTAACAAAAGCGCTGTAAATGCACACCCATTATATGAAATTATGGGTCTGCATTTTACGGCGCTTTTATTTGTACATTTTACAGCGCTTTCTCAAAAAAGCGCTGTAAAATGTACACCATTATAGCGCTTTACAACAACATTTTACAGCACTTTTTAAAAAAAGCGCTGTAAAATGTGTTTTTTTTTTAAACGCTGTAAATTAAAATACGCTACGAATATGAATAATAAAACACAAATGCTAATAAATTAATCACTTACGACAAACGTGGGGTCAGAACGTTTGAAAACAAATGCTCTCCATTCATCCTTTGATATATAATGTTGATATATTTTTGGAGGTTCAGCACTTGTGTTTCCTTCTCTATCTTTTAGATAGAAATTTGAGAGATGGGATCTAAATCCACGATGGATCTTTCCAGCAACTCTCAAAACATAAGACTTTCGTCCCTCATCAAGAACAAAAGTCGTCTGCAATGAAAAAAATTATAAGTAAAGTATTTCAACGAAAAAAATTATAAATGACAAAAGAGTGGATCAAAAAATTTACTTGAATGTCATTCCATATAATATCTTTGGCATCCTTCAACGCCTTATCTCTCCAATTGTCAATTGTAATTGGGACATTTTGACGAACAACAGCCCCAATATAGCTTACAAACATAGAGCTGTTGGGGTCAATTGGCTGACCACTCTCATTCCAGCCAACCTAATAAACTCATATAGTAAGTACATGCCCTAAACCCTAAAAAAAGATATAAAATTCACACAAACAAGGCAAATCACAGTATGTAATACTCAAATTTAATGCCATATACTCCTTGCTTTAATGACTTTCTGCATGATAGTTGCACCACGTTTGACTTCTTTTTCGTAAGTCTTAGAGGTGCCAACTTCTTCATTTTGAACTTCTAAATCTTTGTTTGTATCCATTTAACTACAACAAGTTCAACATGCACTTTAGTATAACATCAACAAGCTCAACATGCATCATGCATTATTATAAACAAACTCAACATG
Source organism: Cicer echinospermum (assembly GCA_002896215.2). Lineage (NCBI taxonomy): Eukaryota > Viridiplantae > Streptophyta > Magnoliopsida > Fabales > Fabaceae > Cicer > Cicer echinospermum. The sequence goes on from PGTU02000005.1 coordinate 28,591,692, forward strand.
TATCAGTATATCTTAAAAAAGCTCAACATGCATTTTAATGATTACAAAAAATTTATAACATCAATACCTGAATAATGGTTCGAAGAAAGATGAAATCTAAAGAAAAGAGGGAACGCAGAAAGTACACAGAAATATGGTTCAAAGAAATAGGATATTGAAGAAATACGTAATGAGGGCTACGTATTTCAATGAAAATATATTGTGTGAAATGGGAGAGATGATCTTGGATGGAAATAAGGTTCGAAATGAAGGAGATGATCGTGGAAATAAGGTTCGTAAAGGACGGGATGATAGGGTTTGCAAAAGAAGAGAAGAAATGAAGGTTGAGATGATAGTGAAGTTTACGTAATGAAGAGGAAACTGAAGAGGTAACTGTTATATATACGTAACACTTTTACAGCGCTTTTTATAAGCCTTTTACAGCGTTTTTTTGTAAAGCGCTCTAAAAGGCTTCTTCAGTTAAATTTTTAAAGGGCTCTTTTACAGCGCTTCTTCCCAGAAAGCGCTGTAAAAGACCTCCGTGTGTTATTATGTTATATGAATGCCTTTTACAGCGCTTTCACACATAAGCGCTCTAAAAGGCTTCTTTATTACTACTAAGACTTACAATACAATTTAATATAGTTAAATTTTAAAAGCTCTTTTACAGCGCTTTTTTCAAATAAGCGCTGTAAAAGACCTCAGTGTGTTATTATGTTATTTGAATGCCCTTTTACAGCGCTTTTACACAAAGCGCTCTAACATGTCTCTCTTATGTTAATTTTAAGAGGTCTTACAACGACTTGACAAATAAGCGCTGTAAAAAGACCTTTGTGTTTTATGTTATATGAATGTTCTTTTACAGCGCTTTTTTCACATAAGCGCTGTAAAAGGCCTCTTTATTACTGCAAGACTTGACAATGTTATTAATATAGTTAAATTTTTAAAAGGCTCTTTTACAGCGCTTTTTTAAAATAACGTTACAGACCTCCGTGTGTTTATTATGTTATTTTGAATGCCTTTACAGCGCTTTTACAGATAATCTAAAATGTCTCTTTATGTTAATTTTAAAAAGGCTCTTTTACAGCGCTTTTTCCAAATAAGCGCTGTAAAAGGCCTTATTGTTTTTGTGTGTTATTATGTTATGTTATTTTTTAAACAAGCTCAACATGCATGCAAAACCACATAGTAGTAACTGGTCACCACAAAATCCTTCCTCTTCACCAAACTCTTCTCCTTTTATGCATCTTCTTCACAAACATCAAAGCTTACTCTTTCACAATTCAATCTCCACCTCAACACCCTTTTTATCTCTTTACATTCTCTTTCCTTCTTAAATCGAAACTTAATTGGTATTCAGGATCATTGCCATGTTGCGAAAAATGGGTTTGTGTCTGGTGTTTTTGGGGATTCCCATGATGCGTACAAGGTGTTTGAAAGAAATGGGTTTGTGTCTGATGTTTTTTGATTCCCATGATGCGTACAAGGTTTTTGAAGAAATGGGTTTGTGTCTGATGTTTTTTGAATCCCATGATGCGTACAAGGTGTTTGAAGAAATTAGGTGTCTGATGAATATATTATTTTAAAGCCATTTTAAGCGCTTTGGTAAACAAGCGCTGTAAAATGGCTTTTTTTACTCACTTTCAAAAGAGTCGTTACAGCGCTTTTGTGTGAAAAGCGCTGTAAAAGGTATAAAACACTCATTATTTTATTTTTAAAAGATTCTTTTACAGCGCTTTTTAAGATAAGCGCTGTAAAATGTCTCTTTATTTTATTTTTGTGTTTGGTTTATTTGGGTTGGGATGACATTAAAATTTTTTATCATTTTAATTAGATGATGAATATTAGAAATGACTATTTTTAGAAAATCTATATATATATATGCACTGAGCAAAAGAGAATCTCTCTATTCAGTTCAGTTCAGTTCATGTAAATTACTAATTTATATTCAGTTCAGTTCATGTAAATCAAGCTAAATATAAAACACTCATTGTTACATGAACTTGGTATAAACACTCAAATCAAGCTAAATATAAGCAGAAAATAATTAATCCGAAAATAAATTAATCAGAACTTAGTATAAAAACACTCAATTCAGATTACATGCATATTTACAATAACACAGTTCAGATTACATGCATAGCTCATATAAAACAATTAAACATATACATTAAGATGCCCTTCTTCTTTTCCTGGTGACATTCACATTTGTTTGTCCATTTACAATACGAAACGATGGATTACTCCAAATTCCCTCATCATGATCATCTCTAAGATATAAACCATCATCAGTTGAATCAATTTCATGTGGTTGTTGTGATGTTGCAAATAAAAGATCATTACCAACATCTTCATCATTATTGTTATCATCACTTATTTTATTGGTCGATAGGACAACATACCATTTATCATTAGAAGGATCAGTGACATAAAACACTTGTTGAGCTTGCGACGCTAAAATAAAAGGCTCGTCTTTGTATCCCACCCTATTAAAATCGACAAAGCAAGAATCCTGACTCATCAATCCGAACGCCATTATTATTATCGACCCACTTGCAACCAAATATGGGAACACGAAACATTGTGTAGTCTAACTCCCATATGCGCTCGATAACCCCAAAATATGATATATTTGCATATATTGGGTTTTTGTCCTTTGCACTTGAGACATGCATCGCTTCAGCTACGAGAGTGACTCCACTATTTTGCATAGTGGTCTGATCATCTTGTTCTTTGTATAAAATGTGTAGCCGTTAATAACATAACCAGTGTAAGAAAAGACATGTAAGCTCGGACCATTTGCTAGCCACCTCAATCTATTTGAAATTGATCCGGGGTCTATATCAAATTTTGACATTATGTGATTTTTTAACCATGTTACAAAACTTCGATTGTGCTCTCGAGTTATCCAATTTTGATTCCTATTCATGTTCAAACGAGATAACTGATCAATGTGTATTGTAACATACGGTTGAACCTCATCATCATTGTGCAGAACATACAATTGTGCCTGCTCCCATTCTGTCCTTGATATAGTCAGTAGTCTCCTTCCAGTTATCCCTTCTCCTGATAGTCTTCCGAATGACGAGACATGGGAAGCCCTATGGATTCAACATTGGACAGATATTCAGTACAAAATTCAGCAGCCTCTTCAACAATGTATCGTTCAGCAATACAACCTTCTGGTCGACTTCTACTTTTTACGTACCCTTTTAATATTTTCATATATCGTTCTATCGGATACATCCATCTCATATAAGCTGGCCCACAAAGTTGTGTCTCCTTAACCAGATGAACAGTAAGGTGAACCATTATATCAAAAAACGATGGTGGGAAATACATTTCAAGCTCACACAAAGTAACAACAATTTCCCTCTGCAATGTCGGTAATTTCTGAGGGTCGATCACTTTACTACAAATTTCCCTGAAGAAGAAACATAATCTAGTTAAGGCTAGTCGAACTTTTTCAGGTAAAATGGAACGTATACCTATTGGTAGCAAATGCTCCATTATAATATGACAATCATGGGTCTTCAAACCTTTTAAACTTGAGGTCTTTCATACAAACCAAATTTTTAATGTTCGAAGAGTATCCTTCTGGAACTTTAACTTCGTGTAGAAATTTACATAAAACAATTTTTTCCTTTCTAGATAGAGTATGAGCGGCTGGAGGTAGATATGTGCGATTTCCTTTCTTTACTGGAGCCAGTTCATTTTCTTATTCCCATATCGACCAAGTCCAATCTTGCATTGACGCCATCTTTAGACTTTCCTGGACATTGAGTAACGTACCAAATAACACTTTCAAATACATTTTTTTCCTTATGCATCACATTGAGGAATGTCTTACATACAATGACTTCCAATATGGCAATTCAAAGAAAATTGACTTTTTCTTCCACCTATTTTCACCAGCTCTCCCGCAAAAGGTTTGCCAAATTTATTGGTCAAACTTGTACTTTTTCAAGTATTTGATATCCAGTCGGTGCTAAAGGAGCTTTACTTCCTCTGATTTTCCATTGAATGCATTTCTCCACCCACGATACTGATGACTATAAGGTAAAAATCTACGATGTCCAAGAAACACATTCTTCTTACAATGTTTCAACCGCATCCAATTGTACTCTCTTCACATATAGGACATGCACACTGACCTTTAATGCTATATCCTGATAAATTACCATATGCTGGAAAATCATTAATTGTGCCGAACAACATAAGCCCTCAAATTGAAACACTCTTTCCTATAACCCATCATAAACTTCCACACCTGTCTCCCACAGAATTTTTAAATCTTCAAATTAAAGGAGTCAAGTATACGTCGATATCATTCCCCGGTTGTTTGGGTCCAGAAATTAACAGAGACAACATCATAAACTTACGCTTCATACATAACCATGGAGGTAGGTTATATATTACCAAAATCACAGGCCACGTGTTATGTGAGATGCTTTGAAGACCATGTGGATTCATTCCATCAGTAGAAAGTGCAAGTCTTAGATTTCTTGACTCTATCCCGAATTCAGGATACTCGTGATCAATTTTGCCCATTGTGGGGAATCTGCAGGGTGTCGAAACATTCCATCTCTAATTCTTTCATCTGCATGCCATGTCAAGTGTTTTGAATCTTCTTCACTGCGATACATGCGCCTAAATCTTGGTATTATAGGGAAAATACCACACGACTTTTGCTGGAGTAGACTCTTTCTTCTTATATCGAGAGACATTGCATTTTTGGACACGCCTTAAGTAGTTCATATTCGTTTCGAAATAAAATGCAATCGTTAGGACACGCATGAATCCTTTCGTAACTCATTCCAATAGAACACAAAATCCGTTTAGCCTCGTAGGTTCGACTGGGAAGTTCATTATCATCTGGCAACATATCTTTTATGAGTGTTAATAATTTCTGTAAAGCTTTTATCAGACCATCCATTACTCGCTTTTAAGTTGTACAACTTTAATATCGCTGACAGTCTTGTGAATTTAGTACAACCATTATATAATTCTTTCTCTGCATCACTCAACAAACTTTCAAACATTTTAGGACAATCTCGAAGATCTTCTTCAACTGCTTTTGCAATCTCATCAACTCGGTCCGGCTCATATGTATCTGTATCGAAGTCAGTTAAAGCATATGTCGAACTATTCTCAAAATTAATGTTTCCTTTTTTTTTCTCACCCTGTCTTATCCAACATGTGTAGCTTTGATCAATACCATTACATACTAGATGTCCTTCTAATTCATCTTCTCTAACACGTTTTCCAAAACAACATTTTAAACAAGGACAAACTACTCTATTTGGATCTTTTGCATTCTTCACTGCAAACTCAACAAACTCCTTCACTCCAATTTCATACTCTTTTGACAATCGATTGGCTGAAATCCATTTCCTATCCATATTATACCACCTATATAAATGCAGTAACAAAAATAATAAGCTTTCAAAACATATCAACAAGTTTCAAAAAGAAACCAATATCAACTAACAATTTCAAAACAGAACAGATCATGTGGTATGCGTTTTTTGACAATTTCAAACATAACAGATCATGTGTAAAAGAGATTTAATATATAAATATATATATATAACAATTTTTAAGTAGATTTAATATATATGTAACAAAATATAACAGATCATGTGTAAAAAAAATACCTTAGACAACGTAGATGGCCGCACAGTACGTAGAGGATATTAGGGTTCCCAACGTATATAATTATTTGAAAGATGTAGAGGATATGAGGGTTTCCAACGTATATAATTATTTTAAAGATGTATTTTACACCGCTTGTGAAAAAGCGCTGTAATAGGTAGTTAAATTCAATGAAAGCGCATGTGTTTTACAGCGCTTGTGAAAAAAAGCGCTGTAATAGGTAGTTAAATTCAATGAAAGCGCATGTGTTTTACAGCGCTTGTGAAAAAAGCGCTGTAACTGATTCGCGAAAGCGCTTCCTTTTACAGCGCTTTTTTGACAAGCGCTGTAAAGGTCTTATAACGTGATGCGCAAACGTTATATGACCTACTACATCGCTTGTTTTACGGCGCTTTGCATCAAAAAGCGCTGTAATAGGTTCCGTTATTTTTAAAATATAATTACAACAACGCTTGTGTTTAGCAAGCGCTGTAAAATGGGCGCTGTTAAATGTCATTTTTGGCGTAGTGTAACTTTATTCTTAAAACTACTCATATTTTGATGATGCCATATCGTTTGTGTCCGAAAGAATTATTTGAGTTGAAGTCCCAGTCAGAGGAGTTGTTGCTGAACGAATTTATATGTCCAAGTGTACATATTAACATCTTATAAATAATAAACTAAATATAATTATAATTTCCAAATTGAAAATAGTATATTTTTGTATAGTATTAGTAGTAGTAGTATTGTAATCATTACTATTATGTTTTTAAATTAATGTCAGAATCATTTTAAATATGTGTACAAAAACTGATTTGCTAAAAGTAATCATAAAATAATATTTTATATTAGTTTAGATTATTTTGAGAGAAACTGTTTGATTGTTCTGATAACCAATATTCCTATTATTACTCTATTAATTTTTTTTTGCCTATATTATACTATCTAGTTAGTATTAAGTATTACAAACTCAACCAAACCGACTGTCCTTTAAAATTAAAATTGTCAGTGTGATATTATATACAATAGTAATATGATATCACTGAAGTTACACCTAAATATATTCTTAAATAAACATATGTTACTTTATCATTCACACATAGAAATAGCAAACGAGAAAATTATATATCAGGGCAACAACTAATGAATTAATCAAAAGAGTATTGATCAATTCCAATTACTTTTACTCAACAGGTGGATAATTACACCCTTATGTGGTATATTTATTTTGAGAATTTAAGATGAGAAAAAAGTTATATATTTTGAATAATAAATTTATAAAAATATATATTTTTTTTAAATCTAACTCTATTAAAATTCAGAATTTTATGAAACACAATTATAGATTATGAAATTGATTTATTCACTATTTTTTTTTAATTGAATTACCGTTTTTTATGATTGTTTGAATATTTATTCTTTGAAAGATTATTTTATGATGTATTCTTGAACTATTGTTGTTATAGTATATTTATATAAAATATTATATTCTAAATATGATTTTATGAAGATGATTGTAAAAAGTAAATTATTTTCATTGTATGTGTTTGAGATGAACTTATGCTCCATATGGATGAATCCTGTACTTTACTATTATTTATTTGGATGAACTATGTGCTCGATATGGATGTGCCTTATACACATGAGATAAGTTTTAAATTCCACATAGATGGATCTTGTACCCCACACTAGATGCGTAGGTGCTCTATATGATAAGATGATACTCACTTTGCGGAAGTAGTACATCTGCATATAACAATAGGATGTCGTGGAATTGATTGATTTATTTTATGTAGAATATATGTGTGTATTTGATTTATCTTATTATTATAGATGTGAATTATGGTTGATTTTAAGTGAATGAGTTTATATCAATTATTGAAAGTAATTGCTTATTATAAAAAAATTATTTGAATTTCAAAAGTCATTTTGGAAGAACGCGGGTTCCATGGTACATATTTCTGATTATCGAACTAACTGAGAATAATACTTGTTTTAAAATTATGTGCATTATTCACTATGATGTAATATCTCATTAAAGTGTTGTTTTCAGAGACTAAGACTGCGTAGAACGTCCAAAGATAAGGAGTTCTACACTTTTTGGATAACCATTCTATTAGAGTAGGTTAGTAGATTAGGAATATGTGGATATTGAAGTTTCAATAACACAAGAAAGAGTAGTTTAAATTGTGTTATTATATGTTAAAATTGTTTTTAAATTTTAATCATAAATTGGTGATTAAGGCAATTAGAAAAATAAAAGCAAAGAGAAAAGAAAGAACACACAAGGAATTTTATATTGCTTAACCACCAACCTGACTGGCTATGTCCATTACCTTCACCTGAAGAATTTCTTCCAATAATTCAACCTGAATTACAAAACCCACTTAACCTCACCTAGTTAAGTCTACTAAACCTTCTGGTTGCAACTACAACACGATTAGGCAAATACAATAGCCCCTAATGGGCCAAATTACAAGTTTTTAATTGGTTTGTGTTTGAATCACATTGAGAGGATATGTATGTGTCTAACACTAAGATAAATATGTGTTTGTAAAAGTGTTTAATGTTCAAACAATAATTATTTTTGGATATGTTTGATGTTCAAAGTAAGATCAATATTGTTTTGTATATTCTTCAATGTTCAAAATATAGAATTTCTTCAATGTATTTGATGTTGTTCTTCAATTATGTTCTTCAATGTATTTGATGAGAATCGTTGTAAGATTTTTCAATTGTAGTTCTATTATTCTACTTGCTGAAGAAAAAAAAGAATTCCCACAATAGAAGCAATTCTGAACGTTTGTCTTGCTTTAGTATTGAATTGAAGCATTGCCTTGTTTCAATTTGTTTTTTATTTAATCGTTACTTTGAATTGGTGCATTTTTGTGTTGTTTCACTTTTGACCGTTACTGCAGATTTCGATGTTGTTGATAGTAATAAGCGTTTTGAAAATCTTTTATATATTAAAAAGTATTTAGCCAATATTTCCATTTGGTGCAATTTGGTTGGTAACCGTTTGGAACATTCTTTGTATTTTTCGAAGACTTTTTTTGTTTTAGTTTTCGCATCTTCCATGATTAGTATCTGAGGAAAATTTGAAGGTATCAGGATCAGAGGCAAACCTTGCCTGTTTCAGAATCTGATTTGAAATCTTATAGATTTTATCAAAGTCACATCTTCTAAGTCTTACCCAATTTCCATAATCGTTAACCTTCATTAGAGGCATTCGCTTTTTTAGAGGTATTTACTTTTTGTCATATGCATTGACTTTTAGTACATTTATTTTGGAGCGTTGACTTTTTGTCAGAGTCGCTAACTTTTGTCATATTCGTTGACTTTTGTCAGAGTTATATGTATGAAAGTCATAATCATTGTGTAAATTGCAGAGGGCTTGCTTCCTCTGATCGTGTTGTTTCCTTTATTCATTGTGTTTCCTCTTATATGTGTGTTTCTTCTAATCATTGTGTTTTTGCTAATGTGTATATTTCCTCTGATCATTGTACATTATCTAATCTTTGCATTTTCTCTGATCTATGTGTTTGCTCTGATCATTGTGTATCCTCTGATTAGTGCATATCCATTTATTCAGTTGTATCCTCTAATTTTGTTGTATCCTTTGATTATTTTGTTTCCTCTAATTATACTATTTTCTTTTGATTTTACCTGTTTTCTCTGATTTTATTTGTTTCCTCTAATTTTTGCCATTTCCTTTTGATGTTTCCCTGGGTATGGAATGTACCTCTTTGTTCTATTTTTCTTCACACTTGATTTAGAACATTAGTACATTAAGTTTTTCTCACAAACTTCCTTTTGTTATCAACAAAACTAGAAATGAATTTTTCTCCAAAACCATCTCGGTTCTAACAATCTTCCCCTTTTTGTTGATGACAAAACATCATTTTTTTTGAAAAAATCAATTATTAAAATGAAGCAAAAAAATAAATAGATTCTCTCCCTCATCAGAGCATATCTTATTTATTTCAAAAGATTTCACTCCCCTATGAAAAATAACTAAATAGAGCAAATGAGAAGAAATTAGTCGACAAAGCATTTTCTTTTATAAAAAGAAACCTGTCTTGAGCAAGGGGTTTTGTGAAGATACTAGCCAATTGATGATTAGTGTCGATATATTTGATGTCGAGGATTCCCTTATGAACAAAATATCTGATGAACTAATGTTTGATTTCAATCTATTAGGCTCTGGAGTGCAAAATTGGGTTTTTGGTCAAGCAAATGGAAGAAGTGTTGTCACATAATATAAGAATTTGACTTTCATTGATATTATAATCTTGTAATTGATGTTCCATCCACAAAAGCTGAGTACTGCAACTAGCAGCTGATATATATTATGCCTCTAATGTTGACAAAGCAATTGTCCCTTGCCTCTTGCTGGACCATGATATCAGATTGTTGCCTAGAAAAGCATAGTTTCCACTGGTGTTTTTTCTTTCAGGTTTATCACCTGCAAAGTCAGCATCACAAAATCAAACAAACTTCTATTATGATTATTTTTTTATAAAATAACCCCAAGTTTGTAGTGCCTTTCAAGTATATGAGTATTCTCTCGCTGCTGTAAGGTGACATTCTCTTGGGTCTAAATTAAATCTGGCAGAGAGGCAGACACTAAAAAAAATGTATGATCTTGAAGTTGTTAAGTAGAAGAGTAATCTTATCATTCCTCTGAAGATTTTATGATCAACTCGTGTTCCTGCATCATGTTTATCAAATGAGCTAGATTACTTTTGGGATACAACTTGTTCCAACATGATGCCTCTAATACACAACACGCTCTGAAGATGCAACAAGGTGACGTTTCCCATGCCACTAATTATAAGTCATATAGTGATGTCTTTGCCTCTAGCTATCTGGAAACTCTCCCACTAAATCATTCTAGAAGATTTGGTTGAATATTCATTTTGGAATTAATCAAGCTTCAACAATCGTATTCGAAAACCATATCTATCGAGATTTACTTTTTGTGAACATCTATGTTGACCTCGCACAAGGTAGATACGCTTAGCAGATTCATGGAGAATTATTTTCAAGCGTTATTTGGACATTCTCATACATAATCATTCTAGAAGATTTGGGTGAAGATTTGTTTTGAAATTAGTTAAGCTTTAATGATCATAAGAAGAATACACGACAAAATAACTCAGAAGACCTTACGAACACAAAATTCACTAAGTATTCAAAATTCAATGTTTCAGTTTTAGCAAATGCACTTGTTCATCTTATATTACTTATAGCTTAGTTATTTGTTTTAGTTTGTAGTCCTTTGTAATTAATCTGGTTAGAAGAAGCAATACAGAATCATGTTTCATCCTTTTGTAACCCAACCCAATAATGGCTATTCTGCTATAATGACTTGTAGGTTTTTTAAGTTGGAAGTAGAGAAAACTTGACTTATAGGGTCAAGGTGTTGTAGTGCCTCAATGGTCTATAGATTTTCGGATGAAGTTTGAGAAGACTGATTTGAAGGATCATGTGTTGAATTAGGGGATAAATCCTTCTATGTGAGGGGACTGGACGTAGCTGCCACATTAGTCGTGAACTCATATAAATCCTGGATTTTTTCCTTCTGCCATGATACTTTTTTTTATTGTTGCCTTAGTTTTTTTTTATTGGTTCTAATATCTAGAACCCGATTTTTGAAAAGAAAATTTTAGTAAGGCAAAATACAATTCAAACCCCCTTTCTCGTATTTTTTGCACCTTCAAACATGGGTAACGTTCCTTAAACACAAAGATGAGTTACATAAAGTTTCCACTATCTTCTGCAAATAAGTGAAAAACAAAAAAGGTTTTTGTATTGCAATAATTCATAGTGATCATGGGGGTGAGTTTGGAAATAAGCTTTTTGAAAACTTATGTGAAGAGAATGGAGTTTCACACCATTCTTCATCTCCTAGCACACCTCAACTAAATGGTGTCGTAGAAAAAAAATATTGATATCTTCGGAAAATGGCACGTACCATGATTCACGACATGAAGGTTGCCAATCACTTTTAGACAGAAGGAATGAATAAAACTCCTTAGGAATTGTGGAAATGAATAAAACCGAATATTTCATAATTTCATCAATTTGGTTGGATATGCTATATTTTGAACACTAAAGTGAATCTTGGCAAATTTGATTCACGATATCAAAAATGCACCTTTTTGGGATACTTTGAAAGATATAATGACTAAAGAGTATAAAACAAAGAAACATCAATTGTTGAGGAATCAGTTCATGTCAAGTTTGATGACAAAAAGCTTGACCATAAATTGTCAAGGCTAGATGTAGATTTTGTAGATCTACAGATGTTAGATGAACAAGATATATCAGAGGAACCAACAAAATGAGCCTTAAATGAATCAGAAGATATGTTTGAAAATTCAAGGACAAGTAATAATGAACCTCTAACAAATAAAGATCATCCGGAACCCAAACCCAGATGGAAATCAAAATCTTCACATCCAAACTCTCTAATCATAGATAGTGCAAATGATCCTCTAAAAACCAGGTATGCATTTAAAGAAACATCTATGCTTGAACTACTATCTCAAATTGAACCCGCACCTATATATAGACGAAGCTCTATCCGATGATGTATAGTATCTTGTACAAAATCCTAAAGAAAAGAAGTGAATTGGAACCAAGTGGGATTTAAGAAAAAAAAATGAATAAGAAAGGTGAAGTGATTAGAAACAAAGATAGACTTGTAGCTCAAGGATACATTCAACAGGAAGATATTGGTTACACTGAAACTTTTGCCCTTGTGGCAAGGTTAGAGGAAATCAGAGTCCTACTTCCATTTGCAGTATTTAACAAAAGTATTTTTTATCAAATGATTGAACACAGAGTTATCTTGGTTCACCACTAACTTGGCTACATCCAGTCCCCTCATTTACAAGGCTTTAATCCACTAATTCAAATACCTTGAATTACGAAGCACCTTACCCTCCAAGCCAATCTTCCCAAACAACCTGACAACCCCAACCATGTGTTCTTATAACAACCGAACAATCTCATATTAAAGAAGAAACTAAACCACTATTGGGTTGGATACAAAATATTAGAACTTTTAGTGTTTGCTTCTAACAAAGTTGATATTAATAATAATAATAATAATAATAATAATAATAATAATAATAATAATAATAATAATAATAATAATAATAATAATAATAATAATAATAATAATAATAATAATCATCATCATCATCATCATCATCATCATCATCATAATGATAATGATAATATTAATAATAATAATAATATAATAATAATAATAATAATAACTCTCAGACATTAAGAAAAAACACATAGAAAATATTTCTAACTTGAATAAGTGTATCTCTCTTTAAACACTAAGAAGAATTTGAAATTTTGAGCTTACCAGTTCTTCTACTTTTTTCTTCTTCTGATTTTCGTTAAAATACTTCTTCAGTCTTGAGTATATATTTATAGATAAATATAGAGCTTCAATTTATTCATTGTTTAATTCTTAATTGTATCTTTATTCCTAGCTTGGTCAACAAAAATCTTATTCAAAAATAGTTATGATTGAGTTTGTAAATTCTTTATATTGATTATGTTTGTATTTTGTTCAAATTGATTTTGTTCGTACGTTGTTCAGATTGAGTTTGTAAATTGTACAAATTGATTTTATTCATATTTTGTTGTAGATAAATCTTCTTGTAAATAATTCATATCTTTTTGTGATAAATCTTGATCAAAATCTTTCTTCAAATCTTGACCATATATTTTTGTTAATTTGGTAAAAGATGTTCTTCAATCATAAATCAAAATTAAATCTTAGTTTAAATTTTCTTAAAAAACATTTAACTATATCTTCTTTTCAACTTGGTCAAAGTTTTTCTTCAATCATAAACCTTAATCAAATCTTATTTTAGATTTTCTTCAAAAATATTTGACCATATCTATTATATATATTTAAAACAGACTCCCATGTCAATTCTCATGCCACCTCATAGTATTTCTTCCACATGTGCAAACATATCCCACCTCAACGAAAAAGCTTATGTGTACGCCTTAGAGTGTTCTTTGTGTTTTTATGTTTCACCTCATTTTTTCTAATTTGTTTCTAAATAGTTTTGGCCCTCTTTTAATCCCTCTAATCCCTAATTTTTTTAATGACTTCCTCCAACAATTTCTTCTTCCCTCTTGTGTACGTCCCATTCATTTGCCATCCTCGCAAAATCATCTTCTTCTTCGAAATTGCCGATTCTACTCCAAAGGTACACTGAAAGAGGTATAGGTTGGTTCGTTGCAACAAAAAAAAAAAATTCTCTTTCTCTATTTCTAATTTTGGTGCCATGTTCACCTCATTTTTTCTACTTAGTTTCTACAAATTTCTCACAATTACCACAAAGATTGATTTAACATGTAGAAAAAACTGAGGTGACCATGGCACCAAAATTAGAAATAGACAAAGAGAAATTTTTTTTTTTGTTGCAATGAACCAACCTATACCTCTTTCAGTGTACCTTTAGAGTAGAGTCGGCAATTTCGAAGAAGAAGATGATTTTGCGAGGATGGCAAATGACTGGGACGTACACAAGAGGGAAGAAGAAATTGTTGGAGGAAGTCATTAAAAAAATTAGGGATTAGAGGGATTAAAAGAGGGCCAAAACTATTTAGAAACTAATTAGAAAAAATGAGGTGAAACATAAAAACACAAAGAACACTCTAAGGCGTACACATAAGCTTTTTTGTTGAGGTGGGATATGTTTGCACATGTGGAAGAAATACTATGAGGTGGCATGAGAGTTGACATGGGAGTCTGTTTCAAACATTCAAACTATTATTAATATTGGCAAATGAATCATAATCATTAACATTTTGGTTACAAACTATTAACTGCAAACAATTATAAGTATACAAATAATTACAAATAAATTACTTTAATTCATCTATTATATATATTTAAATATTTTTATTTGACTTTTTACTTTGAATATTGATAAATATATATAATATATAAATATTTAGAAATGATGGACAAAGTCGTGTCTCTTTTAATTTTAGTCAGTTTTATTTTACTGAAACTAATTAAATTTAATTTTTTGTTTTATAATGTTAATTGACATGAAATTAAAGTAATATATTTGCAATTATTTGTATTTGATGTATACTTATAATTGTTTGACAATTAATATTTTGTAACCGAATTTTAATAAATTTTAGATTTCGATTTTGAAACCAAAATGTTATTGATTATGATTACTCAATTAATATTAATTTAAGAAATAATGTTTATAAATTAAAATTATAATATATCCGATTTAAAGTTAAAAAAAATCAAAATTACCACAAAGATCGATTATTAAAATGATAGTGAGAGAAAAAAATAATATTTGTATTTGATTTTTTACTTTGAATATTGGTAAATATATATAATATATAAATATTTAGAATGATGGACAACGTCAATTCTCTTTGAATTTTGGTTAGTTTTATTTTACTGAAACTAATTATATTTAATTTGTTGTTTTATAATTTTAATTGATATGAAAATTAAAGTAATTCATTTACAATTATTTGTATTTGATGTATACTTGTAATTGTTTAACAATTTAATAGTTTGTAATTGAATTGTTATAAATTTTAGATTTCGGTTTAGAAATCAAAATATTAATGATTATGATTACTCAATTAATATTAATAATAGTTTGAATGTTTGTAAATTATTAAAATTCTAATATATCCGATTTAAAGTAAAAAAAATTCACAATACCACAAAGGTCGATAAGTAAAATGATCGAGTGAGAGAACAAATAATATTTGTATTTAATTTTCTACTTTGAATATTGGTAAATATATATAGTATATATAAATATTTATAAATTATTGACAAAATTATGTCTTTTTGAATCTTGATCAATTTAATTTTATTGAAATTAAATAAATTTAATTTGTTATTTTATAGTGTTAATTGACATGAAATAAAAGTAATTCATTTACAATTATTTGTATTTAATGTATACTTAAAATTGTTTGTCAATTAATTTTTGTAACCGAATTGTTATATAATTTTTAATTATGGTTTTGAAACCAAAATATTAATCATTATGATTACTCTATTTAATATTAATAATAGTTTGAACTTTTGTAAATTAAAATTTTAATTTCTTCAATTTTAAAATAAAAAATTTCACAATTATCACAAAAGATTGATGATTAAAATGATCGAATGAGAGAACAAAAAATATTTGTATTTGATTTTCTACTTTGACAACAAAAAAGTAATAAAGTAAAATACAAGATGAATGTATTTCCAAGTATTTTACTTTAATCATTTTTAGTTTCAACAATAAAGTAATATATTTTGTAACTCAATTTTATATCTTAATTTCAATTATCAAATATATTACTTCAATATTTAACATATCCAACGATCTCAATATTAATACGGTATTTTATTTATTCAAGTCATTCGTCTAAATTGGTACTTCTCTTCTATTAATTATATTGGTAAAATTGTATATATATTATTGATATAAATACTTAATTAGGATATAAAACTTCATATTTTTTCTCTTCTAAATCCACTTAAATTTAATAAATAAAAATATACCCGCGCAATACGCGGGTTAGCATCTAGTCTTCTTTTAAACTTGAACAAAGATTTTTCTTTAATCATACATTTTAATCAAATCTTATTTTAGATTTTTTTTTTTCAAAAACATGAATCTTCTTTCAGACTCTGTGAAGTCAAATATATTGTTCTTATAAAATACTTTTGTAAACATCAAAACTCTAAGCTGTAGTTGCCACTAGGGCTCTTTCTCTCAAGTTTATCTCAAGCATAATTAGAATCATAGTAACCCTAGGGAGGACGAAAATGACCTAAATGTTAATCCAATGACACAAACATACTTATCTTCTATTGATTTTCAAAAAAGTGTACGATCTACTTATCCTTTTTCAAAGTTAAATTTAAGCAAGAAGTTGCTAAGTCTATCATATCATGCCCTAAGTGCTTATGTTAGACCATACAGAGATTTCCTAAGTTTAAAAACATGATTTGAAAATTCATTACTTTCAAAACTTGGGGGTTGCTTAGCATAGACTTCTTCACTTATATAACCATTTAAAAAAGTACTTTTGACATCCTATAGAAATAATGTAATGTTATTATTTGCAGCAAAATAAAGTAGGATACGAATAGCTTCTAACCTATCCATTGGAGCAAATGTATCAGTGTAATCATTGCTCTTTTGCTAATTGTAGTCTTGTGTGGAAAACCTTGCCTTGTTTATGACCATTTCACCTTTTTCATTTAACTTGTTTCTGAAAACCCACTTGGTTCCAATAATGTTCTTATTTGGTCTAGGTATTAGATCTTAAACATCATTCCTCTTAAATTTATTTAACTCTTCTTGCATTGCAAGAATCCATCCATCATCTGCCAATGTTTCATCAATAGAGGTAGGCTCAATTGATGAGAGTAAGCCAAACAAAATGCTATCTTTTAATGATGATATGGTCCTCAAAATATCTCTTGTACTTCCAATGATTAGAGTTTCAGGATGAGATGCCTTGTACTTCCCTCAAGATCTTTCTTATGACTTATCTTAACTATTTTTAACTTGATCTAATTAATCCTTTGATGATTTGTCGTCTTCCTTTTATTTACTTGTATCCTTTGATTTTATAGATTCTTCTTGTTTGTTTGCATCTGCTTCCTATATTTCCACTAAACTTGTAGTATCCTCAACTTGTTTTGACTTTTTAAAGTCATGTAATTTGTCATATAACATAATATAAATCAGATAATTGAAAAATGGAATCAATACAACCAAAACATCAATTTTTTTGCGTGGTTTCAGCTTGTTTATGAAATCCAAACTTGTATTCTACTTCTACTGAAGTGTTCAGATTATGTGGATCTCATGATTCCTCTAAATATTTGAGAACCTGCAAAATATTTATCAAGCTCTAATTTTTAAGATCGAGCTTCTTGTTATCACAGTAAACACAATATAAAACGATAATTAAGTTTATAGAAAGATATAACCTATATGTCAACAATTTCAGTTTTACTCTAAAAACCCTTTTAGTTCTTTTTTTCTAGTTTTCAGATTCTGAATTGCATATTCTCTTATTAGAGGTTCTGGATGAAGGTATTTGAATTCCCATGTATGCTTTGCTTTTGGTGAACTTGATTGGAGTGTTCTTTGAAATCTTCTGATTTTGATATCTCATCTAACATTTTTGGTTTTGTTGTTGTATCAAGTTCTTCTTGTAATTTTGGTTATGCTAAATCTTTAGATTCATTAGATGTTTCTGATTTTTCTAATAGTTATGGTTCATCTAAATACCTCAATTTCTTCATCTGTTGATTCACTTCCAGAGTCATAATATGTGTTGGATCTAGAGACAAAGTTGGTATGATCCATTAGAGCTAAATATGTTTGCTCTTCATAATTAAAGAATTCATTAGAATCATCCCATGTTGCCATCAGACTCTTCTTGTTTGGTCTTGAATCTTTCCTCTGGTGTTTCCCTTTCTCCCGATTTGGATAGTCGGACTTGATATGTCCACGTTAATTACATCCGTAGTAGATAATATTTTTCTTGTCAAATTTTTCATCCTTTCCTCTACTGGACTTCCTAGAGTCTTACTGAGGGAACTATTTCCTCTTGTTGTGCTATATCCTCTGAAATCTTCTGGATATAAAGGCAATCTCTTCTTCCTATAAGTTCAGATTCTGATCATCAGCAGTATTGTAACTCTTCTCAAGTACCTTTAACCTTGAGACCAGAGTTTTGAATCTACAAAATATTATTTCAATGTCTTCATCTTCTTCCATCTTGAACAACTCATACTTTTTGGCTATGAGGTTGACTTTTGCTTCTTGAACTTGCTTGCTTCCTTCATAGGTTATAATCATACTATCATAAATACTCGTTGTTGTTTCCTTGTTGGTGCAATTGTCAAAATCATTGAAAGTGATTGCATTTATCATGAATGTTTTGGACTTTTGATGCATCTGTTACATCTTCTTCTAATCAGCATCCATCTATTTCCTTGGAATCTCAATACCATTAATACTCTTTAGAGCAATATAACCATCTTTCACCAAGACCCAAAGTTCAGCATCTTGTGAAATGAAGAAACCTCTTAGCGTATCCTTCCAATACTGAAAACATTCTCCATCAAATAGAGATGGTTTGTTGATGTTTCCTACAACATCTTCTTCACTGAATCCAAACATGTTGAACCCTTTGATCATTCCTCGAACCTTGTAAAGTGTTCAAGCTTGAGAACAAGCTCTGATTTGAATTGAAGGTGCAAACACGAGAAATGGGTTAAATTGTGTTTGACAAAGTTGATAACCTTTTGCAAATTTGATGAAGGCATGTTGACTTTTATGAAATACTTAGATAAGAAGCAACCGGGTTCAGAAGGAACAAACAATAAAAGCATAAATAATTGAACACATAGATTTATCTTGGTTCACCACTAACTTGGCTAAATCTAATTCCTTCATTTAGAAGGATTTAATCCACTAATTCAAATATCGTGAATTATAAAGCACCTGAACCTCCAAGCTAATCTTCCTAAGTAGCATGACAACCTCAACCTATTGAGGAACTAACCAGCTTGACCCTATAAGCCAAGTCTTCTCCTAACAATCTGACAACCCCACATTGAAGAAGGAACTAAACCACTATCGGGTTGGATACAAAACATTGGAATTTTAAGTGTTTGCTTCTAACAAAGCTGATAATAATAATAATAATAACTCTCAAACATTAAAACAAAACACTTAAAAAATATTTTTAACTTGAACATGTGTTTCTCTCTTTTACCTCTAAGATGAATTTGAAATTTTAAGCTTATGAGTTCTTCTACTCTTTTTTAATTTTCGATGATATTCTTCTTCAACTTTGAGTATCTATTTATAAATAAACGTAGGGCTTTAATTTATTTCTTGTTTTATTCTGAATTGAGTCATCATTCCTAGCTTGGTCAATAATGATCTTATTCAAAAAAAGTTCTAAAGAAGATGATTTTTGATAATAGGTTCTTTAGATGAGTAATTCAATATGAGCAATTCAACTAGATTGAGTTTGTTCGTATTTTGTTCACATTGAGTTCGTAAATTCTTTAGATTGATTACATTCTTATTTTGTTCAGATTGATTTTGTAAGTTCTTCAGATTGATTATGTTCATATTTTGTTGTAGATAAATCGTCTAGTAAATAATTCATATCTTCTTATGATAAATCTTGATCAAATCTTCTTCAAATCTTGACCATATCTTATTTTTAACTTGGTCAAAGATTTTCTTCAATCATAAATCTGAATCAAATCTTATTTTTGATTTTCTTCAAAAACATGAATCTTCTTTCATACTATGTGAAGTCAAATATATTGTTCTTATAAAATATTTTTGTTAACATCAAAACTCTAGGTATAAAACCAACTTGGTTCCAACAGTCTACACCTATGAATCCAACATGTTCTCTTTATATGAGTAAAATATCAATTTGATTCCTTTACTTTATTTCCTCTAGACATGATATTCTGTTTAATGTGCCTGTGTGTGCCAAATTTCAATTTAACCCTAAAGAGTCCCACTTCACAACTATTAAGAGGATAGAGATCTTAAATTTCAATCAAACCCTAAAGAATCCCAAATTTCTCCTATCATGTGTCGTGAGCATCCAATTTCCAAGTACCATAACTGGTGTTTCAACGTTGTTTCTAAGGATATCTGCAAGATAGATTATTTTATCTTTAGGTACCCAAATTTGGTTAGGTCCTAGTTTGTTAGTCTTAAAATGTATTTTTTCTTTCCACCATTTAAATATAGGACAAATTATTCGATTGTCACCTTTCTTATGACAATAAGCACGAGCAATATCAAATTGAATAAATCTAAGATTTTTTGTTTTTTCCTCAAAGCCTATGTTGCGCGTTTATTGTTTTTGTTGACACCATAAATTATAGAAGCTTGTTTGCTTTTCTCTATACCTTTAGCTAGAAACTCTTGAAATGTCGGTTCATACTTAACATAGTTGCAGACTTTATTCTCTAAGGTTTCATAAAACTTTTCTTTCATAGTTAGGTTTTCTCTTTTTTAGGTTTTCTAAATATTTTTCAAGAGAACTTCATTTAATGATTAAGATGTCATAAGCTTTTTTGATAAAATTAAGTATTGAAGAGACCTTATGATTTTTTTCTAGAAGCTCGTTTAGAATATTTATGAGTTCACTACAAGATAAGTTAGAGAATACCTCCATTTCTTCATCAGTGGCGTCAGAGTCAAAGTCAACATCAGCCACCAGACCATATTCGTATGCACTTCATCTTCATCAGATGTTTCATCAGAGTCATCCTAAGTAGTCATAAGACCTTTCTTCTTGGTCTTGAAGTATTTCTTGTGGGATTTTCCTTTCTTAAGTTTAGCACATTCCGATTTGAAATGACATGGTTCGTTGTATTCAAAGCAGGTGAGCTTTCTTGTATCGAACTTTTCACTTCCTTTTCTACTATGTTGGGATCTTTTGAAATCTCTTTTTGGGAAAGGATTTCTTTCTATTTGTTCCAAATGTGTTGGATTTTTCTTGATATAAAAGACAAATCTTCATCATCTGGATCTTCACTCTGATCTTTCATTTCGCTTTAGATCACTGGCTTTTTGATAAGTTGTTACCTTTGGTCTCCACTTAGTGGGAAGGCTTATGAGGATCTTTTTTACATGGTAAGAAGTAGTGTACTTCTTCTCAAGAACTTTCAATCTTGAAACAATAATTTGGAATCTAGCAAACATTTTTCGATGTCTTCATTTTCTTCCATCTGGAAGAGTTCAAACTTTTCGATGAGCAGGATAGCTTTGGCTTTCGATACTTGTTTTTTCCATTCCTAATTGAGAACCAGAGCATCAAAGATACTATTAGTTGTTTCTTTTTTGCTGCATATTTCAAATTCATTGAAGGTGATAATGTTCATCATGAAGGTTTTGGCTTTAAGATGCATTTTGTATTTTTTTTTATTTGCATCGAAGTCATTTATCAATATTTAAGTACCGATAACATATTTAGGAGTTTCATAGCCATCTTTGACTATATCCCATGGTTTAGGATCATGAGAAAAACTTTTAAGTATGTCTTTCTCGTACTCGAATCTCTCTCCAACAAATAGCAGAGGTTGAAAATATTTCCACTTGTAACTTCACCAAAGTTAGCCATATGGGATAGAGATTTTTACTCAAATACGGTTGATGACTCTTCATCATATGCATATTTTCCCACTGTTTTAGTCTTATTTATCCTCAATCATCAGTTAAATTAAGGATTTATTTGATACATTTTGTTGATTTTTGTTCTTTGAGTTAATAAAATGTTTTTTTGTTTTTATTTCGTTGATTAAGTAGGAATTTGTCGTAATTTTACATTACGTTTTGTTTTAGTGCAGTGCTGAATTTTGGTGAAAAATCAACATGACATATGTGAAGTATTTCAGCCATATCTGGAGTTCTAGATGTCCAATTAGTGTCACTCTAAGTGCTAATGAAAGCTAAGATCCATATCTACAACTTTCATGAAGATACCGGGACCAAATTCAGACGCAAAAGATGAGAAACATGCAAAATACATCAGACATCAGATGAAATGCGCCTGGAGCGCGTCCTGGAGCGCATTTCTCAAGATTGGACTCTCCCAATGCGCGCCTGGGGCGCGCGACGTGCACCAGCAACCATAAAAACGCAGATTTTTACTGTTTTAGGGATCTTTTTGACTCTTGGGAACTTGGGAGACGTGTGCCCTAGCATAGAAACTCAAAGACGACCGTTTCTAACGCCATTGAAACAGTTTTATCAAGAATCATCCATGAATCATTCTTGTAATTCTTCTTTAATCCTTATCTTTTGTATCTCTGTCATGAGTAACTAAACCCTATTTGTTAGGGATGAGTGTAACCAGATGAAACCCTTATTTTTCTGATTTGATTTCTAGTTATATGAATGAGTTTATTGAATTGTTTTTCTCATCTCTGTGCTTAATGCTTTTTATTGCTTGATCAACATTAAAATATTCTACGATTTGTATTTTGAAACGGAAGTGGACTTTACGAATGCTTGAGATGAGAAATTCATGAATTTGTAGTCTAGGGATAGATGCAGGTCATGAAACCAATTAAATTTCTATACGGTAATGCTTAATTCTAATCTTAAATCCACTAAGGAATTAGGGGTTACTTTGGAATTAAATGTTCTGTCACTAAGACATTAGGGCAAGAATAATAAAGAGAATTCGGTAATAATTCAATAAAGGAATTCAGTAACTAGGATCAAATTAGACACCAAAGTTGGAGTCGAAGTGAAACTCATCCCTGACATTTTTCTCATTATAAAAGATCAATTTTATTATTGTTGTTAATTTCAAACATTATTTCAATCAACTTGGGAACCTTTTTGTTCAATTCTAGTAATCAAATATAATTCAATAGTAAAATTCAATCCTTGAGTTCGACACTCGGTACTACCGTTTTATTATTACTTGCAACGATTCAGTACACTTGCTGAAACGCAATCAATGGTTCTGTGCTTAGATTTGAGACCGAACTCTAATGTCAATTGTAGAATGAAAAGAACACAAAAAATGAGGGTTTTAATTGTGTTTTTAAAAACTTTTGCACGTCTATGCTTACAATAAAGAAGATAATGCACGAGTATGAAAACATAGCAGAAAGAGACAACAATTTACCCATGTTCCCCACCAATACAATAGTTATGTCTAGTCCTTCAACTTGAAGGATTTAATTCACTAAATTTTCACTTTTTCAATAGCTATGTCTAGTCCTTCAACTTGAAGGATTTAATTCATTTTTAAGTCGTTGGGGGAGGCACATCCTTTATAGAGTATAATTATGGTTTTATGGTAATTATGGTTTATGGTCGTTGTACTGATTGCAGAAAATCGGGGTAGTCCATGAAGTTTCGTATCATATCTTCGAGGAATGATTTGACAGAGAATCTTTCTGGAAAAGATTGACTTTGTACTGATTTGGCGTGTGTGTTTGAAACAGTTGGAAGCCAAAGGGATTGATGGTCAAATAGTGTCTTGAGATATTAAGGCAAGTAGCTGAATTAGGATGTTTATATGTGGATGCATAAATTGTTTTGTCTTCAGAGTGTTTGACTTTTCACAGAGTTAAGTTTCTCAAAATGTTGACTTTTCATAGTGTTGACTTTTTGATATCGTTGACTCTTCCCGATGATGGAACTTCATAGTTAGACAATCAAACGCTTGATGTGAATATCAAAGGCAGAGGCAAAAGAATTCTTGTTACGCTTATTAGAGGCAAAGGCAGAAAAATTCTTATTACGTTTATCAGAGGCAATGCAATGCTTATTCAAGGATTAGACTTAGCGATAGTAGGATAATACATGTTGTATTTTTGTCTTCATCTATATATTAGAGGATATGTTGAGAGTTTGTTGACCGAGCATGTAAATTCGAACATGCACACTTATATTGAACGTTAGAGTGTCAAATAGTTCTCACAGATGATTTTGTTATCATCAAAACAAGTGAGGGGCTTATTTCTTCAAATAAACTTGGTTTTAACAGGTAGGGTTATCCATCAAGATCACTCGAAAATCCTTAACTGCTATTACAAGATGCCCATATGAAGGAATGTTGATTGAAACTGGGTGTGAGTCAAAGGTTGACTCTTTCAAGATCAATAATGAGTTTTTTTAAATGGAATATCTCCCAGAGGATCAAGATCAATCTTCCAAACCTTGTTTTGGAACATATGAGGTCATGTGTTATAAACTCTAGGTCATAAAAGATTAGAACAATCTGCTACCATAGGCTCATCACTACAGTACTAATGAGAACTCCCTTCATTCAAGCCATACCGGAAGATGAAATTTATATCTCTTAAAGACTGTATTCCACCAAGTAGTGATGTTAGAAAGATATCCGATAAAACCAATGGCTCTCAAGACATTCCATTTGTGGTTGAAGATTCCTATGGTCGTATCTTTGAGAAAGACAATAAAGTAGTTGTTTTGGAATATCTAACGATGTGTCAATTTGGCCAATATATGGCTCCAGCCTTCCATCATTTTCCTAAAACTACTCAAGTTTTTTAGAAAAAAAAAGGAAAAGAGTTGTCCAGACAATTAGTGTAGAAGAGGATGAGGAAGAAGCAAACCTCATTTTGAGGAAGAAACATAAGGTAATATCCAACCCTGAGCAAACTACTATTTTTGCAAATTTTGGTAATACTAGTAGTAATGAACAACTTGAACTAGAACATGTCACACCCGTTATCTAAAATACAAACTTCGATGCAAATCCCTCTAATCGTGCACTTAATACCTTGTCTAACTCTGACTTCGACACCTTAGATGAAATGTTTAAGGAAAGTGTAGCAAAACACTTTGCTTCCCTCAAATACAAATCACACCCTATCCCTTTCAAGACAAAAATTCCAAACCAAACACCCTCAACTACTCAAACACTATTCTTTCTACAATTCCCCAAACACCTACCCTCTCCACATATTCCTCTGCCCCTACCTCACCCAAACTTTTGAATCTCTTCCACCAAGAAGCTAACATAAAATCTTAATATGTCATTGATTTAGTCTCAAATACATCCTTAGAAGACTCATTTGCTTCTGCCTCACCTCGCTTTCACTCTAAACCTACCACCACCACCATTCCTCTAGACCTCACTCCCTTCCCACAATCCATTCCCTTTGACTTTCCAAACCTTGACTCATTCATTACTTCTCTTATTGCCAAAATAACTTTAATATGCATTAGGAATGTTTGGAGTTCGGACCCTAATCATGTTTCACACCATTGGGACAATGTTCTCTCGTTTGTCACCAATTGGATAATAGAAAATATGGACCATGGAATATAGTTGGCCTCGCAAAATTTGGTTGCTTTTGGTCAAACAGTTGAGATCCTCTATTTTTGGGTCTTGCGGCTTCAAAAAGGCCAAAGGAATTCATCTATAAAGCTTTTGAGAGCCACATCAGAAGGCTCATCAAGGGAAAACCTATCTCCCTCTAGAGGTGTTCATCTAAAACACACTAATGGTTTCTCCTTCAGCACCATTATGCTTTCTTATGATAATTCCATAGGTTGAGATATGTTCCTTGGATGTTTCTGCTACTACTGCTTTAGGATGTGCATAATATGCCTCCAAAAGTTACTCTGCAACTCTCTCTGACCCCATGTTTAATCCTTCCCAACATTTCAAAAAAAATACTTTAATCGCCTTTAAGTTAATACTGAGGCGTTCATGGAACAAATAGCCAAGAATCAGGAGAGCTTTCAGACTACCCTAATTTATCCTAAGTTTAATCTTAGCTAGAATGACCAACCCAAATTTGTTATTCCTTGTATTTTTTTGTTGTTTGTCTTTTTGTTTTCTATGTTCCCTTTGTTGTTTTTTTACTCAACTTTTTTTGTCTGGGGACAAAATGAGGAGGATATATTTTGAGAACAAGTTTAATGAAAATTTCTACATGCTCTATAAGAAAAACTTTAGTCCTTAGAAATAAGCAATTTTTTATATTGATATTTGGAATTACTTTCAGTCTTTGAAGATATACATGTAAATGTGAGTTTTTCATTTTTATTTAAAGGGAATTAAAATCAAATATTTTTTATGAATAAATTTTGTAAGAATTAAAAACAAAATACTTAACACCAAAAGTTAATTACTAAAAATAATTGTGTTGTGCTCTTACTTCTATGCTACTTATAATCATATGATATGGTTAAAATTCCTTTTAGAAATATTACTTTATGAGAAGAAATAAAAGAAAGAAAATGTGATATGGTTGGCTAGTTCCTAAAAGGGTTACATGTTTTTATATTTTTATTTCCTTTTGTTATTGCTTATTATTTTCTTCTTTTTGTATGTTATCTTAATGGTGTAAAAATGAATGAAATAATAATGATTATACATATTATATGTCCAATTTCTTTTAAGGATTACAAATGAATTCAAATCAAGAAAATTATTTATGTATATAGAAACATCGTCTCATGGGAGGAAAAGATAACAGAAAAATTGCTTAGTTGGCTAATTCTTAAAGAACTAGATCATTTTATGTTATTATTTTAGTTTAGCTTTTCTAAAAGTACTTATCTTCTTATCTATGTTTTGATTTCTAAGATATTATTTTGTAGGGAGGAAGAATAAAAAGAATTAGATCATTTTTCCCCCTCTTATTCTTCTTGTTGTCTTGCACGAAGTACAAAATGAAATTAGTATATGTCAAAATTTGACTAAGAATTACAAAAGAAAATATTTGTCTCATACATACATGTAAACCATGAGAAGTAATATATGAACATTTTTTTTAAGTCTTCTTAGTCTAATGATTTTAAAATATAATTTTTTTTATATAATTTAATATTCAAATATTCATATGCATTGTTGACATCTTTATATTTAGAGATAAATTTTATTGATAATATGAGTTGCTAAATCATTTTATTGAAAATTTCAAGTTTCATTTCATGTGTATATTTTGAACAATTTCGATTGAGAAAATAAATATTTTACCTTATTTTTGATTTTTTTGGCTTAATTGTAATTTCATAGATATTAATTATTCTAGATCATCTTATCATATACTATGTTATTTAAAACATGTCACTTCACCGTTTATTAGCTAAAAAATTATAATAAGGATCAAAACTGACAAATTTTAAAAAAGAGGGACCAATTTCGTAAAATGATAAAAATAGGAGTACTAAAACCTACAATTAAGCCTTTTTTTTTTTTTAGTTTATAGCTATTTAAATAAAATATGTAGGTTTGTTTTATTGATTTTAATTTGTTGAAGGAAGTTTGATGTTCTCATTTATTTATATGCAAAAGATCGTCTTTGATATACATATATGGTAATGCAAAAGGTAAATCAAGTCTTTAGAATCTCTACATAAAGTTTTATTTAGAATAAATTTTTTGAAAGATGTGATTGTTCATTATTGATTCAAAGAGATTAGAATAATTGATTACATATTAAACTTTATTTTTGGCAAGACCGGTTTGACCATCCCGAATCTATTACGATGAGAAAAATAGTTTATTTATTTATTTAAATTTATGCTAACATATATTGAAGAGTCATAATATTATTCAATCCAATATTTTATATGTTATTAGTTCCCCATTTATATTATATGTTATGAGTCTCTCACATTTATAGAACGTATATGAGGTGGTATTTTTGAATTAATACACCAATTATGTGAATTACGTGGATTAATACATCAATCATAAAATAAATGGTAACATGTATATTTTTTGTCGACAAATAACTAAAAGTTTGTGATATTGTTATGTGAGCTAATTTGACTACGAGATCTCTTTTATGTAGAAAGAATTTGAAAATATTGAATGTTTATTGGATTTGACATTGAACATCATGTAATTTATGTTTATACACAAAAATGGACTTGAAGATACATTCTTTAGATGTCTAAAGTTAATTTATGACCAAAACTTATGAGATCATAACTTCTAAGTTTTACTTTGGGAACATGCAAATCATGTATGTTGAGATATTAATACTCTCGTCTAAGATAGTTTTTGGATGTGATGGGTATGTTTCAATTGCTCTAATATAATGCCCTAAGATGAGTTGTAAGATAATATTGGGAAAAATATTGGAATACATATTGGATATGAAATATCCATTTATAATAGTATATTAAGTCATGAAAATGAAGACTTCTTTACAAATTAGTTTGTTGATTATTACTTGATAAATTAGTATTCTCAATATTAGGGAGAGATAATAAGCAGCTAAAAATGAGTATGGAAATATATTATTGGACCCGTTTGTTTTAGTTTTTAAAGAGTGATATTAACATTATATTTTCAAAAATAATTTTTATGATAATTTACTTTAAAATAGCAGAAGTTGTTTTAGACTCATTTATTATTGATTAAAATGGTAATTTTGACATTCAATAACTGAAATATTAAACATTTTAACATGATAAACATTATATTTTTTTTTTAAAAAGGTGTCTTTCAAAAATGATTTTTATGAAAACCTTCTCAAAATAACTTTTAATTTTAATCACTTTTTGAAATTTTATTTTCCAAAAGAGTTGTATCAAATAGATGAAATACTTAAAATGATATTTTAAGATAAGCTATTTTAATCAATTTTTCATTTGAAATTTTTATTTTTGAAATTCTTTTTAAAAAATATTATAACAAAAAATAAAAATACTCTATATATCATTTTTATTATAATATTAAACAAACGGACCGATTATCTCATCTTGACCCTCATACAAACTAGTTTGAACCACATATTCAAAAGATAAATCACATGCAAAGTTTATGAAATCAATTATCAATTGCTAATGCTCCAATCAAAATGGATGTCCCTATTCGGAATCTAATATTGCAAATAAGATTCAACTACACCTGAAGTGTTGCAGACAACTGGTTCCAAAGACAAAAATCATCAAATAAGAAAATGAGCTAAAAAGTAAGACGGCCTAAGTGAGGATAATAATATTCCAAAAGAGTAATTTGACATAATTAATTTTCAGTGCTTAAAGAAATTATCAGGTACCTAAAATTTGAAAAGAAAGACATCGCAATAAATTATGCCATGAGTCGAATATAATGGAACCAAAAAGAAAACAATGTTGACAATGTTTTTGCATTATAATATAGTAGTATATGTAGTTATGATAACGAGGATCATGCATTAAAGTCTATAGAGCAAGAAAAACTTAAAAAATAGAAAGAAATGATAGCTTTGAATGATAGCTATAAAGTCAATATATTATATATGATTGATTTTTTTCTTCGCGCGAATAGGAAATGAGAATGATTAAATATATTCAAAAGTATCGGTAAGAGACTATCATAGATTTTGGAGAGCCATATTCACCTAAAGTGAATTCAAAAACTTTTCCATATAGTGATAATTATATGAAAATCACATAAGTATTTAGTTTCTGTGAGACGTACAATTTGGGATCTTGAAGAGATTGTTTAATCAAAAGGAATAAGTATATTTATGTTCTCAAACAATCTAGATACATGTCATATACTATTCTTAGCTAATATTATTAAATGAATGATATAAGAATGACATCATTTGTCCATTTTTAAGAAAATATATGAAAATAAATTTGATATAAATATTATCAGAACTCCTGAAGAGCTTTAAAAATCAAATCGATTAAAGAAAAAATTTAAAATGAAATGTTTACTAAGGGAAATGGTTTGTTTTGATTGAATATTTGAAGAATAATATTTGAGTAAATCATGAAGCTTATATAACAAAAAGTACTAGTATGGTTCTATATGAATAAGTCACAATTGTTGTGTACTCCAATTGTTCTAAGGTCACTAGATAAGAACAAAAATTGGTTTTATAACTTGAGAAAAGGATGAAGAACCAATTGGTCCCAAAGTACCATATTTAGTTAAATTTGGAGACAATATGGAACCTTGCTAATTGTACATATTTTGATATATTATTTGTTGTCAATCTATTAACAATATACAACTCTTCACCACACGAAGACGTTGGAACAGATTCAAATATATATTTTGTTACCTTAGATATGCAGGTTATTTGTCTAATCCTCATAATGACATATTTACATAAGGCAAGTCAAGAATGTAATTATGTTGGAATATGTTATTCTATACATACAAGAAACTTGTGACTTTCTTTTAAAAGGGGTTATTGTAATAATTCAATGTCAATATAAAAAATATTTCTTCAAAGTCACAACCAAGTGAAGCTTTTGAGCAACTACTACCAAAGATTAATTGAAATTTATCGTGTCAGATATAATTGCCTCCATCAGGGGAAGAAATAAATGTGTTTTGCACTCTTTTCTCTTCACCATGGTTTTGTCCCACTAGGTTTTCCTTATAACGAGTTAGTTCCTGCAGAAATGATGATGTACTCTTTTTCTTTCACTAGGTTTTTTTTCATTTGATTTTTTCTAGTAAGGTTTTAATGAGTATTCTTAATAGACATCCAAGAGAAAGTGTCATGAATATTTGGTGGAAGTTTCATGAGTTAAAGTCTTAATCCCTTAATGTTAGTGGAACCCTTAATATTAGTGGATTGTTAATGGGTCAGTATGATAGACCATAAGATGTATTTACTATAAATAAGACTCCTGTGATATTATAAAGGATAGATGTTAGAAGAACATAATAAAATTCTAAACATCATATTATCTTTTTCTCCTTTCTCTTTATTGTTTTATATTTTGCTATAGTTTTGATTATTTTTATAGTAGTTTATCCGTTTTAAAATATGTTTACGTTTATATTTGCTTTTCTAAATCGGTTCTAGAACCAATTTAAAAGTATTAAGTTTTAACTATTATAAAAAACAAATACATTTTGCAGTTGTAAGATTTAAGTTTATAAACTCAACTGGGGAATAGATGCATCCTAAAGTTATCTACAAGAATTACAAATATACTCATTGAAGTATACATATAATAATATGCAGACCAGCACATGCATGTAATGTAATGCTTACTAGTCTACTAACTAAAAATACTAAACTATAAGGTATCCAAATATATATATATAAAATTTAATATTACAGTCATGTCATTTTCTCAGATTCATGAAACGTCGCTAATGATGTTGCCAAATCAAGGTGCAAAGCAAACTGGCAACTACTCATAATGTTCACATCTGATCAATTTTCTATACATTATAACGACATGAAAGTGGCGCAATTGCATTGAAAAACCATATGTTACCTTACCTGGTCCCCTATCATGAGTGTGACCTTATTGGCAAAGATGTTTGCATGAACCAATGGTTATTGTTGGGATTAAGGGAGGGATAGTGAAATTTTAAGACTTCATAAGAAAGAGACATTAAGCGGTCAACTAATTTTAATATTGGTGCAAATGATCTATCAATGAGAGGAATTACTTGAGTTAATAGTGGTGGCCCTCACCACATTTTTAGGGTATGCCTTCTTCTCGGACTATAAAGGTAAGAGATGGTTTATTTGGAAAATTAATTTATATTCTTAAAATTTGTGTTAGAATTTATTTGTTAATAAGTAAGCATTTTCTTAAATAGTTATCGATATTTCTAAAAAATAATAAAAAATGTTTTGATTATTTAAGAAAATGTATTTTCATTAACTATTTTATTGATCTTAACTCCATAATAATGGTTTATATCAAGAGTTTCACATTCAAGTAAAATGAAAATATTTTTTAAGAAATAAAAAGTAAAATATTTTTTCAAAATAAACGATACTTAAGAGTCACATTTAATTTTCCTTTCTTATGAGTTTGTCTCACTATCTTTCAACACTTTAATATGATTTCAAATAAACAAGTTGAAGTATTTGACTCCTAAAAGTGAGAAGTTGGTGAAGTAAGTGGATCAATGATTGATAATATAATCACTCATAATTGTTCATGTATGTGCAAAAATAACAATAATTCATTTGATGATCAATGTTTAATTATTTTGCTAATAAACACAAGATTTATAGAATAATGGATAAAATGCACTTTTAATCTTTTATGTTTAATCCAGTTCCCAGATAAGCCTTTTATTTTATTTCCCAACTAGCTAGATCATTTAAGTGACACTTTGTTTGCAATGTTAGCCTTTATATTTTTATTTGTTTGTAAAAATGTCATTTTCTATTATTTACGTTAAAAAATACGCCATGTGGCCGTTACAATGTTGACATATGTATAATGGCGCTGATGTGATAAATTATAAAAGTAAACGATTCTTATATTGGTCTTTTAAATTTTGGAAAAAGACACTTATAGTCTTCTCAGTTTAAACCAGATTTCGTTCCGGACAAATCTTCATTTTTTACATCTTTATCATCTTCCTCTTCTACTCCATCTTTAAATAATTTAAAATCCAAAATTTATAATTCCGAAAGAAAAATTCAAAATGTTAACAATGTGAAGTAGACAAAAATCAAAACAAGAAATACATCATTCCAACAATAAGTAAAAATGAATTATTGTAAATAAAAAGAAATCCACCATAAATCCACTAAAAATAAATGAGATGTTTGTTCATTTGAGAACTTGATAAAAAAAATAGGGAATTGGATCAAACATAATATAATCAAATACTATGTTTCTTATAAATACGAAACACGCACATAGAGAGGTGCATTGTCTAAGAATATTTGAGTTAGTAAATATTTTTATTTGTAATATTTTTTGTTTCAGAATTAAGGATATTTTAATGATTTTTATTTGAGTCACAATCATAACAATTATATTTTGTTATTTATCGATTTACTTTAATAACTTGATATGACTCGTATAAATATTTAGGTATCCAACATGAATATTGAAATTACTATTCTAAAATGTACTGATGTCTTTCAAACTGAGAGTGCAAAAATTATATTACATTACAAAAAAAAAAATTAAGGTTTAAATATGTTTTTTGTTCTTGCAAATATACCACTTTTTGATTTTAGTCCCTATAAGTTTTTTTGTTTGGATTTAGTACTTGTTAAATTAGAGACAATCAATTTTGGTCCTTAAAAAAAGAGCGATAAACCACTATGACACGTGGATCTTTAAATACACACTGACACATCATCTTTTATAATATATTAAAAGTTAAAAGAGAGGTTTAGGGGTTTTTGAAAAAATTGTCATTATCTTAATGTTGAACTGACGTTAGGGACCAAAGTCAACCATATTTAATTTTACAGGGACTAAATCCAAACAAAAGAAATTTACAAGGTCTAAAATCAAAAAAATATATATTTGCAAGGACCAAAGACATATTTAAACCAAAAATCAAGCTAAATTGTACTTTTCGTCTTTTATGTTAGATCTAATTCCCGGATGTACGAACAACTCATTTATTTTTAGTAGATTTATGATGGATTTCACTTTATTTACGACAACTCATTTTTTTAATTCTTGTTGAAATGATAGATTTTTTGTTTTGATTTTTGTCTAATTTACATGATTAATGTTTTGAGATAACATCATATTTTTTTAACATAACTAACAAAAAAGAACCACTTAAAGAACTCAGTTGGGAACAAATGTTAACGTTCGGAGTGCCACTTAAAGAACTTAGTTGAGAAAAAAAAATACATAAATGATTTATCTGAGAACATAATCAAACATAAATGATTAAAAGTATAATTTATCCTATAAAAATATATATATTCATGCTTTGTTTTTGAAATTGTATTCATGCTATTATTAATTAATTAGATATATTATCTTAGATATTTTTGGTTTAATTAAATTGAAATTTTCTATATAAAATAATTTTGAAATAAT
This sequence comes from Cicer echinospermum, assembly GCA_002896215.2. Taxonomy (NCBI): domain Eukaryota; kingdom Viridiplantae; phylum Streptophyta; class Magnoliopsida; order Fabales; family Fabaceae; genus Cicer; species Cicer echinospermum. Next base: position 28,625,630 of record PGTU02000005.1, read on the forward strand.
TTTGAACATGAATGAATTATTAATTTTTTTTCTATAAAAAAAAGAATATTATTCCAATAATTAAGGGTACTAGATCATTTTCTGAATTCACAAGGCACCCTAAATATAACGAGGGATGACCATGGTTAATTATAATTAATGGAAACATAGAAAAAAACCAAACTGTAGTTATGCAATACAATTTATCTTAATTCGATTTCATCATCATCACTACGCCAAAAATGATACTTTATAGCGCGCCTTTTACAGCGCTTATTAAATACAAGTGCTGTTGTAAATATATATTAAAAATAACGGAGGATATAACAGCGTTTTTTTGACAAGCGTTCTGAAAAAAGCGTTGTTGTAGGGTCATACAGTGCTTGCACATAATGCTTACAAGGCTTTTACAACGCTTGTACACAAGCGTTGTAAAATGAAGCGCCCTCACATGATGTTTTACAGCGCTTTTTGGACAAGCGCTGTAAAAGACTTGCGCTTTCAAATAATTAAATGACCTATTAGAGCGTTTTTTTTACAAGCACTGTAAAAGACTTGCGCTTTCAAATAATTAAATGACCTATTAGAGCGTTTTTTTTACAAGCGTTGTAAAATCATTCACTTTAAATAAAAATCATTTACTTTAAATAAATAAAAACAAATTTACGAACCCTCATCTCATCTACTCTGGGAACCCTCTTCTCCTCTATGTAGTGTGCGGCCATCTACTGCTCCTCCTTTATAACAAATTAGATATGTTGTCTCAGGTACTGTATTTATTAATTTGTTGTTGTCACGAAAACTAATAAATTATTACATAATAAATCATATAACATCTTTTTTTTTTTTGAAATTTTTTGATCCATTCTGCTTTGAAATATTTTCTATTTTGAAATTGTTACATAATAATGGACCTTGGTTTCCATTTTCCAATATTAGATATGTGTACTATATATTGGTATAATGTTATCAGTAGCTTATTATTTTTGTAACTGCATTTATATAGGTCATATAATATAGATCGGAAATCGATGTCTGTCAATCGATTGTCAAAAGAGTATGAAAATGGAGTGAAGAAGTTTGTTGAGTTTGCAGTGAAGAATGCAAAAGATCCAAATAAAGTCGTTTTTCCTTGTTTAAAATATTGTTTTGGAAAACGCGTTAGAGAAGATGAATTGGAAGGACATTTAGTATGGAATGGAATTGATCAAAGTTATACATGCTGGATAAGACATGGTGAAAAAAAAAAAGGAAACATTAATTTTGAGAATGGTTCGACATATGCTTCAACTGATTTCGACACAGATACATATGAGCCGGACCGAATTGAGGAGATTGCAAAAGCAGTTGAAGAAGATCTTTGGGATTGTCATAAAATGTTTGAGAGTTTGTTGAGTGATGCAGAGAAACCATTATATAATGGTTGTACTAAATTCACAAGACTGTCGGCGATATTAAATTTTTACAACTTAAAAGCGAGTAATGGATGGTCTGATAAAAGCTTCACATAATTATTAACACTCTTAAAAGATATATTGCCAGATGATAATGAACTTCTCAGTCGAACCTACGAGGCTAAACGGATTTTGTGCTCTATTGGCATGAGTTACGAAAGGATTCATGCGTGTCCTAACGATTGCATTTTATTTCAAAACGAATATGAATTACTAAAGGCGTGTCCGAAATGCAATGTCTCTCGATATAAGAAGAAATAATCTACTCCAGCAAAAGTCGTGTGGTATTTTCCTATAATACCAAGATTTAGGCGCATGTATCGCAGTGAAGAAGATTCAAAACACTTGACATGGCATGCAGATGAAAGAATTACAGATGGAAAGTTTCAAAACCCTGCAGATTCTCGACAATGGGCAAAAATTGATCACGAGTATCCTGAATTCGGGATAGAGTCAAGAAATCTATGACTTGCACTTTATACTGATGGAATGAATCCACATGGTCTTCAAAGCATCTCACACAACACGTGGCCTGTGATTTTGTTGATTTATAACATACCTCCATGGTTATGTATGAAGCGTAAGTTTATGATGGTGTCTCTGTTAATTTCTGGACCCAAACAACCGGGGAATGATATCGACGTATACTTGACTCCTTTAATTGATGATTTAAAAATTATGTGGGGGACAAGTGTGGAAGTTTATGATAGGTATAAGAAAGAATGTTTCAATTTGAGGGCTATGTTGTTCAGCACAATTAATGATTTTCCAACATATGGTAATTTATCAGGATATAGCATTAAAGGTCAGTGTACATGTCCTATATGTGAAGAGAGTACAAATTGGATGCGGTTGAAACATTGTAAGAAGAATGTATTTCTTGGACATAGTAGATTTTTACCTTATAGTCATCAGTATCGTGGGTGGAGAAATGCATTCAATGGAAAATCAGAGTAAGGTAAAGCTCCTTTAGCACCGACTAGATATCAAATACTTGAAAAAGTACAAGGTTTGACCAATAAATTTGGCAAACCTTTTGAGGGATAGTTGGTCAAAACTGGGTGGAAGAAAAAGTCAATTTTCTTTAAATTGTCATATTGGAAGTCATTGTATATAAGACATTTCCTCGATTTGATGCATATTTAAAAAAATGTATTTTATTGTGTTATTGGTACATTACTCAATGTTCTAGGAAAGTCTAAAGATGGCATCAATGCAAGATTGGACTTGGTCGATATGGGAATAAGAAATGAATTGGGTCCCGTAAAGAAAGGAAATCGCACATATCTACCTCCAGCCGCTCATACTCTATCTAGAAAGGAAAAAATTGTTTTATGTAAATTTCTACACGAAGTTAAAGTTCTAGAAGGATACTCTTCAAACATTAAAAATTTAGTTTGTATGAAAGACCTCAAGTTAAAAGGTTTGAAGACCCATGATTGTCATATTATAATGGAGCATTTGCTACCAATAGGTATACGTTCCATTTTACCTGAAAAAGTTCGACGAGCCATAACTAGATTATGTTCTTCTTCAGGGAAATTTGTAGTAAAGTGATCGATCCTTAGAAATTACCGACATTGCAGAGAGAAATTGTTGTTACTTTGTGTGAGCTTGAAATGTATTTCCCACCATCGTTTTTTGATATAATGGTTATGTTCATCTCGTTAAAAAGACACAACTTTGTGGGCCAGCTTATATGAGATGGATGTATCCGATAGAACGATATATGAAAATATTAAAAGGGTACGTAAAAAGTAGAAGTCGATTAGAAGGTTGTATTGTTGAACAATACATTGTCGAAGAAGCTGCTGAATTTTGTACTGAATATCTGTCCAATGTTGAATCCATAGGGCTTCCCATGTCTCGTCATTCAGAAAGAATATCAAGAGAATGAATAATTGGAATGAGACTAATAAATATATCAAGGACATGTTGGGAGCAGACACAATTGTATGTTCTGCACAATGTTGATGAGGTTCAACCGTATGTTACAATACACATGGATCAGTTATCTAGTTTGAACATGAATAGCAATCAAAATTGGATAACTCAAGAGCACAATCGAAGTTTTATAACATGACTAAATAATCACATAAAGTCAAACAAATGTGAATCCCACCAGGAAAAGAAGAAGGGCATCTTAATGTACATGTTTAATTGTTTTAGCTTGAATTGTATTTGATTTTCTGCTTATATTTATTTTCTGCTTATATTTAGCTTGATCTTAGTGTTTTATACTAAATTCATGTAATTTAATGTACGTTTGACCTGCCATACTGATTTTCTGCTTATATTGAACTTGAAAACTTTATTTTAGTACTGGGAATTCATCTTGAACTGATCATCCCAATATGAGCTCACCATGTAATTTAGCATTGATATACATATATATATAGGTATTTAACTAATTATTTGGAAGAAAAAAAATCCAAATATAGGTATTTTACTAGAACTGAACTGAATATAAACATGTAATTTTACAACGCTTTTCCCACAAGCGCTGTAAAAAGGCTTTTAAAAATAAAATAAGGAGGTTTTTAGAGCGCTTTTCCCACAAGCGCTGTAAAAAGGCTTTTAAAAATAAAATAAGGAGGTCTTTTAGAGCGCTTTTTCCAACAAGCGCTGTAAAAGGCTTTTAAAAAGACAGTCATATTACATAAGAAAACAAACAAGTCTTTTACAGCGCTTTTCCTACAAGCGTTGTAAAAGGCTTCTAAAAAAGCGATGTAATAGGGTTTTATATATAACAGTAAACCGCTTCAGTTTCCTCTTCATTAAGTAAACTTCACTACGATAATGTCCTCCTCCTCTTCATCGTTCTTCTAATTGCGAACCCTATCATCTCTCCCATTGTGAAGCATATTTCCACGATCATCTCTCTCATTGCGAACCATATTTCCATCCACGATCATCTCTTCGATTACGAACCATCTGTTCTCATTGAAATACGTAACCCTCATTACGTATTTTTCTGAACCATACTTCAGTTTCTGCGAACCGTATTTCTGCGCATTTCTCCTACGAACCCTACGTATTTCTTCTCACTATTCAGGTATTGATGTTATTAATTTTTTGTTGTCACTAAAATGCATGTTGAACTTATACTGATACGTACTTAGACTACTGCATGTTGAACTTGTTGATGTTATACTAAACTGCATGTTGAACTTGTTGTAGATAAATGGATACCAACAAGGACTTTAGATTGTCGAAATGAGGAAGTTTTCAACACTAAGACTTACGAAAATGAAGTCAAACGTGGTGCAACCATCATGCAAAATATCATAAAAGCAAGGAGCAGTGGCATAAAATTTGAGGTATACTATACTCTATTTGCTGTTTATTTTTTATTTTTTTTTGAAAGCATGTACTTACTATATGAGTTTATTAGGTTAAATGGAATGAGAGTGGTCAGCCAATTGACCCCAACAGCTCCATGTTTGTAAGTTACATTCGGGCTGTTGTTCGGTAGAATATCCCCATCACAATTGACGATTGGAGAGATAAAGTGTTGAAGGATGCGAAAGAAATACTATGGAATGATATACAAGTAACTTTTTTGATCCACTTTTTGTCATTTATAATTTTTTCCATTGAAATACTTTACTCAAACTATATCTTTATTTCGTTTGCAGAGACTGCTTTTGTTGTTGACGAGGTGAGAAATAATCACGTGTTGAGAGTTGTTGGGAAAATACACCGGGGTTTTAGATCTCACCTCTCAAATTTCTATCTAAAAGATCGTGACGAAAAAATGAATGATGAAGCTTCAAGAATATATAAACATTATATATCAAATGAAGAATGGAGCGCATTTGTATCAAAATGTTCGGACCCCGCGTTTGTGGTAAGTGATTAATTTATTAACATTTGTGTTTTATTATTTATATTTATAGCGTATTTTAAATTTTTACACGATTGTTATTTTTTTATATAGAATACAAGTAAGGCAAATCGCGAGAGGACAAAACATCCGACGCATCCATACAAAAAATCACGTATGGGATATGCACGTCTAGAGCAAAAACTTGTAAGTAATTAAACATTGATTTTATATAATGTGGTACATTATAAGCTATAGTTTCTAACTAATATTTTGTTTATGATCTTAACGAATAACAACAAGACACCCAATCTGATCAACCATTGGGTCGTCATATCTTATGGAAGGAAGCTCGTGTAAATAAGGATGGAGTGGTTGATAACGAAAATTTTTCAAAAAGTAATAGAACTTTGTGTAAGTATATTATCACCTTAATATTTTTTAATATTGTATTTTAAAAATAATATTGAACTTATCTTTTTAATCCTACGTGTATTTTAGGAGAATCTTGAACAAAGTTCAGAAAATCAAGAGGACAACAAAGCTAGTTGCAAGGACATTCTCGGTAAAGTGTTTTAATGTTCCTGAATATTCCGGTCGCGTGAGGGGCAATTGATTTGGCATAACTCCTAAAAGCTATTTTTCACAAGAGAAGAGCCAAAATCCATCTAATGAGGAAGTATTAGAGAAGCTCAAATTCCTATCAGAGCAAGTGGCACTCTTGGTGAAGACGAATAAAGACAAGCAACTTCCGAATCAGCTCCAACGTGAAATTAATTACTTAATAAAATAAGAAATTCATTCAACCTAATTGTTTCACATACTTATGTATTAACCATTGATTTAGGGTGTCACTCCTTGTGTGCTGTACTTATCCTTCCCTACTCATCGCAAGGTCGGAAAAGGAACATTGTACTATACTTCGGGAGAAGTATTGCACACCACACCGATCCCTGCGGGCCATGTCAAAGTATCACATGTTATTGCTTTGGAACCAAATGCACCGTTGCCTATACCGGACAAAGATGCAGATATGAAGTTTTTGGGCGAAGCAGTTGGTAGTTACGTGGCATGGCCCACACATCTTGTTGCCCTTGATAAGGTATGTTTAATTAATTGAAATGTATGTTTAATTGATATGTATATTTAATTGGAGGATTATATTTAATTGCTGATTTTTTTTCTGCGGTTAACTTTAATTTCACATTTATTTAGATTCAGACAAAGTCTAAAGGGAATGATAAGAAGATTCCCAAAAACGAGACAGTTACATCGCCAGAAAAGGTTTGTCACATTTATTCTGTAAGGTTTGTCATTTTTTTCATATTCAATAAACTAACATTTAACCTCATCTTTTCAGATTCAATCCAATAAACCACCCGCACAGCAAACCAGCTGCCAAAATAAACCAGCTGCCGCACCACAACTGGATGTTCTTGGTAAAAATAAAGCCGGCAAACTTCAAAAATTAGAGGGTAATAAAGCTGGCAAACTTCAAAAGCTGGAGGGTAATAAAGCTGGCAAAGTTGCTGCTCCAAAACTGGATCGGGGAAAATCAGTTGTTGCTGCTCCTAAAATAATTCAGCCATGCCTTGCTAAATATGGGTCGTGTCTTGATATACAAGTAAAAAGGAATATGGGCAGCAATGATGACTCACGTATCATAAGCATGAATAAAGCTATATTCGGAGATGAGTATGAAGAGCTACTTGAAAAGGAGCACATATATGAACTTCTCTACCATAAGGAGCTGAGTGCTACTGTCATCAGCTTATATATTAGGTAAAAATTACTTTTAATTGCATTTATTGGTAATTAATTTAATTTATTGGTAATTAATCTAATTTGAAATTTTCATTGAAGGTTTTTGTATGATAAGTTGATGTGCACGCACAAATTGTCAAATAGATTTTCATTCTTGTCTCCGCATAAGCTTTCGATGTGTAAACTCGATCTAGTGAATGTAAAGAAATACATTGTAGATATCCTATTAGGAAATATAGAGAAGGATAAGTTGTTTTTTTTTGTACCATATAATTCAGGTACGTAATTATATATTATTTATATATATCTTTTTTAATTTATGAGATCTTAATTTATTAGTTGTGTAAACCAAATTGCCAACCAAATTTTTGTTGTGGTAGGGCATATTGGGTGCTATTTGAAATCAATGCGACCTCTGAAGTTATATACTATTTAGATCACTTACACGACAATTACAACAATCACTCCGATATAAAGACTATGTTCGACACGTAACTAATATTCATTTATTTCTTACATATATATATAAAAATAATGTGTTTGTTAATGCTATAATAATCACATTTATTTATTCGATAGTGCTTTACAAGTTTTTCGAGCTCAAAGAGGTGCTATAGTGTCGAAGCAAAAGTCAAATAACATCACATGGATTCCAATAATGGTTTGAAATATATGTCTTTAGAATTTCATTTACAATCAATGCACAAATATTTTATTGACTTATATGTTTTATTTTATAGTGCCCTCGTCAAACTAACAACATCGACTGTCGGTACTATATATTGCGATTCATGAAGGAGATTATTGATAGGAATCAAACTATTATCCCAGAAACGGTACGGTATTTTCATTATTTGAATTTTCATATATAAACTATGTATGTATTTGATTCTAACTTATTTATGTTCAATTTTTATATTGCACAGTACTTTGACAATTCCAGTCCAACATGCTCTGAGAAAGATCTAATTGAATTCAAGGAAGACTGGTGTCAGTATGTGATTGAAATGAAAATTATTTGATTTGCTGGGAAATAGCATGCTGCAAGGGATCTGAATATATGGTAGTTCTGTTCTGTGTAGTTCTGTTAGTTATATGTATATGAATAGGGTGAAGTAACAATATAGATTTACAAGAAAGGGGGGTTTGAATTGTAAATGTGCCTTTTAAAAATTCATGTTAAAACTTAAGAAAATAACTCAAGAATGATCTTGGTTATGAAAACAGAAAACGGAGAACGTTCTTGGTTTATGTTATAAAACAGAGAACGTTCTTGGATTAGCAGAAAATCAGTTTCTAATGCAGTATAATAAGGAAAGAGATAGGAAAAAGAATACCACACAAAGATTTATCCTGGTTCACCCAACGTGGGTTACGTCCAGTCCTCACACTGTGAGATTTTCCACTAAGTGTTTAAAACGAAGAGCCTTCTTAATCTTACAACACCTAGAATAGATCAACCTTGATCTATTTCCACCTTAATTACTTTCCACCCAGAAAGCAATTACAACACCTATCTAACCTTGATAGGAAGCAATCTTAAACAAACTATAAAGAAACTCTTATAGTTTGAGTTTTTACAAATGATTGAATTTGACAGAATCTGATATTGCTCAACTCTTGTTTGAGAATAGATTCTTTACAGAGTATCTAATGACAATTTCGCAGCTGATATGTGAATGTGCAGCAGTGGCTGTTTCGCGAATTGCAGAAAATGATGTTGCCTCTATTTTGCAGAATTTCAAGCTTAAGTGTGATTGTATATTGTTGATTACTTAGCGCTTGAATTTCTTGCCTTCATACTAGATTGAATCCCTCTATTTATAAGCTGAGAATGCACTGGATAAGTACGAAATAGCTGTTGGAGAGGCCATGCTTTTTCTACTAAAACATTATTTTAGAATAAAAATAATACTTCTTTGAAATAGCTTTTTGACTTTTAATGGTTTAGCATTAAAGCATTTCTGTCCTTTCTTTGACGTTTCTTCATTGATCTTGGATGGTACATTATCTGTCTTCAGTCTTGAGTGTAGCTAGAGAAGGTTGGAGAAGATTAGAAACGAATTGCAGACTGAAACAGAGAGGATGCAAGGCTGCTGTTGATGTGCAGAAAACGGAGAATGATTAACGTTCTTGGTTTATCAGTTTGAACTTTCTTGAGCTTAAATAATCATTCTGGAGCTCCCGTTTTGATCAACCTGGATTTCCTTTGTAATTTCCTTGTTATATGTCAAGGTTGATTGAGCTTTCTTGACATTTGAATTTTTGGAGTTCTTAAGCCGTCATGACATTTGTCCATCTTTGAACCCTTTTAATTTTGAGATCAAATAGCCTTTTTGAGCTTGGATGAATCCTACTTGTTCCTTTCCATGTACTGATTAGATATGAACAAATTTCCTGGACATATTCTTTGTTAACGATGTAGATAAACTTTGAACAACATGCTGTGATGAACTTTTTTGAGGTTGTAGCTCTTTCTCTGTTTTAGTGTTCTTGTTGCTGTTTTCTTTGCTTTGCTTGATTCTTTAATTAAATTCACTCAAAAGCACAAGTTAAATTAACATAACATTTAGAATCATAATTAACATTCTTAATTAACTTTTTTTTTTTCATCAAAACATCAAATTGAGATTTTGTCTCAACATAGGGCATATTTGAAAAGTTGTGAATATGTAGTTACATGAATATGTGTTGTTGTCAATATCTGAATATGTATATGAATATAGTTTTGTTGTTGTGTAAAGTTATATAGTTCTGTTGTTGTGTACTGATTGTGAATTGATTCTGGATGAAAATGATTTTGGAAAAAAAAATTAAAAGACAACGCTTTCTAAAACAATACCATAAAAAACCAAAAAGCGCTTTTTAAAAATTTCATTTACAACGTTTTTAAATAAAACTAAAATAAGAATGCACCTTTTACAGCGCTTTTTGAAAAAAGCGCTGTAAAAAGTGTATAATAATGCATATATTGAATGTACCTTCTACAGCGCTTCTTTGAAAAAGCGCTATAAAATGTACCCTTTTACAGCGCTTTTTTAGAAAAAGCGCTGTAAAAGGTACATAATAATGCATATATTGAATACACCTTTTAGAGCGCTCTTTCAAATAAGCGCTGTAAAATGTGCATAATAATGCATCTATTGAGTGCACCTTTTACAACGCTCTTTTCAATAAGCGCTGTAAAAGATGCATAATAACACTACAAGAAAAACTGTTATTACCTACGACAAATTTTATCTTTACCCACGGACTATCCATAGGTAACGTAAAATTACCTACGGATTACCCACGGACACGAGTTCGTAGCTAAATCGCTCGTAGGAAAATATTTACCGAATGACAAACTGTGGGACACACTTACCTAGGGATTGCCCGTGGGTAATATGACCCACTGAGTCTCCGTGGGTAACGTTACCCATAGATTTGCCGTAGGTAAAATATTAGATAGTTATCGACGGAAAAGTCGTAGGTTACGTTACCCACGGATCATCCGTGACAAGTCTACTATTTTATATTTAATATTGATAATTTTATCCATGAATTGTCCGTGGGTAATGAAAAAATGATTTTAATTCTATTTTTTTTTTTTTTACGGTTTCCTGTATTTTTTAATATATATTTAAAATTAATTGTAAGCATATTAAACATCATTGTCAAAACAAAGTGAAATATTATGTAAATAGTATTTTCAAATTACACCTCCTGACTGCCACAAATTTCAAAATAAGGGCAACTTGCACTACCATTAGTTTCAAAATACACATTCTCACTACCATAACTTACACATTGTCACTACCATAAATTTCAAAATACACATAACCATAAGTTTCAAAATACACATAACCAAAATACATATTGTCACTACCATAAGTTTCAAAGTACTACTATACGAAACTAACAATGAAATAAGTACTACTCATCGCCGTCATCATCGTTAGACTCATCCTCGTCATAATCTGGATGACGACGACGACGGGATGACTCAGCCTGTATGGAAGCAACACTTTTTGCCAATGTTGCTAGCTGTATCTGGAGCTCTTTAGTGCATTGCTCATCCTCTTGTCGACGTAGCTCTGCTTTCCTTAGCTCCTCTCGTGCCTCGTGTTCTGCCGCTTTTGCTCGCTCCTCAAATGCTGCTATCTGTGCAGCTATCTCGGTAGAGTGTTGAGACAAGACATTGACACAACCTCTAGATGGACGAGAATCTGGGACTAGACTTGCGACACCTGGTCTATAAAGTGAGGATCTATCTCCAGCACCATAGATCCTCCCTTTATTCTTCCCCCCAACAGATTGGACCCACATGTCTAAACGAGCTTCCGCATTAACCACTTGGCTACAACTACTAGACGCTTCCCATTTTTGGAAGCTTGTTGCAACTTACCTTGATATGTTTCCTACTCAAATAGAAAATGATTTAACATAATCAAATTACTTAACATAATCAAATTACTTTTCCAAGAAATACAAATGAAAGAATGAATGAATGATTTAATATTTCTTACATATGTTTTTTGTGCTCTTTCATCAACCCAAGAGTTGTCCTTCTTCTTAGTGTTAGTTTTTAAAAAGACCTCATCCAATGTGAGGTCTCTACCTAACTCTTCAGCCTTACAAAAAATTAAAAACAACATAATCGTGAGTCAGATTTCAGCAACAAAGGAAAACAACAAAATATTTCAGCAAAATAACTCTATGCATTTTGAAACAACAAAACAATAAAAATAGCAAATAGTAGGTATGTCCTTAATATAAAAAGTGTACCAATCGAATGGTATGTTCAGCAATGGATATAGATCCACCAGTATGGACAACTCCTCCTTTAGAAGAAGCACGATTTTTCTTAGCTTGATTTGATATCTTCTTAAACGACGGATCCATCCATATCTTCTCAAGATCATTCCAAACAGTTTCTCCCATCCAAGTTGGACACTTACGCTTCTTTCTCGCTTGCATCAACATATCAGAAAGACGCATTGATCCTTTTGTATTGAAGATATTCTTAATCTGAAAATTGTGCTCAGGCAACCAAGCAACTTTCTCCTGCAACATTATATTACAAATAAATTATAATGTTGCAATTAGCATCCACACAATAGTTCAACTCATTAACAAGATATATAACTTAATCTTACACCAAATTTGTCGAACCAATGTTCCAAAGTTAATTCTGGGATTGCTCCCCAGCTAGGATACGAATCAACATATTGTGATGTAATGACTGAGGTGAGGGCCCTGGAGGCCACCCTACACGGTAACCACCTGTAAACAATTTTTAAAAAAAAATAACAACCATAATCCTTATGTAGTAATGAAAAGTTAATCCTTATGTAGTTACATACCCTCGACCATCTGGCCATATCATTGTTCTCCCATCAGGCGCAACCCCATGACTAGAATCTGCACATCTTGACCCTTGAGTCTTATTACCAATATCAAGCGGTATTGAAGGTGGTGAATTAGCGGAAATTGAAGTATGTCGTGAAGCAACTGATGTTAATGGTTGTGACGGTGAGCGATCAACAGTCGGGGAAATGTTGTCTTTTGGGACAAAATTTGGTGTGGGCATCATCACTATAATTGGTTCAGATTGATGCACCTTATTAGGTGGGAGTGGAAGCAGTGCAGCTTGTTGGGTAGGAGGCTTAACATGTTGTTGGGTGGAATGTCGCACATTTTGTGAGGTTGGTGTAGTGGCATTGGCATCTAGTGGAAAATGATCAATTGTTGCTTGTACCTGCTGAGCTGCTTGAGTTACCTTATGCGGTAAAATCATGCGATTTTTCTTCAAAGGAAGCTTGAGTCTAATCTTTTTTTTTTGGAGTCATCTATAACAAATAACATGAATAAAAAAAATTAGCACACACAATAGTAAACACAATTCAAGATTATCAACTCTACAACATTAAAGAAGTTGAATCTAAAACTAATATATCAAAAGGTAGAATATGAAGATTTATACAAACAATCAACTACTATTTATACTTACTAAAAATTCAAATGTCAATTGAAAAATCATCCCCATCTTCATCATCCATATCACTATCATTATCAATTGGAATATTTGGAACAAACGTTACATTGACTTCTTCATCGCTATGTGTTTTATCATGCAAGCCAACCATTTCTTCAATTTCAGTTAATTGTTCAACATGTGACATATCTTCATCTTGATATGGCATGTCCTCATCGGCTCCATCCACCTCTACATGACCCATAGGCTTTGTTTTGATAACTGCAGCCCAGTGACGCTTATCAGTTCGCATTTCAGGATAGGGTACATAATACACCTGTCTAGCTTTTTGTGCAATTATGAAGGGATCATAGAGATCATATTTTCGATTCATCTTGATATCTACAATATCATATTGTGGATGAACTTTGGTTCCTCTGTTCCGTCTAGGATCAAACCATTGGCAATAAAACAAGGCTACTTTGTGAGGCAATTTGTAATACTTCAACTCGAAGATATGTTGGATGACTCCATAGAAATCATCTTCCCCTCCTCCAGTAACCCCTTTCACATAAACTCCACTATTTATGGTTTTCTTACCCTGAGACCAAGCTTTTGTGTGAAATTTTGTACCCATTAATGTAATACTTGTGCCAAGTTTTAACCATTGAGTTAGGACCCCAAGCTAATGATAACAAGTTAGGGTCAGTCACGCCATTTTCCTTGTCAATGGCCTATACAAACATGATATTCACAATAGTTAGGTGAGAAGTTCTAATTTATTTGCAACAAACTTCAATAAAGCACTTACATACGCACGAAACCATTCTGGGAATTCTCCATGTATACGAGTTTGAGATATAGGATCTTCTTCAAGAATGGAATTAGAGTGCAAAAAGGCATTGTCAATAATGAGAGAATTGTTATTACATGTATTTGGTAATTATGTGGGGTGTGTGCTTACATACTACTTACTCAATATATGGCTTGACCTCGTTGCAATTGATGAGGATGTGTCCATGAGCAGACCTTCTTTCAGCATCACTCAACCAATGTGTTTGGGCCTTCCCACTAGGACGTCCTAATTGATTGCTAATTGACAGTGTTGTTGTGACAACATCATTTAATTTTGCACCTTCATTACGTTGGCTTCTATTAAACAAAGAGATTGTTTTGAAATAGTGGGAACAAAAATATGTTGTCTCTCGATGTAAGTATGACATACATATTGAGCCTTCCACTCTAGCCTTGTTTTTCACTGTGCGCTTAAAATCACCCATCATTCTGGAAAAGTGAGAGCAATAACTTAATAAAAGTGGAAATATTTAGAAAAAAAAATGAAACCGTTAAAGGTGAATATAAATTACCTTTCAAATGGATACATCTATCGATATTGAACTGGACCACCAAGTTTTGCCTCATACGGGAGGTGAATTGGAAGATGCTCCATTGAATCAAAGAATCCTGGTGGAAAGATTCTTTCAAGTTTGCATATGATGAATGGAATATTTTCACCCAATTTGACCAATTCATCATGTCTTAAGGTATTGCTGCACAAGCCCTTAAAGAATTGACTTAATTCTGTTAATGGTTTCCACACATGGTCAGGCAATGAACTAAATGCAAATGGAAGCAAACACTCCATAAATACATGACAATCGTGGCTTTTCATCCCATTCATTTGTCCTCTATTAACATCTGCACATCTTGCCAAGTTAGAAGCATACCCATCTGGCATCTTAAGCTCCTTTATCCATTTACAAACTTTCTTTGCCTCACTAGACGTAAGACAATAATTTGCCTTAGGTTTTTTCATTTTTCCATTGTTATGTGGAACCAACTCCAGGTCGCTACGTTGGCAAATGATGGCCAAGTCCATTCGTGCTTTTTCATTGTCCTTAGTGTTGTTCTTAACATTCATGACGGTGTTAAACACATTATCAAAGAAGTTTTTTTCTATGTGCATGACATCTAAATTATGCCTTAATAAATTATCTTTCCAGTATGGAAGATCCCAAAATATGCTTCGTTTAGTCCAATTATGGCTAACTCCATATCCAGACAATTTAGTATGTGCATTGTCTAAATGGGTTCCCAGCATATTTTTTATTATTCTTGTCAACTGTATCTACAGGTGGTTACTGATATAATTCACTTACAAAACCAAAAGTTGACTACTTATAGAGGGAATTATGATACTTTTGAGAGGACTCGGGAAGAACAAATTAAAAACCAACAAAAAGCATTAGAGGCACATGAGCGTTCGAGAGCTCATATGCATGTAACAATGTTTTTATGGTGGGATGTAGCTACAAGTTTGAGTTCCCCACTCCAGATGATAGACCAGGTGCACCAATAATAAGTTTCAGGTAGAACATTTATATCTTACTTGGTTTGCTTTGTGAACAATATAGGTTTATAAATACCAAAGAATACAAAAATATAATGTTTGTCATACACAGTTTAGGCCTTATCCCTTATCTAATTTGGAAATGTTTGCTTTGTGGTTGGTCCAAATGGCATAGGAAAATCTACTATACTTAAGTTAATTGCTGGAGAACTACAGCCAAGTTCTGGGACTGTCTTCCGTTCTGCCAAGGTAATATATATTACAGAGGTACTTCTTAACACAAGCTAAATTTCTGCTTCAAAATTGCTAGTGGTGTGCCAAGTTATACACAAACATATACACAAGAAACTTAAAATCATTAAAGGATGTCATGCTAATTTGATTAAAAATTTGCAACTGATTTAGAGATCAACTTTTATTATTTGGTTAAAAATTATAACAAGTATTTATATACTCTAGTAGATTGATAAACCAACTAACTATACTCTAGTAGATTGATACACCAAGTAACAAACTAATTAAAAGTTCAAGTGAAAAAACTGCCATAACAGAAAACTGCAACTAACTTTTCTAAAGCTATAATCTCTTCAACTCACTTAAATAACAGAAAACTACAACTAACTGCCATAACAGAAAACTGCAACTAACTGCAACTAACTTTTCTAAAGCTATGAGCAACTCTAACTTAAACCCTATAACAACTCACTTCACTTGATTGTAACAAAAACATAAATGAAAATACAAAATTAGTCACCTAATAGCAATTTAAACAAATATATACACTATCAAATCTATCATATCCTTCAAACAAAAAACACTTTCTAAAATAGTGTTTCAGCTAAGTTACACAAAAAAATAAAAGAGTAGTGTATAATTTACAAAATGCTCTCAACCCAAGTTTCAATTTTGAACAATATTCATAAATTAATATTGCCCTCAATCCAAGTTTCAATAAACTAATATTCATATCAGAGATGGAAAACACCCATCCACACATTCAAGATGCTTCATAAGGGATCCAAGACTTTGTTCAGAAAAGCTACAAGTCAAACTAAAAAAGTATACATATGTTTTCACATCTAATTCAATATCAGTGAAAAATCACAATACACGTTGCATTCATCTTCCATTAATGAAACATAGTTTGAATATGGAAGAATCAGATAGGAGCTAGTAAACGTGATAATTAAAACAACCTCAAATTCAGATTTTCTAAAAAATATATGATGGAGATCGAGATGGAACAAGAACTAACACATGCTAGAAATCAACAGTTAAACATGAACACAGTACCTAACTATCCTAATTGAACATGAACAGCAACCAAGTTCTCTCAGACTCACCATCAGTTCTCAGATTCAACAGTTAACTCACATAACAACTACATGTAAATAAACAACGAAACTGAACACAATACCTAATATCAAGATGTAAATAAGCAATAAAAATGCAAAAGTTAAACATGAACACAGTACCTAACTATCCTAATTCAACATGAACAACAACCAAGTTAGGGTTTTCAATACAAATTGGGGCTTTTTCAGTAAGACTCGATTTCAGTAAAAATTGATTTCAGAAAATGAAAAGATATTAAAGGAATATAACTTACCTTAAGAGATAGTGATCATCAAGGCGGAGCGAAGCAGGGATGCGGAGGGTTCGAACAAGAAGAAGTAGCGAAGCGAAGCAGCTCGAACGAGAAGGCTTTGGGATGCGGAGGAACGAGACGGGCTTTGGGATGCGGAGGAGCTTAGGGCTTAGGGCTCATACGATTCAGACAAGAAGAAGGGAGGGAAGAAGGCGATTCGGACAAGAAGAAGGGGTTAGGGCTCATACGATTTCTGGGTTTACCTTGTACAATTTCTGGGTATTGAGAAATTTCTGGGTTCTGGAAGCATTTAGAAGGCAGCCTATGTTAACTTGATAAAATTAATTTAGTATCAGTTGGGGACCTTTTTTAAAAATTAAACAGAAATTTTTATAAAAAATAGACATTACCTACGGATAAGCTGTAGGAAAAATAATACGAAAATTTTTGGCAACATTTAAGTTAGGATTGTATTTTTTTTTTTCATTACCCACGGATTTTTTAATTTTACCCACAGAATTACCGTGGTAATTAATTAAAAAAAAATTATTTTATACAACAATACACACGGTTTTTCCGTGGGTAACAACTAATTTACCCACGGATTCTGATCCGTGGCTAATTTTCCGTAGGTATACAAATGTTTTCTTGTAGTGTAATGCATATATTGAGTGCACCTTTTACGACGCTCTTTTCAATAAGCGCTGTAAAATGTGCATAATAATGCATATATTGAATGCACCTTTTACAGCGTTTTTATATAAAGCGCATGCATAACAAGCGCGCAATATATCTACCTATTTTATAAGATTTTTTTATTTTAAAAAGCGCTGTTGTATCTTTTTACAACGTTAGATGCTACAACACTTATTTTTTTGAAAAAACGTTGTAAATAACTTAAAAAAAGCGCCGTAAAATCTTATTTTTCGCGTAGTACATGCATCACAATAAAATTGAGAATAAAGAAAGTGTGGATGGCTGGTGACATGTCCTGAATTGCCAAGAAAGGAATTATTGTTAGGAAGAGTCAGTTGAATTATTGTGAGGTAGAATCAGTTGAAATATACATATATATTTTTTAAGACAAGAGTCCAACATTCGTGAATAACGAGGTTTCAGTTTTGTCATAAAGCAAAAAAGGGACAACGAAATTATCATTAAAATTACCAATTTAGGATGTGAAAAAAATAACTGATAAAAAGAACCATTCGCTGCTCTTTACAACAAGAGAGGTCAGCGTCGCTTTCTTTTTCAATTGACTGAATTAGGCGTGTCGTAAGTTTTAAGCTAAAATAAAAGTGACTGCAACTGCAGTTAGTATTTAATGAATTGAAAGAGGCTAGGGTTCAGTTTATGTTTCCTGTCCTTTTATGGATGGAATAAGTAGGTTTAAGGAAATTTTGAAGTGAAAAAATGAAGAAAAATCATATACATATACATGCATAATATTTTCAATAACCAAACTTCAGCCGTCATTGGTTAAAACTTGTTTGGCAAAAATTGAGTGACAACTGATGAAGGAGATGATAGCTATAAACAGATAAATTAATTAAAAATGTTTGGTAAAATTTTATTGGTTCAATTAATTTAAAAAGTTTATATTGAATGACATAAAAAATTTCTCGATTAATAGTAAATTTCTATATCATTTAATGTTTAAAAATATTTTGAAACTAATAATTTACGTTTTATATTTTATTAATTTAACTATTTTAAAATACTAATGTTTAAATATTTTAAATTATTTTAGATTTTTATTTAGCTAGTTTATTATTTTATATTATACTAAACTGTTTATTTAAATCATTTACTGATATAATTAGTTTATTTATTATAAATTATAATAAATAAAATGTAAAGGATTAAAATGGTTTTAGTTAAAATAATAAGTATAAAATTAGTAAAAAGAGATGATAAACTATAAACTTTTAAGTTCAAAAACTACTTGAAGTAGCTTATAAAAAAATGTCATATATTATAAGCTATAAAGCTCATAGTAAAATGAGTAATACTAAAAAGATCTTATAGTTTAGAAGCTATAATCAATAAGATAAAAGCTAGTTTATTTCAATTATTTGTTTTGCCAAACAGACCTTAAACATCTAGAGAAATTGATAAATTTTTCTTTTTTAGAGTTAATTATGCATATTTTTCTATAAATTTAAATTAGTGTTTTTATCTATACATTTTAATACTCGACTAGAATTAATTAAAGATATTTTTTTATTTTATAATTTTAAACATTTATTTGAATTATTTTCTATTTTAATGCTTGAAATTAATCAACTCCTTCACATGAAGGATTTAATCCATTAATCACTAAAAGTATCACATGTCCATTAAATAGCTACTAGTTAATCTGACGGTATTTAAGTCTTCTCAACCTTCTAGTTTAGTACCGTCAAACTATTAAGGAGAACAACCACTATTGGGCTAAGATGCATAGAACGTTTAAGATAATTTTATGAAAAAACTTAGAACTAATACAAGAATTTTCATGATTTACTATGAATGATGACACTAGATTTCTCGTATTTCTATGCATGTTACAATGAAGATCACAAGACCTTTTATAGAGAAACTTACACTAACCCTGCGTCTCTCTATGAAAATAAAAATAAAAATAATCTTTTTACCCTAACCCTAGTAAACAATAAAAATAATCTTTTTACCCTAACCCTGCGTCTCTCTATGATTCTCCTTCACTCTCCTTCATCCTAACTCTCTGTCGCTAGCCTTATAGGCACCACGCCCTCCTCATCGCTTCTCAATGCCCCGCCGTCTCAACTCTTTGTCCTCCCTCTCGTTTTCCCTCACTCACCAAAAACAAACCTTATGTTTTCCTTTCCATGGCTTTCAGTTTTCTCTCCTTCACTCTCGGTTCTTACCATCCACTACCACAAACCTACCACCACCATTCACGAACCCACTACCACCATTCTTCTTTATTCATCTTTGTGTAATCTCTCTTTGTTTCATGTTTTCCCAGATCATCTAATATTCTTTTGGAGTCTTCAAGTGAATCGTTGGTATGTAATCAATTCAATATAATATAACATACACCAACCAAGTCGTAGGTATATATATATATTTAGTTATAGAGTTAAATAGGTTGTATAGACATCAAATAATATTTACTTTGTTTTTCTTGAAAATAAAAAATTCCTCAAAATCCTTTAAACCCTCGTTTTGTCCCACCCCAAAACAAATTCTCAAAAATAAAATATTTCATAGTCCAGCACCGAAAAAATAATTTTCATTCCCACTCAAAAATCCCTCAAACCCTCAATTTGTCTGTGAGAGCTACTTCGAATACTCCATCTCCAACCAACACCTCCATTCGAAACCTCACCGGCCGCCACTACAATTTGTTAGTAGCTCAACCATTATGCCCTGCCTTCAGCGAGCAACCTCGTCGGCCGCAGCCAACAATCTCAACTGCGAGCAACCTTCACGATACCAACCTCCAATTATCTCTTGAACCCCAATTTTTGCAATTTTTATTAAAAAGCCCCAGTTTTTCTACAATTTTGTGTTTATTCTGAAATATAATCATATTTATTGATTATATTTTTGAATTATATATTATGTTTCTTCAATTATATTTGTATTTATTGATAACTCTTTTCCTTCCTCTTGTTCACTGTGCGACATCGATAACTCTCTCCGTTTAGTTATGTTCTTCAATTCATGTAATATGGAAATTTGTTGAAACCTTGATGTTCCCAAATTAGTTTCGTGTAAACTAGATGCGTATGCTACTATGTTATTTTCTCAATTTTTAAGTTGTTAAGTGATGATGGTCTGTGAGTATGTTTGAAGTCTTAAAATGCCTTGATGAAAAACAAAACTAAAAAATATTAGATATGAGAATATGAATGACAACTTCAACTCAACTAATTAAATTGATGGTTATAAATCTGGTATGACAAATAATTATTATTAAATTTTGTTGAATTCGTAGGTGGTTGAATGTTTTTTTTTCCTAAAGTTTAGTTGTACTGTTTCAAGTTGGTAGGATGTAACATCTCTTTTTTTCGGGACATTAACTAACGGAATTTTAAACGTAAAAATAAAAATTCGTTTTATTTATTTATATATTCATTTATTCTAAAATCAGTTAATAATATTTTTAGTTATATTTTCAAAAATAAAGAATCAAAATATTTACAATCACTAAAAGTAAATTTAATACGTTAAACAAAAAAGACTCCTATAGCCAAAACTATTGATATCTTACTACCCAATCATAAATCCTAGTTGGTCATAAACTTTGGACTTGCGGTAAACTAACCCAACAAGTCTAACAACGGCACAAAAGTATCTCAGAGCCTCCAACTGCATGTTATTGTACTTCAACGCATTTCTCCGATTAGGTTGACCGTAACATTATTCGCTCAATTAGCACTATATGTAACGTCCTGTCAAATGTAAGGGGTCATCTCCAAATAACAAACACATAAAAAATATGCATGCATATATAGTTGTTATAGCAAAAATATAGATAAATCATGTAATTCGTTTAACACAATTAAAAATCACAACACATGACTAAAGGTACAGTAACAATGAAAATACAACAGTACAATGTTTGCGTAATTAATAACATTAATCATTCCATCCAAACGAACAAGAGGTACAGTATCACAACGTTAATTCACACAAAACCAGGAGATGCAATATCACATTTTTAATAACGTTAATTCACCCAAAAACAGGAGATACTATCAGTTATCTTTATAAAACACTAGTCACACACTTTAATTAATGCATATGCAACAGAACTTATTACTTAATCTATATGTCAATGTCATGATTCTGGAATATCATCTTCCCCGCAAGGGCTTCGTGGATCCTTCCAAGCAACACCACTAACTCGAGCTTTGTGGGTCCTTCCAAGCAACACCACTAACTCAACATCCCCGCAAGGATCTATGGACTCCAACCAATTATGGACGACCACCACACAACTATGAATGAATGCACTGTGGACACTTTAACAAAATATAATGCGATACTAACTTATTAACGACATATCACATAACATTTATTCTTCACACTTTGAATATGTTCAACACAACCATTATAACACCATATCACATAACATTTATTTTCCACACTTTGAACATGTCAAGCACAACAATTATTAATATTCATTTGGAATATAACACACAAACAAAACCAATAAATAACATCACAATACATTTATATCACATATAATTCAATTAGGAAAGCGGATTGAATGATGCCCTTACCGATATGAGTGCCGTTATTAAAATTCTCACGCAGCGGTCTTTGCTCCAAATGTGCTACACTTGAGGGATGAATCAGTAACTCATTTAGTTCTTGAATTTCTTTCTTTTTCTCTCCTAGACCCGTTTTTGTTTTATTTCTTTTTATAAGTCAGTTTTATTTTATTCAATTTTATCATTAGAAATGGGTGGGGAACGTGTGCTATTAAATGGGTAACATGGTATTAAACGCATATGGTATTAAATGGAGAACGTGATATTAAATGGAAAACATATTATTTCAACCTAAACCGTGAAATTTGTTTTTAACGGTTCCTTTTAATATTATTTATTATTATTATTATTATTATTACCAAAAATTAAAAAACACAATACAATAGTAATTATCACCAACAATTTACAAAATAATTTTATCAATTCATAATAAGATAAGATATAAAAATAAAATAAAATGTTACATTCTACCTACTTCAAATAGTTTCGTCTTCGAAATTAACTGACGCTAATGAAAGAAAAATGCTGGTCTTACATAGGGTTATTAGCAAGTTTGAGAAGAAAGGTTTCTACTTGAAAGGTAATCCTTAGCTTAACATACTAACTTTTAATCTTTGGAATATTATAATTCTAGAGCCTATTATTTTGTTCTCTGTTCTTTTAATCTTTGGAATATTATAATTCTAGATCCTATTATTTTGTTCTCTATTCGACAAAAGAAAACTTTGGTTTCTATATTTCTATTTTTAAAAGTTGTTTGTCTTACTTGTAAATATTTGATATGCTACTAATTCATAATTCAAAATCTAATTGTTTCAAAGTTGAGTTATTCTATTAAATTAAAATAAAATTACATTTGGATGCCTATTTCAAACCGTTGGTTTTGAAGTGTACATATAAAACTTTGATCAATGGAAAAATAATGTGCCTTTGTATAAATTGTGTCAATTGCCACACACATTCTCGTAGAATTGTTTACGAACACTTAACTAATCAACAACGTGGATTACTTAGAGGTTATAGGCGATGGGTATTTCATTGTGAGAAGCCTACAACTTCAAGCAACACATTTGAAGGTGTAGAAATGGGTTAATTAATGATATTTTTGAAATTGATTCTACAAAAGAGCTATTTTGTGGTGAAGGTGGAAGGAATCCAGATGTCATAAAAGAATCTAAGTTTTACCAATTGGTGAGGGAGAATGAGCAAATGCTCTACCCAAACTGTAAGAGGTATAACAAGCTATCATTTATCATTCATTTGTATCATTTAAAGTGTATTCATGGGTGGAGTTACAAATTATTTTCTATGTTGCTAGATTTACTAAGGGATGCTTTACCATAAGAAAATAGTCTTCTAAAGTCATACTATGAAACTAAGAAGATGGTTTTAGGTTAGGATTGGGGTATGAGAAAATCTATGCTTGTCCCAAAAATTTCATACTATAATGGGATAGATATATAAACGGTCAAGTATGTCCAAAGTGTGGTACATCAAGGTAGAAAAAAAAGATGAAGATGTACAAACTAATGGGATGGAGACTTCTCAAAGCGAAAGAACTTGCCAGCAAAAATCCTTTGATGGTTCTCATTGAAACCAAGGCTGCAGAGTTTGTCCATGTCCTCCAAAGTTGTTGAGTCGATGAAATGGCACCACGAGTGTCGATTGAATGATGGTTTTCTTAGGCATCCTACTAACTCCCTTTCTTGGAAAGAGTTTGATGCTTGACATCCAATATTTTCATTAGATCCTCGTAATGTTTGATTAGGAGTGGCTTCTGATGAGTTCAATCCTTCTAAGACTATGAGTATTATTCCTAGCACTTGATCTATTATGGTAATTCTGTATAATCTTCCTCCTTGGATGTGCATTCAACAATCATTCTTCATGTTATCACTACTATTTGGCTTAAAAGGTTATGGTTGTCATGTTGTGATGTATAGAACTAAGGGTATTTGTATTATATTTTAGTAGCATTAGGAATTACAAGGAGAGATAGAACAAACAAACCAAGTCAACAAATTTCAGCAAGCTTCTCCTTGCAATACGATGATTTTTGTGCTAGACATGCTTAATTTCATATGTACTATTTCCTAAATGTTTGTATCTCATAGACAAATATATATTCGACGTGTGAAGCCGTTTTGACCGTAAAATATCGATCAATTAATGTTCATAGTGTAGAGGAGCATTTTCACAATGCAAATGGCCCATAAATGGCTCGTTTTAATATGTCACCTTGTCATGCGAAGCCATATGTTTGCCGCACTAGATCTTCAATAATTACTCCATTTTATTTTGCCATGTTGTTGTGCTAAGAGACCTTTCCATTGTACAAAAATGTTATTCTTTATATGTATTTTCCCCTAATTTGAATTTCCTTATGATCTACAACTTTAATGTCCATGCCAAAGTCTAATTCGATCATCTTTCATTTCAAAATTAACGATGAATTTGATCCATTTGCACTAAACTTTGTGCATGACATATGCTCAATATTTGGACTATATCTTGAGCTAAACAACTCTTTTTTAAGTGAAACAAAATCCATTGTATTCACTACGCCAAAAATGGCATTTAACAGGGCCCATTTTACAGCGCTTGCTAAACACAAGCGCTGTTGTAATTATATTTTAAAAATAACGGAACCTATTACAGCGCTTTTGATGCAAAGCGCTGTAAAACAAGCGCTGTAGTAGGTCATATAACGTTTGCGCATCACGTTATAAGGCTTTTACAGCGCTTGTCAAAAAAGCGCTGTAAAAGGAAGCGCTTTCGCGAATCAGTTACAGGCGCTTTTTCCACAAGCGCTGTAAAACACATGCGCTTTCATTGAATTTAACTACCTATTACAGCGCTTTTTTCCACAAGCGCTGTAAAACACATGCGCTTTCATTGAATTTAACTACCTATTACAACGCTTTTGTCACAAGCGCTGTAAAACACATGCGCTTTCATTGAATTTAACAACCTATTACAGCGCTTTTTTCACAAGCGCTGTAAAACACACGCGCTTTCATTGAATTTAACTACCTATTACAGCGCTTTTTTCACAAGCGCTGTAAAATACATCTTTCAAATAATTATATACGTTGGAAACCCTCATATCCTCTACACTTTCAAATAATTATATACGTTGGAACCCTAATATCCTCTACGTACTGTGCGGCCATCTACGTTGTCTAAGGTATTTTTTACACATGATCTGTTATGTTTTGAAATTATCAAAAATTGTCAAAAACTCATACCACATGATCTGTTCTTGTAACACCCCGTTTTTCAAAGCGAGGGTATTTTTTTTTTTTTAAGTAATTAAAAACGAACAAAGATTTAAATCAGAAAATGCCTTTGGATAAATAATTGAGTCATTATAATTTACAAACAGCGGAAGAGTTTCTCCAATTATAAAACCAAAACATTTACACAACAACAAATGGTACATGGAACCCATTCAAGTAAAAAGTCAAACTGACAATATTGGTATAAGTACAGTTTTCCAAACTAAAAATACTCCAATCCAAAAAGAAGGACACCTAGTTCCTATACATCATCCTAATCTGATCATCCTACCAAAAAGCTATACACCCTGAGTATCTCCACGCGCCCGTGAGATCCTCCTAATGTAACTGCAATTCACGCGTTCCCATCTCCATTCCCGTCCGTAGGGTACGAACCGGTAGGATCGTCCTGACTCTCATCTGAGGGCAAAGCCCAGATTTCCACAATAATTGTAAAGGGTCACCAACCGAAATTAACAGATAACACATAACATTTAAGTTTTAAATGCACAAAATAACCTTTCAACTAAGCATGCACCTTAAAAGGATTTTCCATATGCTAAAAGTTCATATAATGCTTGTCAATTAACAATGAACTCAAGATGAAGTTCTCAAACCATCAAGTAATACATAACTGACCAAAGCATTGATAAATCAATTGAGCAATCGATTATCTAACTCAAAATAAGGACTTTTGCTGAGCCAATCGATTGCCAAATCGATTTGGTCAGTTCTGCTGAGTTTCTGCATGACCAAATCGATTTCTAAGTCGATTTTGTCAGTTCTGATGAGTCCCTGGGTTGCCAAATCGATTTCCAAATCGATTTTCGCAATTTAGCTGAGTTCCTGCCTCTCTGCCAATCGATTTCCAAATCGATTTCTTAAAAGATTTTGAAAGATATATTTATACAATCGATTGGAAAATCGATTAGGTTAAAATAGTGAACTTCCTGAAACTCATCCAATCGATTGGGAAGTCGATTTCCCTGATCGTTTTTCCAAAAATTCATGCATTTACTCAAGTCATTCCTAATCAAATTCATATCTTAACCCTTAGCAAGTACTACGCGATTACCACGACAATTTGGGATCTCGATAACCATCATACTTACACACAATAATCAACACATAACACTTAGCATTTTCAACGCAATTACCACGATAAATCAAAATTCAAATCAAATACGACTCGCGTGCCAAACACCCTAATGCAATGCGTATATGCCAAAATGCATGGACTCGGAATTCCAAACCAAAACCCTCCTCGAAGGACCGTAAATCATAATTGTACCGCCTATCGCAGGCCAAAGTACCAATTACCGAGGTGCCACCTATCACGGGTCAGCACGATTTACTAAAATGCGTAAATCATAAACGTACCACCTATCACGGGTCAGTACAGTTTACCGAGGTGTCACCTATCACAGGTCAACACGATTTACTAAAAGAAAAAGCGGGAATCGTAAACGTACCGCCTATCACAGACTAGTACTGTTTACCTAGGTGCCACCTATCACGGGTCAACACAATTCACCAAAAACGTAAATCGTAAATGTACCACCTATCACGGGTCAGTACAGTTTACCAAGGTGTCACCTATCACGGGTCAACACGATTTACCAAAAAGTAAATCGTAAACGTACCACCTATCACGGGTCAGTACAGTTTACCAAGGTGTCACCTATCACGGGTCGACACAATTTACCAAATGAAATGCATGAGCATACACAGACCCATTCACAACAATCGTTAAGCAAATGCAGATATTAAAAGATTTCCCATTTTTAATACTCATTTAACTTAAACGACTTCAAACAACATTAAATAAATAAGTCATTAAGAGATTCCCCGTTCTTAATACCGATTTATCTTAATGATTTTCAAAACAAAACGTTAAGCAAACAGTCATATTAAGAGATTCCCCATTCTTAATATACTTTTGACTTAAACGATTTTCTCACAAAACATTCAGTAAACGAGACATTAAGAGATTCCCCATTCTTAATACTCATTTACCGAAACGATTTTCAAAACGATAGTTAAGTAACCGAGACATTAAGAGGTTCCCCATCCTCAACGCCCAGTTAACTTAAACCTTTCCTCAAAAGCACATTAAGTAAACCGAGGTATTAAAAGATTCCCCATTTTTAATACTCGTTTACTCTAATGGTTTTTCAATTCCACAGAAACAAACTCAATCATACTCTCACATTCAAACCATAATTCACAACAACCACACCAATTAACAAACATCAAGTATGGACACGTCAAATACAACGAACACAAATCAAAGCCAACATAAACACCCAAATACATCAAATTTCATTTACTCATAATCATACACAATGACATTACCCAATTCATTACCACGAAACATTCATCATTATAAACAAAACTTAACCTAAGGTTTTACCCATAACGCACTAGTTTCGTTTTTCCCCCAAATCGATACATTTAACCCTAACAAATTCCTTCCCACACAACCACAGATAAGTCCCTAATGCAAACTAGAAGTTTGGAAGGAGCCCTTACCTCAACGTTAGCTTTAACGTGCGTTTCCGGTACCGCGAGTAATTCCGTAAAATCCCCGCTCGCAACTTCGCCTCCAAATAGGTTACTAGCACCGTAGCGTGGTGTGAGCAACCTTCCCTTCTGACGCTTCGAGAATGAAGTTTGGATCTTGAAGAAACGGAGGGTTTGTGTTTGGATCTCAAAAACCGTTTTTCTTCGTTTTCGAATCAAAGAGGAAGAGTGGAGTTGCGAAAACCTTGATCTAACTCTCACCCAACCTTGGGTTACTAGTTTTGAAGAAAAGAAAGCGACGAAAACGAAAATGGAGAAAGGAGAAAAATGGGTCACAGTTAGAGGAAGAAGATGAAGTTTTGAAATTTTCCTTCCTTTCTTTTTCTTTCCTTTGTTTTTCCTTTCTTCCTTTTTCCTTCCTTCCTTTATATACTATTTCTTTTCCTTTTCCTTCCTTCTAGTTTTCCTTCTTTTCCTCCAAACAAACATATATAAATATAATAAATATAACTTAACAAAATATCTCAAAATCTAGATATTTGTTAAATTACCGTTTCACCCGAAACGCATTAAATTCTCCGTAAAGGATTCATCGCAGTTAAATTCAATTTATTTATCGACGAGAAATTTTAATTGGCATCAAAATATCTTTTTGATTATAAAACTTCAAAATATTATAACTTTGGCTAAAAAGCCTCCGAGCCAAAATCCAAAATACACCAAAAATACATAAATGGTACTTTAAAATTATGGGTCTTACATTACTCCCCCCCTAAAATTAGTTTCGTCCTCGAAACTATGCATCGATAAATAACTCTGGGTGTTGTTCCCTCATCTTGCTCTCCAATTCCCAAGTCGCATCTCCAGTGATTGGGTTCCAAATCACCTTGACCAACGAAACATCCTTGGTCCTCAACCGCTTAATCTTCCTGTCATCAATTCTCACGGGTGGTACTTCGAACGACAGGTTATCCTTTAGCTGAATTGCGTCTGGTTCGACCACGTGAGATGGATCTGCGAGATATTTCCTCAACTGTGACACATGGAACACGTCATGAATATTGGACAGTATCGGAGGTAATGCAATCCGATAAGCAACCGGCCCAATTCGTGCAGAAATCTGATATGGTCGAATGAACTTCGGAGTCAACTTCTTCGATTTCAAGGCTCTACCCACTCCAGTAGTAGGTGTGACTCTCAGAAATGCATGGTCACCCTGTTCGAATTCCAAAAGTCTGCGACGCTTGTCCGCGTAACTCTTCTGGCGATCTTGTGAAGTCTTTATTTTCTCCTTGATCTTCCTTACTTTAGCTGTGGTCTGTTGCACCATCTCTGGTCCGACAATCATATTCTCACCGTCTTTATACCAACACAAGGGCGTTTTGACACTTGCGTCCATATAAAGCTTCATATGGTGCCATTCCAATACTTGCGTGGAAACTATTGTTGTAAGTGAACTCAATCAACGGAAGTACATCATCCCAGCTTCCCCTATCATCTAATACACATGCTCTCAACAGATCTTCCAAGGACTGATTCGTCCTTTCAGTCTGCCCGTCCGTTTGTGGATGGTAAGCTGAACTCAATCGTAGCTTCGTTCCCAACGCTTCGTGCAATGCTCCCCAAAAATGCGATGTGAACTTCGGATCATGGTCTGATACAATGCTCGATGGTACCCCGTGTAACCTCACAATTTCAGCAATGTAGATCTCCGTTAGCTGATCTACCTTATAAGTGGTCCTTACCGGCAAAAAGTGAGCAGATTTAGTCAGCCGGTCCACTATCACCCATATAGAATCATTCTTCCTCCTTGTCTTTGTAATCCGGTTATAAAATCCATGGAAATGCTGTCCCACTTCCATTCAGGTATATCTAAAGGTTGCAACATTCCCGCAGGTCGCTGATGTTCCACTTCGCTTTCTGACAAGTTAGACAAGTGGATACATATTCGCCACATGTTTTTTCATTCCTGGCCACCAATGATTCTGCCTCAGATCCTGATACATCTTTGTTGCTCCACGATGAATACTCAGCTTACTCTTATGCGCCTCTTCTAAAATCGTTTTCCGCATAACTGTAATTTCTGGTACACAAATCCTACCATTACATCGTAAAATATTATCTGCACCAATCTTGAACTCAGTCGTCTTCCCTTGTACTATTAGATTCCTCTTCTCTTGTATTAAGACGTCATCTTGAGCATTCGCAATGTCTTCAAGTAGTCCACTCGAAATTTTAATCATTCCGAATTTCAAAATTCCCGGTGCAAACTCTACGTTCAAGTGCAGGTCTCTAAAAGCTTCCCATAACTCTTGTTGTCTAGCCATGATTAGTGAAGACACCGATACACTTCTTCTGCTCAACGCATCAGCCACTACATTGGCCTTCCCAGGGTGGGTACTGCAGTGTGAAATCAAATCCTTGAGAGTCTCCATCCATCGTCTCTGGCGCATGTTCAACTCCTTCTGATCAAACAGATATTTCAAGCTTTTATGGTCGCTGAACACGGTGAACGTGCACCCATATAAATAATGCCTCCAGATCTTTAATGCAAAAACAACCGCGGCAAGCTCCAAATCATGAGTAGGATAGTTCCTCTCATGAATCTTCAATTGTCTCGAGGCATAAAGCCACAACTTTCTTGTGTTGCATCAGAACACATCCTAACCCTTGGTGAGATGCATCACAATAAACTTCATAGGGTTCTTCTGATTGCGGTAATACCAATACAGGTGAGGTCGTCAATTTTCTCTTTAGTAACTGGAAGTTTTCTTCACACTTCTCCGTCCATGCGAACGGTTGATCTTTCTGGTAAGTTGTGTCAGTGGAGCCACAATCTTAGCAAAACCTTCGATAAACCTCCTGTAGTACCTGCCAGTCCTACAAAACTCCGTATGTCAGTGACCGTCTGAGGCTATTTCCAAGCAAGAACCGCCTCAATCTTAGCCGGATCTACAACGATTCCTTCCTTGGTTATCACATGTCCCAAGAAATTCACTTCCTCTAGCCAAAATTCACACTCGACAAGATGGCATACAATCGCTTCTCGCGTAAATCTCAAGAACTTGTCTACCAATTTCCATGCTCTTCTTCAGTCCCTCGAATAAAATCAAATATATCCATCACATGCGAACACCACTAACGAATTATTCAAGAATGAATATAAAGATCTCGTCATGTCAGTCCATGAAAATTGTGCGGATGCATTGCTACTCCAAACGGGACCGATAACCAGGTATTTCATTAATTGTCCTCATAGCGGGTTCTGAAAAGCTTTTTTCTGAATTCTCCTTCCCTTACTCGAATCATGATGGTATTAACCCGACTTCAAGTCAATCTCGAAATATCGCGGCCGCCTCTCAATGAATCCCATTTAAATCATCGATTCGTGGCAAATTAGATTTATCTTCTTTAGAGTGCTTGACTAATTCAGAGCGTTAAATTTTAAGAAGATGAAGTCATATTAGTAGCATTTATATTCAACATCTCTTTTTCTTGTTCAATACGAATTTTTCAAAATATTACGTGGTGTTTCATTTAATATGACAAACATACATTTAATCATTGGACGCTTTGTTCACTTCAACCTTTGAACTAAAGTTCTTTGTATTAGCATAGATTAAATATTGATGAGGGAAAAAACAACTTTGATATATATGTCGTTGCATTTTTAAAAGAACTTCAATATTGAACGTTTATTTTCCAAGATATCGTCATTGTACGATATCTCTGACAAGTAAAGTTTTAATAAAATATTTTCCTCTTACAGATGTGGATACGTACTACTTTAAATTTCTTCAAAACTCTTATCATATGATCGTTATTTGATTTCAAATAATGTCATCTTCAGTATGCAAACGTTGAATCATCAAATAACCAGTATGATGTGTTCTTCTAAAATGTGAACATATTCAATGAGTCTGTGTTGCTTTTAACACTTCAACTATGCTAAAGAGATCCCTACAC
>PGTU02000005.1:28657659-28928224 GCA_002896215.2 Cicer echinospermum
ACACTTTATTTCTTGGCAACTTTTTTAAAATGTAATTAAATTTCTTCGTTTAGTAAACTAAATAAAATAAAAAATGTTATATACGTAAAAAAAACAAAAATATTAAAAGTAACAAAATTATAAACAACTGTTAACTTTTTATTATCTTATTAAACATATTTCTGTTTCAGCAACAAATAGTTAAAAATATTGTTAAAACAATATTAATTGAACACATAAAATAAAAAATGTAGAAACAACAATTTTTTATAAAAATGAAACAAAAAAAGAAAGGAAAGAGCTGGCGTCATATATGAGCATGCAGAGATGCTTTTTTGTGGTCACATAGATTTGCAGTACCCCGCAGTAATTCTCCCTGTGAATACATCTTTTCATTCTAATAAGGACAATCTAATATAATTTGATATACGTGTAATGCACGTAGCACCAAGTAAGTGAATTGTAATTTAGAATGAAAAGGAAATAACCCGAAGATTCGTTTCTTATCTTTGAAGGAACCATCCATATATGATACTAATATTGTGTCGGTTCTTTTTTCTTGTTGGCGTTTTTAATCTGTTGCAGATTGTGGCAGTGAGTGGTCCTGCTACCCAATTGTAATTAAATCATGGAAAGACACCAAATGGGGGTATATCAACAACACCTTGCAAATTCAAAACAATATTTCTGGCCTCGCTCGTAAATATTATCGTTTTTCGTTGTTCTTTTTACTCCTACATCTCACTATAATTTTTTTTATACAGTTTCTAAACACACATGTTCATTACAATCCAAATGTATAACAATATAGGGGTGGTAAAGGAACAACGGCAAATCGTTCTGTCAGGCCTAATATGGTCAACTTATTAAGACGGAACATAGTAGAGGTTCATTAAGTAATTGAAACTTTCACTTCTTTCTTACGTGAATTGATTCCTCAATTACTAAAATATAAAAATAACTTAAATATATTGATTTTTTCTAGATTTGAAAAACTAACTACAAGAAAATAAAAATATGATCTTTTTTAACGAACGTTCTTATAGATCCAATAGTATTTCCTATTTTTTTTACGGATTAAACACTACCCGAAAAAAATAACGGCTTTTCAGCGCGTTTTAGCCATTTACAGCGCTTTTCAAAAAAATAAGCGCTGTGGAATACGAGCGCTTGTAAATGATACAACAGCGCTTTTTATAAAAGCGCTATAAACATGTAATATACAACGTGCGCTTGTTATGCACATTTTAAGCGCTTCTTTCACAAAAGCGCTGTAATATGCACCCCGTCATATGAGTTATGGGTGTGCATATTACAGCGCTTTCTCACAAAAGCGCTGTTAATATGCCCACCATAATTTCATTATGGTGTACATATTACAGCGCTTTCTCGAAAAAGCGCATGTTAATATGCACCCCGTCATTGATGAGGGTTGTATGGGTGTGCATATTACACAGCGCTTTCTCGAAAAAGCGCTGTTAATAATGCCCACCCATAAATTTCATATTATGGGTCTGCATTTTACAGCGCTTTTCTTGTACATATTACAGCGCTTTCTCACGCGAACGCTGACAAGGTGCACGCTTTAAAGCGCTTGTGCACCATTAAAGCGCTTTAGAACAACATTTTACAGCGCTTTTTAAAAAAAGCGCTGTAAAATGTGTTATTTTTTTTTAAACGCTGTAAATTAATTATTTGAAATGAAAAATGCTTTTTAGCTTTTTATGGCACTTTTTTTAAAAAGCGCTGTCTTTTATCTTTGTACCCAAAATTATTTTTGATCCAAAATCACTTCACAATCAGTAGAACAGAACATATTACAGACAATCAGTAGAACAGAACATATTATAGACAATCAGTTCACACAATCAATAGAACATAAATCAGAACTCTGTAACTTTTTTAACATATATGTAACTCTGTAATTTACAACCTAAGTAACTACATTCAGATACATATATACAACCTAATTTACAACCTAATTACCTACATTCAGATCCATTATATATAACTAACAGATCCATTATATGCATATATTGTGTCCTATGATCATTTACATATAATAACTAACAGAATATACATTATATGCACTAGCTACCATATAATATTCAGATCCCTTTGCCCAGCACAAGCTATTTCCCAGAAAATCAAATAATTTTCATGTCAAGCACGTACTGACACCATTCTTCCTTTAATTCCATCAGATCTTCCTCAGAATATGATGGACTGGAATTGGCAAAGTACTGCAATATAAAAATTGAACATATTATATTAAGTTAGTATCAAATATATAGATAATTTATATATGAAAATCATATAATGCAAATACCGTACCGTTTCTGGGATAATAGTTTATTCTTCTCAACAATCTCCTTCATGAATCTCAATATGTAGTACCACAGTCGATGTTATTTGTTTGACGAGGGCACTTTATTGAGATCCATGTAATGTTATTCGACTTCTGCTTCGACACTTTAGCACCTCTTTGAGCTCGATAAACTTTTAAGGCACTATCGAATGAATAAATGTGATTATTAGAGCATGAATATATATATATATATATATATATATATATATATATGTAAGAAAAATAAATGAATATTACTTACGTGTCGAGCATATTCTTTATTCCGGGGTGATTGGTGTAATCGCCGTGCACGGGATCCAAATAGTATATCACTTCAGAGACCGCATTGATTGCAAATAGCACCCAATGTGCCCTACAACAACAAATAATTGGTTAAGCAATTTTGTTTATAGACAACTAATAAACTAAATTCTCATCAATTAAAAAAGATAAAATTACGTACCCTGAATTATATGGTGCCAAGAACAATTTATCACTTTCTTTATTTCTTAAAAAACATATCTACAATGTAGTGTTTTTACATTGTCTGGATCGAGTTTGAACATCGACATCTTATGCGGAGACAAGAATGAGTATTTATTTGACAGTTTCCTCGTGCACACGACCTTCTCGTACAAAAACCTTCAATGAAAATTTTAAACTAGATTAATTACCAATACATTTAATTAATTACAAATAAATGCAATTAAAATATTTTTTACCTTATGTACAAGCTGATTACAGTAACACTCAGCTCCTTATGTTCGAGAAGATCGTACATTTGCTCCTTTCGAGGTATTCAATATACTCATCTCCAAAGATGTCTTGATTCATTTGTACAATGGGCGAATCGTTGCTGCTGCCCATGTTCCTTTTTTATTTGGATGTCAAGACACGCCCGTATTTACAAGGCGTGGCTGACTTTTATTAGGAGCAGCAGCAGCAGCGACCGATTTTCCCCGATCCAGATTTTTTGTTGCTGCAAGTTTTGCAGCTTTATTACCCTCCAGCCTTTGTAGTTTGGCAGCCCTATTAACCTCCAATTTTTGAGGTCTGCTGCCTTTTTTTGGCTGTAGGGGTGGTTTATTTATTTGGACCTACAAAAATGAGGTAAAATGTTAGTTTATTGAATCTGAAAAAATAAAAAACCTTAGGCAATAAATGTGACAAACCTTTTCGGGAGATGTAACTGATTTGTCCTTGGGAATCTTTTTTTTCGAGGGCAACAAGGTGTGTGGGCCATGCCACGTAACTGCCAATAGCGTCGCTTAAGAACTTCATATCTCCATCGTTGTCCGGTATGGGCAACGGTGCAGTTGGTTCGAAAGCAACCGTAGGCGATACTTTGACATGGCCCGCGGGGATCGGAATATTGTGCAATACTTCTCCCGAAGTATTGTGCAATATTCCTTTTCCCACCTTCCGTTGAGTCGGCGAGGACAAGTATAGGACACATGTGGTGACACCCTACATCAATAGTTAAAACATAAGTACAGTTAATATATATAAGTTTGTTTAATACATAAGTAATTACATAAGCAAGTAAGTAGTAAGTAATTAATTACCTCGGGAATACCTCTTCAAACCGACGTTGCAACTCCCGGTTTCACTCTCCATTTGTATTTCAGGTTGGAGCTGAACCGGAAGTTGCTTGTCTTTATTCGTATTCACCAAGAGTGCCACTTGCTCCGATAAGATTCTGAGCTTCTCTAATACTTCCTCGTTGGAAGGTTTTTGGCGCTTCTCTTGAGGAAAAAGCTTTTGGGAGTTACGCCAAATCCTTTCCCCTCACTCGACCGGAATACTCAGGGACATTAAACACTTTCCCAAGAATGTCCCTGCACGTATCCTTGTTGCCCTCTTGAGTTTCAGAACTTTGTTCAATAGTTTCCTAAAATACATGTAACATTAAAAAGATAAGTTCAATAGCATTTTTTAAAATACAATATTAAAAAATATTAAAGTGATAATATACTTACACAAAGTTCTACAACTTTCTTGACATTTTCATTATCAACCACTCCATCTTTGTTAACACGCGCTTCCTTCCATAAGATATGACGACCCAAGGGTTGATCGGCTTGGGTGTCTTTTCTCTATTCGTTAAAATCATAAACAAAATAATACAAATTAGTTACACACTATAGTTTATAATACAAATTACAAGTGATGTTTAATTACTTACAATTTTTTGTTCAAGGCGTGCATATCCCATACGTGATTTCTTGTATGGGTGTTTTGGGTTGCTTGCCCGTTCGCGATTTGCCGTACTAATATTCTATATAAAAAAAAAATTGCAATTGTGTAAAAATTTAAAAATACGCTACGAATATGAATAATAAAACACAAATGCTAATAAATTAATAACTTACGACAAACGCCGGGTCAGAACGTTTGGAAACAAATGCACTCCATTCATCCTTTGATATATAATGTTGATATATCTTTGGAGGTTCAGCATTTGTGTTTCCTTCTCTATCTTTTAGATAGAAATTTGAGAGATGGGATCTAAATCCACGATGGATTTTCCCAGCAACTCTCAAAACATATGACTTTCGTTCCTCATCAAGAACAAAAGTGGTCTGCAATGAAAACAATCATAAGTAATGTATTTTACAGAAAAAACATTATAAATGACAAAAGAGTAGATCAAAATATTTACTTGAATGTCATTCCAGATGATATCTTTGGCATCCTTCAACGCCTTATCTCTCCAGTTGTCTATTGTTATTGGGACATTTTGACGAACAACAGCCCCAATGTAGCTTACAAACATGGAGCTGTTGGGGTCAACTGGCTGACCACTCTCGTTCCAGCCAACCTAATAAACTCATATAGTAAGTACATGCCCTAAACCCTAAAAAAGATATAAAAAAACACACAGCAAACAGAGTATATATAGTATATACCTCAAATTTAATGCCACTGCTCCGTGCTTTAATCACCCTTTGCATGATAGTTGCACCACGTTTGACTTCTTTTTCGTAAGTCTTAGAGGTGCCAACTTCTTCATTTTGAACTTCTAAATCTTTGTTTGTATCCATTTAACTACAACAAGTTCAACATGCACTTTAGTATAACATCAACAAGCTCAACATGGATCATGCATTATTATAAACAAACTCAACATGTATCAGTATATCTTAAAAAAGCTCAACATGCATTTTAATGATTACAAAAAATTTATAACATCAATACCTGAATAATGGTTTCGAAGAAAGATGAAATCTAAAGAACAGAGGGAACGCAGAAAGTTCACAGAAATATGGTTCAAAGAAAAGAGGGAACGGTATTGAAGAAATACGTAATGAGGGTTACGTATTTCAATGAAAATATATTGTGTGAAATGGGAGAGATGATCTTGGATGGAAATAAGGTTCGAAATGAAGGAGATGATCGTGGAATAAGGTTCGTAAAGGACGGGATGATAGGGTTTGCAAAAGAGAGAAGAAATGAAGGTTGAGATGAAGGTTACGTAATGAAGAGGAAACTGAAGAGGTAACTGTTATATATACGTAACACTTTTACAGCGCTTTTTTATAAGCCTTTTTACAGCGCTTTTTTTGTAAAGCGCTCTAAAAGGCTTCTTTAGTTAAATTCTTAAAAGGCTCTTTTACAGCGCTTTTGTCAAATAAGCGCTGTAAAAGACCTCCGTGTGTTATTATGTTATTTGAATGCCTTTTACGCCTTTTACAGCGCTTTTGTCAAATAAGCGCTGTAAAAGACCTCCGTGTGTTATTATGTTATTTGAATGTTTTTTAAAGCCTTTTACAGCGCTTTTTACACATAAGCGCTCTAAAATGTCTCTTTATGTTAATTTTAAGAGGCTCTTTTTACAGCGCTTTTTCCAAATAAGCGCTGTAAAAGACCTCCGTGTGTTATTATGTTATATTAATGTTTTTTTAAAGCCTTTTACAGCGCTTTTCCACATAAGCGCTCTAAAATGTCTCTTTATGTTAATTTTAGAGGCTCTTTACACAGCGCTTTTTTCCAAATAAGCGCTGTAAAGACCTCCGTGTGTTATTATGTTATATTAATGTTTTTTTAAGCCTTTTACAGCGCTTTTCCACATAAGCGCTCTAAAATGTCTCTTTAGGTTAATTTTAGAAGGCTCTTTTACAGCGCTTTTTTCCAAATAAGCGCTGTTAAAAGGCCTTATTGTTTTTTGTGTTTTGTTATGTTATTTTTTAAAGCTCAACATGCAAAACCCACATAGTAGTAACTGGTCACCACCAAAATCCCTTCATCTTCACCAAACTCTTCTCCTTTTATGCATCTTCTTCACAAACATCAAAAGCTTACTCTTTCACAATTCAATCTCCACCTCAACACCCTTTTTATCTCTTTACATTCTCTTTCCTTCTTAAATCGAAACTTGGTATTCAGGATCATTGCCATGTTGCGAAAAATGGGTTTGTGTCTGATGTTTTTGTTAACAATGTGTTTTTGGGTATTCCCATGATGCGTACAAGGTGTTTGAAGAAATGGGTTAATGTCTGATGTTTTTTGGATTCCCATGATGCGTACAATGTGTTTGAAGAAATGGGTTTGTGTCTGATGTTTTTTGAATCCCATGATGCGTACAAGGTGTTTGAAGAAATTAGGTGTCTGATGAATATTATTTTTAAAGCCATTTGACAGCGCTTTGGCAAACAAGCGCTGTAAAATGTCTTTTTTACTCACTTTCAAAAAGAGTCGTTTACAGCGCTTTGTGTGAAAAGCGCTGTAAAAGGTATAACACACTCATTATTTTATTTTTAAAATGATCTTTTACAGCGCTTTTTCCAAATAAGCGCTGTAAAAGACCTCCGTGTGTTATTATGTTATATTAATGTTTTTTAAAGCCTTTTACAGCGCTTTTCCACATAAGCGCTCTAAAATGTATCTTTTAGGTTAATTTTAGAAGGCTCTTTTACAGCGCTTTTTCCAAATAAGCGCTGTTAAAAGGCCTTATTGTTTTGTGTTTTGTTATGTTATTTTTTAAACAAGCTCAACATGCAAAACCCACATAGTAGTAACTGGTCACCACCAAAAATCCCTTCCTCTTCACCAAACTCATGTGTTTTGTTTTATTGTTTTATTTTATTTTTGTGTTTGGTTTATTTGGGTTGGGATGACATTAAAAACCTTTTTATCAGTTCAGTTCAGAAAATAAATTAATCAGAACTTAGTATAAAACACTCAATTCAGATTACATGCATGAATTATTAGAAATGACTATGAGAATCTCTCTGTTCAGTTCAGTTCAGTTCAGTTCAGAAAATAATTTTAATCAGAACTTATTATAAAACACTCAATTCGATTACATGCTCTCTAATTATTAGAAATGACAATGAGAATCTCTCTGTACAGTTCAGTTCAGTTCAATTCAGAAAATAAATTAATCAGAACTTAGTATAAAACACTCAATTCAGATTACATGCATGAATTATTAGAAATGACTATGAGAATCTCTCTGTTCAGTTCAGTTCAGTTCAGAAAATCAGAACTTATTAAAACAGAATTCAGATTACATGCATGAATTATTAGAAATGACAATGAGAATCTCTCAATTCAGTTCAGTTCAGTTCAGAAAATACATCAGCATATTAAAACACTAATTCAGAACATGCATACACAATAACACAGTTCAGATTACATGCATAGCTTATATAAAACAATTAAACATATATATACATTAAGATGCCCTTCTTCTTTTCCTGGTGACATTCACATTTGTTTGTCCATTTACAATACGAAACGATGGATTAATCCAAATTCCCTCATCATGATCATCTCTAAGATATAAACCATCATCAGTTGAATCAATTTCATGTGGTTGTTGTGATGTTGCAAATAAAAGATCATTACCAACATCTTCATCATTATTGTTATCATCACTTATTTTATTGGTCGATAGGACAACAGACCATTTATCATTAGAAGGATCAGTGACATAAAACACTTGTTGAGCTTGCGACGCTAAAATAAAAGGCTCGTCTTTGTATCCCACCCTATTAAAATCGACAAGCAAGAATCCTGACTCATCAATCCGAACGCCATTATTATTATCGACCCACTTGCAACCAAATATAGGAACACGAAACGAAGTGTAGTCTAACTCCCATATGCGCTCGATAACCCAAAATATGATAGATTTGCATATATTGGGTTTTTGTCTTTTGCACTTGAGACATGCATCGCTTCAGCTACGAGAGTGACTCCACTATTTTGCATAGTGGTCTGATCATCTTGTTCTTTGGTATAAAATGTGTAGCCGTTAATAACATAAACCAGTGTAAGAAAAGACATGTAAGCTCGGACCATTTGCTAGCCACCTCAATCTATTTTGAAATTGATCCGGGTCTATATCAAATTTTGACATTATGTGATTTTTTAACCATGTTACAAAACTTCGATTGTGCTCTCGAGTTATCCAATTTTTGATTCCTATTCATGTTCAAACGAGAATAACTGATCAATGTGTATTGTAACATACGGTTGAACCTCATCATCATTGTGCAGAACATACAATTGTGCCTGCTCCCATTCTGTCCTTGATATAGTCAGTAGTCTCCTTCCAGTTATCCCTTCTCCTGATAGTCTTCCCGAATGACGAGACATGGGAAGCCCTATGGATTCAACATTGGACAGATATTCAGTACAAAATTCAGCAGCCTCTTCAACAATGTATCGTTCAGCAATACAACCTTCTGGTCGACTTCTACTTTTACGTACCCTTTTAATATTTTCATATATCGTTCTATCGATACATCCATCTCATATAAGCTGGCCCACAAAGTTGTGTCTCCTTAACCCAGATGAACAGTAAGGTGAACCATTATATCAAAAAACGATGGTGGGAAATACATTTCAAGCTCACACAAAGTAACAACAATTTCCCTCTGCAATGTCGGTAATTTCTGAGGGTCGATCACTTTACTACAAATTTCCCTGAAGAAGAAACATAATCTAGTTAAGGCTATCGAACTTTTTCAGGTAAAATGGAACGTATACTATTGGTAGCAAATGCTCCATTATAATATTGACAATCATGGGTCTTCAAACCTTTTAACTTGAGGTCTTCATACAAACCAAATTTTTAATGTTCGAAAGTATCCTTCTGGAACTTTAACTTCGTGTAGAAATTTACATAAACAATTTTTTCCTCATATATCCTTTTGTGATTTGTTGATAATTTTTTATAACATCATCTGCTTATGACTGGTTGTTTGATATGGTAGTGTTTTAACCTCAAGTCTGCATTACCAACTTTTTAAGGTATTGGTCACTTTATGTCATGTGTGATCCTCATAATTTTCTCCTTTGTGAAAAAAGTCCGGGATGGGTTGAGGATTATGGGTATTTATAAATTATCCATTTCTTTAATTCTCAAGTAAGATGGAACTTTTTGGTGTATCGAAACAGTATTTCCTTAGTTGAGGCTAAGGAGTTAAAGGGTTCGTAAACCTTATCGTGTGGTATAGACCCATGTGGGTTTGTTGCCACAAAAAACACAAATGATTCAACTCGGAACTTTGGAGGTAGTCAAAAATTGTTAATATTGCCTACATTTGATGAAGTACAAAGAAGAAATTCCCAATGAGATGTACTTGAAAGCACTCCCACACCCAACTCAATGAAAGTTGGTGGGAGTTAGAGTTATAGAAATGAATGTGTACCTTGCATTACAAGAGTGTGATCCTTTTATAGGATATCCCCAAAGAGGGATAATTGTATAGGTGATTATTTTATACTTTGATCAATGAACTTGAGACCGTATTAGGTTGTAATTCGCATGTATAGAGCTATGTTGAGGAAGATATCTTTGACTCTTGGTGTATTGGAACAAGGCCCATTTCATGTTAGGAATGTAAGATTGTGGGGCCAGAGTCCACTCCAGAATAGGTAGTAAAGGGATGAACTCGGAGTGGAGGTTATGAATATCTCGTGCTAAATGTACTAAAAATGAAAATTGCATGGCTAAGCTGTAACTGGTTATGGATACAACAACCATAATTTTTGGAATCTCAAATTTGAAATATTGAAGATCTGTTCTAGTGTCTATAGGTGGTAGCACGTTCACCTTTATACATAACACATATTTACTTAGAAATTAGGTAAGTTCACAATGAATAGAAAATAAGAGTTTTTCAAAAACTTGTCACCTTTGATTAAGGATATCCCGTTTATACATAACGCATGTCACTTAAATAAATCTATTCAATTAACAATCCAATAATACTAATAATTTTATAGTGAACAATTTGAATCAAAATGCATTATATAATCTCACTCCGATGTCACCTATTAGAGCGGAGAAATTTCAGAGGATGTCACACTCAAATTTTAAAGAGGAGATTATCCCCACAGTAGACATTTGTATTCTCGAATGTCAACTGTGGATTGTGGAGTATCTCTACTATCACAAGAATAAACATCAAAAATTGAAAAGGGCAATTACTTGTAATCATGTTATGGTATATAGAGAGCAAAATGAACACCTAATCATGTATAAGCATATTGTACTATATTTTCAAGCATACTTATATCATTCAGTTACACATAAAAGATATAACAACATATAATAATCGCACTTACCACCACATAGTAAAAGTAATTGTAAATGCTGACAAGTAATGATAGTATTTATCAACACATTTAGTAGCAATACTTAGCAACACATGCACAACATCAAGATTGTTAACCAATGCAATGTTTTGCGTAATTCAATGGCATGTAGTACAAAACTACTAGTAAAGTAATCGGTGAGGAGACGCAATAGTATGCAATAATTTTTGGATGGATGGCAGATTACAAATATGTCTACTTACTCATAGATCCACTAAAGTCATAATGGCGACACCCATGTAAGTGACTAGTCAGGATTAAACTATGATTGCACGGTAGCTGTAGTCCATAAGTGCTCATCCATGTCATTTAAGAAAATACCATTATAGGCATGACTTAGGAATATCAAAACTACATTTTTTTACATAGTCACAATTACAACACAATATATACTCACATTCATTCACGATTCATAATCAAACATAATTTATCATGTAATTGTCAATCATCATATAACACAATTTATCACATGTTCTATTACACATATTCTCGAGTCATTCACATTTAATCTCATTTCTTCAATTAAACATATTATCATCATACATTCACAATTATCACCTTCAATAAGGATAAAAAAGTAAGAGATATATCATTATACGACATAAATATACATGCATCCTACCAAAGTTTCTATCCACATTTTATTACTATTGATTGAAGTTCCATATTTAATTCATTTTTTTAATAAGGCAGTGGTCTTGGTCAGCCCTAGATATA
This sequence comes from Cicer echinospermum, assembly GCA_002896215.2. Taxonomy (NCBI): domain Eukaryota; kingdom Viridiplantae; phylum Streptophyta; class Magnoliopsida; order Fabales; family Fabaceae; genus Cicer; species Cicer echinospermum. The sequence continues at coordinate 28,669,313 of PGTU02000005.1, forward strand.
TCATTTTTTTTTTAATTCGATATTATAATCATATGTGTTTGATACTATTTTTACCTGTAAACCAATTGCATGAAAACCCATTGTTATTTAGTTACTTTAGTCGAGTCCTAACTGGGTCAGGTCAATCTCCTACTTTGATTACTCACATTCTGAACGGTCTTATTCAAAATTTTAATTAATCAAATGAATTATAAGGGATTTGAATGACATTTAATTTGAATAAGTGATATTCAATCAGTTAGAATTGGAATGAAATAGTTGAAACAATAAATAAATAGTTAGAATTCAAAACAGGGACAAATTCAGACACTGGTTGGAGGAAGGTACCATAAGAAAGAATTGATCTATTAAAAACATAGATTTTCAAAAAATGATAAGTAGAAGTTGATTATAATGATAAAAAATTATGATTTGGTGAATATTTATGGCTTTTAGGGAAAATATCGTATTTTGGCGATAACGATTGTTGGAGCCACACCAAGGTTTAAAAATGGCACAAAAACTAGTTCATTAGCATATTTATAGAGTAAGAAAGAATTTTTTTGCATTGCAAGGACACCTTTTGCACCACAACGTGTTATCAGCATTAAACTGTAATTAATGTATTTTTTAGAACAGAGAAAAGATTGTGTCACACGACGATGTTAATTGATGAGTTAGGTTTCGGTGTCTTCATAAGAAGTGTGGAAAGGGATATAAGGTTAGGAATCACTACGCGAAAAAACGGATTTTACAGCGCTTTTTTTAAGCCATTTACAGCGCTTTTTCAAAAAAATAAGCGCTGTGGAAACGAGCGCTGTAAATGATACAACAGCGCTTTTAAAAAGCGCTATAAAACATGTAAATACAACGCGCGCTTGTTATGCACATTTTACAGCGCTTCTTCAAAAAAGCGCTGTAATATGCACCCCATTATATGAGTTATGGGGTGTGCATTTTACAGCGCTTTCTCTCAAAAAGCGCTCTAAAATGCACACCCATAACTCATATATGGGTTGGCATATTACAGCGCTTTCTCACAAAAGCGTTGTAATATGCCCACCATAATTTCATATATGGGTGTGCATATTACAGCGCTTTCTCAAAAAAGCGCTGTAAAATGCACACCCATAATTTCATATATGGGTGTGCATATTACAGCGCTTTCTCAAAAAAGCGCTGTAAAATGCCCACCCATAATTTCATATTATGGGTCTGCATTTTACAACGCTTTTCGTGTACATTTTACAGCGCTTTCTCACGAAAGCGCTGTAAACGGTGCACCATTAAAGCGCTTTAGAACAACATTTTACAGCGCTTTTTAAAAAAAGCGCTGTAAAATGTGTGTTTTTTTTTTTAAACGCTGTAAATTAATTATTTGAAATGAAAAGCGCTTGTTAGCTTTTTATGGCATTTTTTTAAAAAAGCGCTGTCTTTTATCTTTGTATCCAAAATTATTTTTGATCCAAAATCACTTCACAATCAGTAGAACAGAACATATTATAGACAATCAGTAGAACAGAACATATTATAGACAATCAGTTCACACAATCAGTAGAACAGAAATCAGAACTCTAACTTTATTAACATATATGTAACTCTGTAATTTACAACCTAAGTAACTACATTCAGATACATATATACAACCTAATTTACAACCTAATTACCTACATTCAGATCCATTATATAATAACTAACAGATCCATTATATGCATATAATAACTATGATCATTTACAGCAATAATAACTATAATACATTATATGCATATATTGTGTCCTATGATTATTATACATATAATAACTAACAGAATATACATTATATGCACTAGCTACCATATAATATTCAGATCCCTTGCCCAGCAGCAAGCTATTTCCCAGAAATCAAATAATTTTCATGTCAAGCACGTACTGACACCATTCTTCCTTTAATTCCATCAGATCTTCCTCAGAATATGATGGACTGGAATTGGCAAAGTACTGCAATATAAAAATTGAACATATTATATTAAGTTAGTATCAAATATATAGATAATTTATATATGAAAATCATATAATGCAAATACCGTACCGTTTCTAGGATAATAGTTTTATTCTTCTCAACAATCTCCTTCATGAATCTCATATGTAGTACCCACAGTCGATGTTATTTGTTTGACGAGGGCACTTTATTGAGATCCATGTAATGTAATTAGACTTCTGCTTCGACACTTTAGCACCTCTTTGAGCTCGATAAACTTTTAAGGCACTATCGAATGAATAAATGTGATTATTAGAGCATGAATATTTATATATATATATATGTATATAAATATATATATGTAAGAAATAAATGAATATTACTTACGTGTCGAGCATAGTCTTTATTCCAGGGTGATTGGTGTAATCGCCGTGCACGGGATCCAAATAGTATATCACTTCAGAGACCGCATTGATTGCAATAGCACCCAATGTGCCCTACAACAACAAAAAATTGGTTAAGCAATTTTGTTTATAGACAACTAATAAATTAAATTCTCATCAATTAAAAAAGATAAAATTACGTACCCTGAATTATATGGTGCCAAGAACAATTTATCACTTTCTTTATTTCTTAAAAACATATCTACAATGTAGTTTTTTACATTCTCTGTATCGAGTTTCCACATCGACATCTTATGTGGAGACAAGAATGAGTATTTATTTGACAGTTTCCTCGTGCACACGACCTTCTCGTACAAAAACCTTCAATGAAAATTTTAAACTAGATTAATTACCAATACATTTAATTAATTACAAATAAATGCAATTAAAAGTATTTTTTACCTTATGTACAAGCTGATTACAGTAGCACTCAGCTCCTTATGTTCGAGAAGTTCGTACATTTGCTCCTTTTCGAGGTATTCAATATAATCATCTCCAAAGATGTCTTTATTCATTTGTACGATGGGCGAATTGTTGCTGCTGCCCATGTTCCTTTTTATTTGGATGTCAGACACGCCCGTATTTACCAAGGCGTGGCTGACTTTTATTAGGAGCAGCAGCAGCAGCGACCGATTTTCCCCGATCCAGATTTTTTGTTGCTGCAAGTTTGGCAGCTTTATTACCCTCCAGCCTTTGTAGTTTGGCAGCCCTATTAACCTCCAATTTTTGAGGTTTGCTGTCTTTTTTTGGCTGTAGGGGTGGTTTATTTATTTGGACCTACAAAAATGAGGTAAATGTTAGTTTATTGAATCTGAAAAAAATGAAAAACCTTAGGCAATAAATGTGACAAACCTTTCGGGAGATGTAACTGATTTGTCCTTGGGAATCTTTTTTTCGAGGGCGACAAGGTGTGTGGGCCATGCCGCGTAACTGCCAATAGCGTCGATTAAGAACTTCATATCTCCATCGTTGTCCGATATGGGCAACGGTGCAGTTGGTTCGAAAGCAACCGTAGGCGATACTTTGACATGGCCCGCGGGGATCGGAATATTGTGCAATACTTCTCCCGAAGTATTGTGCAATATTCCTTTTCCCACCTTCCGTTGAGTCGGCGAGGACAAGTATAGGACACATGTAGTGACACCCTACATCAATAGTTAAAACATAAGTACAATTAATATATAAGTTTGTTTATTACATAAGTAATTACATAAGCAAGTAAGTAGTAAGTAATTAATTACCTCGGGAATACTCTTCAAACCGACGTTGCAACTCCCGGTTTCACTCTCCATTTGTATTTCAGGTTGGAGCTGAACCGGAAGTTGCTTGTCTTTATTCGTATTCACCAAGAGTGCCACTTGCTCCGATAAGATTCTGAGCTTCTCTAATACTTCCTCGTTGGAAGGTTTTGGCGCTTCTCTTGAGGAAAAAAGCTTTTGGGAGTTACGCCAAATCTTTTCCCCCTCACTCGACCGGAATACTCAGGGACATTAAACACTTTCCCAAGAATGTCCCTGCACGTATCCTTGTTGCCCTCTTGAGTTTCAGAACTTTGTTCAATAGTTTCCTAAAATACATGTAACATTAAAAAGATAAGTTCAATAGCATTTTTAAAATACAATATTAAAAAATATTAAAGTGATAATATACTTACACAAAGTTCTATAACTTTCTTGACATTTTCATTATCAACCACTCCTTCTTTGTTAACACGCGCTTCCTTCCATAAGATATGACGACCCAATGGTTGATCGGCTTGGGTGTCTTTTCTCTATTCGTTAAAATCATAAACAAAATAATACAAATTAGTTACACACTATAGTTTATAATACAAATTACTTCATTATATAAAAGTGATGTTTAATTACTTACAATTTGTTGTTCAAGGTGTGCATATCCCATACGTGATTTCTTGTATGGGTGTTTTGGGTTGCTTGCCCGTTCGCGATTTGCCTTACTAATATTCTATATAAAAAAAAAAAAATAGCAATTGTGTAAAAATTTAAAATACGCTACGAATATGAATAATAAAACACAAATGCTAATAAATTAATCACTTACGACAAACGCCGGGTCAGAACGTTTGGAAACAAATGCACTCCATTCATCCTTTGATATATAATGTTGATATATCTTTGGAGGTTCAGCATTTGTGTTTCCTTCTCTATCTTTTAGAAAGAAATTTGAGAGATGGGATCTAAATCCACGATGGATTTTCCCAACAACTCTCAAAACATATGACTTTCGTTCCTCATCAAGAACAAAAGTGGTCTGCAATGAAAACAATTATAAGTAATGTATTTTACAGAAAAAAAATTATAAATGAAAAAAGAGTAGATCAAAATATTTACTTGAATGTCATTCCAGATGATATCTTTGGCATCCTTCAACGCCTTATCTCTCCAGTTGTCTATTGTTATTGGGACATTTTGACGAACAACAGCCCCAATGTAGCTTACAAACATGGAGCTGTTGGGGTCAACTGGCTGACCACTCTCGTTCCAGCCAACCTAATAAACTCATATAGTAAGTACATGCCCTAAACCCTAAAAAAGATAAAAAAAACAACCCTTGCGTTAATGACTTTCTGCATGATAGTTGCACCACGTTTGACTTCTTTTTCGTAAGTCTTAGAGGTGCCAACTTCTTCATTTTGAACTTCTAAATCTTTGTTTGTATCCATTTAACTACAACAAGTTCAACATGCAGTTTAGTATAACATCAACAAGCTCAACATCCATCATGCATTATTCTAAGTACATATCAGTATCAGTATATCTTAAACAAGCTCAACATGCATTCTAATGATTACAAAAATTTAATAACATCAATACCTGAATAATGAGGGTTCGAAGAAAGACGAAATGCGAAGAAAAGAGGGTTTGCAGAAAGTTCACAGAAATATGGTTCACAGAAATACGGTTTGAAGAAATACGTAATGAGGGTTACGTATTTCAATGAAAATATATTGTGTGAAATGGGAGAGATGATCTTGGATGGAAATAAGGTTCGAAATGAAGGAGATGATCGTGGAAATAAGGTTCGTAAAGGACGGGATGATAGGGTTTGCAAAAGAAGAGAAGAAATGAAGGTTGAGATGAAGGTTACGTAATGAAGAGGAAACTGAAGAGGTAACTGTTATATATACGTAACACTTTTACAACGCTTTTTATAAGCCTTTTACAGCGCTTTTTTTGTAAAGCGCTCTAAAAGGCTTCTTTAGTTAAATTTTTAAAAGGCTCTTTTACAGCGCTATTTTCAAATAAGCGCTGTAAAAGACCTCCGTGTGTTATTATGTTATTTGAATGCCTTTTAAAGCGGTTTTACACATAAGCGCTCTAAAATGTCTCTTTATGTTAATTTTAAGAGGCTCTTTTACAGCGCTTTTCCCAAATAAGCGCTGTAAAAGACCTCCGTGTGTTATTATGTTATATGAATGTTTTTTAAAGCCTTTTACAGCGCTTTTCCACATAAGCGCTCTAAAATGTCTCTTTAGGTTAATTTTAAAAGGCTCTTTTACAGCGCTTTTTCCAAATAAGCGCTGTAAAAGGCCTTCCTCTTCACCAAACTCTTCTCCTTTTATGCATCTTCTTCACAAACATCAAAGCTTACTCTTTCACAATTCAATCTCCACCCTTTTTGGGGATTCCCATGATGCGTACAAGGTGTTTGAAGAAATGGGTTTGTGTCTGATATTTTTTGGATTCCGATGATGCGTACAATGTGTTTGAAGAAATGGGTTTGTGTCTGATGTTTTTTGAATCCCATGATGCGTACAAGGTGTTTGAAGAAATTAGGTGTCTGATGAATATTATTTTTAAAGCCATTTTACAGCGCTTTGGCAAACAAGCGCTGTAAAATGTCTATTTTACTCACTTTCAAAAGAGTCGTTTACAGCGCTTTGTGTGTGAAAAGCGCTGTAAAAGGTATAAAACACTCATTATTTTATTTTTTAAAAGGATCTTTTACAGCGCTTTTTAAGATAAGCGCTGTAAAATGTCTGTTTATTTTATTTTTGTGTTTGGTTTATTTGGGTTGGGATGACATTAAAACCTTTTTATCATTGTTTATTGGATTAAAAATATTGTTATCATTGTCTTTATCACAATACTTTAGGAGATGATGAATTATTTGAAATGACTTAGAATCTCTCTGTTCAGTTCAGTTCAGTTCAGTTCAGAAAATAAATTAATCAGAACTTAGTATAAAACACTCAATTCAGATTAGAAATGACTATTAGAATCTCTCTATTCAGTTCAGTTCAGTTCAGAAAATAAATTAATCAGAACTTAGTATAAAACACTCAATTCAGATTAGAAATGACTATTAGAATCTCTCTATTCAGTTCAGTTCAGTTCAGTTCAGAAAATAAATTAATCAGAACTTAGTATAAAACACTCAATTCAGATTACATGCATATTTACAATAACACAGTTCAGATTATCATTGTCTTTATCACAATACTTTAGGAGATGATGAATTATTAGAAATGACTATTAGAATCTCTCTATTCAGTTCAGTTCAGTTCAGAAAATAAATTAATCAGAACTTAGTATAAAACACTCAATTCAGATTACATGCATATTTACAATAACACAGTTCAGATTACATGCATAGCTTATATAAAACAATTAAACATATATATACATTAAGATGCCCTTCTTCTTTTCCTGGTGACATTCACATTTGTTTGTCCATTTACAATACGAAACGATGGATTAATCCAAATTCCCTCATCATGATCATCTCTAAGATATAAACCATCATCAGTTGAATCAATTTCATGTGGTTGTTGTGATGTTGCAAATAAAAGATCATTACCAACATCTTCATCATTATTGTTATCATCACTTATTTTATTGGTCGATAGGACAACAGACCATTTATCATTAGAAGGATCAGTGACATAAAACACTTGTTGAGCTTGCGACGCTAAAATAAAAGGCTCGTCTTTGTATCCCACCCTATTAAAATCGACAAGCAAGAATCCTGACTCATCAATCCGAACGCCATTATTATTATCGACCCACTTGCAACCAAATATAGGAACACGAAACGAAGTGTAGTCTAACTCCCATATGCGCTCGATAACCCAAAATATGATAGATTTGCATATATTGGGTTTTTGCCTTTTGCACTTGAGACATGCATCGCTTCAGCTACGAGAGTGACTCCACTATTTTGCATAGTGGTCTGATCATCTTGTTCTTTGGTATAAAATGTGTAGCCGTTAATAAAATAACCAGTGTAAGAAAAGACATGTAAGCTCGGACCATTTGCTAGCCACCTCAATCTATTTGAAATTGATCCGGGGTCTATATCAAATTTTGACATTATGTGATTTTTTAACCATGTTACAAAACTTCGATTGTGCTCTCGAGTTATCCAATTTTGATTCCTATTCATGTTCAAACGAGATAACTGATCAATGTGTATTGTAACATACGGTTGAACCTCATCATCATTGTGCAGAACATACAATTGTGCCTGCTCCCATTCTGTCCTTGATATAGTCAGTAGTCTCCTTCCAGTTATCCCTTCTCCTGATAGTCTTCCCGAATGACGAGACATGGGAAGCCCTATGGATTCAACATTGGACAGATATTCAGTACAAAATTCAGCAGCCTCTTCAACAATGTATCGTTCAGCAATACAACCTTCTGGTCGACTTCTACTTTTTACGTACCCTTTTAATATTTTCATATATCGTTCTATCGGATACATCCATCTCATATAAGCTGGCCCACAAAGTTGTGTCTCCTTAACCAGATGAACAGTAAGGTGAACCATTATATCAAAAAAACGATGGTGGGAAATACATTTCAAGCTCACACAAAGTAACAACAATTTCCCTCTGCAATGTCGGTAATTTCTGAGGGTCGATCACTTTACTACAAATTTCCCATGAAGAAGAAACATAATCTAGTTAAGGCTAGTCGAACTTTTTCAGGTAAAATGGAACGTATACCTATTGGTAGCAAATGCTCCATTATAATATGACAATCATGGGTCTTCAAACCTTTTAACTTGAGGTCTTTCAAACAAACCAAATTTTTAATGTTCGAAGAGTATCCTTCTGGAACTTTAACTTCGTGTAGAAATTTACATAAAACAATTTTTTCCTTTCTAGATAGAGTATGAGTGGCTGGAGGTAGATATGTGCGATTTCCTTTCTTTACTGGAGCCAGTTCATTTCTTATTCCGATATCGACCAAGTCCAATCTTGCATTGACGCCATCTTTAGACTTTCCTGGAACATTGAGTAACATACCAATAACACTTTCAAATACATTTTTTTCAATATTCATCACATCGAGGAAATGTCTTACATACAATGACTTCCAATATGACAATTCAAAGAAAATTGACTTTTTCTTCCACCCAGTTTTGACCAGCTCTCCCGCAAAAGGTTTGCCAAATTTATTGGTCAAACCTTGTACTTTTTCAAGTATTTGATATCCAGTCGGTGCTAAAGGAGCTTTACCTTCCTCTGATTTTCCATTGAATGCATTTCTCCACCCACGATACTGATGACTATAAGGTAAAAATCTACGATGTCCAAGAAACACATTCTTCTTACAATGTTTCAACCGCATCCAATTTGTACTCTCTTCACATATAGGACATGCACACTGACCTTTAATGCTATATCTTGATAAATTACCATATGCTGGAAAATCATTAATTGTGCCGAACAACATAGCCCTCAAATTGAAACACTCTTTCCTATACCCATCATAAACTTCCACACCTGTCTCCCACATAATTTTTAAATCTTCAATTAAAGGAGTCAAGTATACGTCGATATCATTCCCCGGTTGTTTGGGTCCAGAAATTAACAGAGACAACATCATAAACTTACGCTTCATACATAACCATGGAGGTAGGTTATATATTACCAAAATCACAGGCCACGTGCTATGTGAGATGCTTTGAAGACCATGTGGATTCATTCCATCAGTAGAAAGTGCAAGTCTTAGATTTCTTGACTCTATCCCGAATTCAGGATACTCGTGATCAATTTTTGCCCATTGTGGGGAATCTGCAGGGTGTCGAAACATTCCATCTCTAATTCTTTCATCTGCATGCCATGTCAAGTGTTTTGAATCTTCTTAACTGCGATACATGCGCCTAAATCATGGTATTATAGGAAAGTACCACACGACTTTTGCTGGAGTAGATTCTTTCTTCTTATATCGAGAGACATTGCATTTCGGACACGCCTTAAGTAGTTCATATTCGTTTCGAAATAAAATGCAATCGTTAGGACACGCATGAATCCTTTCGTAACTCATTCCAATAGAACACAAAATCCGTTTAGCCTCGTAGGTTCGACTGGGAAGTTCATTATCATCTGGCAACATATCTTTTATGAGTGTTAATAATTCCGTAAAGCTTTTATCAGACCATCCATTACTCGCTTTTAAGTTGTACAACTTTAATATCGCTAACAGTCTTGTGAATTTAGTACAACCATTATATAATTCTTTCTCTGCATCACTCAACAAACTTTCAAACATTTTAGGACAATCTCGAAGATCTTCTTCAACTGCTTTTGCAATCTCATCAACTCGGTCTGGCTCATATGTATCTGTATCGAAGTCAGTTGAAGCATATGTCGAACTATTCTCAAAATTAATGTTTCCTTTTTTTTTTCTCACCATGTCTTATCCAACATGTGTAGCTTTGATCAATTCCATTACATACTAGATGTCCTTCTAATTCATCTTCTCTAACACGTTTTCCAAAACAACATTTTAAACACAGGACAAACTACTCTATTTGGATCTTTTGCATTCTTCACTGCAAACTCAACAAACTCCTTCACTCCAATTTCATACTCTTTTGACAATCGATTGGCTGAAATCCATTTCCTATCCATATTATACCACCTATATAAATGCAGTAACAAAAATAATAAGCTTTCAAAACATATCAACAAGTTTCAAAAAGAAACCAATATCAACTAACAATTTCAAAACAGAACAGATCATGTGGTATGAGTTTTTGACAATTTTTGACAATTTCAAAACAGAACTGTAAGACCCATAATTTTAAAGTACCATTTATGTATTTTTGGTGTATTTTGGATTTTGGCTCGGAGGCTTTTAAGCCAAAGTTAATAATATTTTGGAGTTTTATAATCAAAAAGATATTTTGATGCCAATTAAAATTTCTTGTCGATAAATAAATTGAAATTAACTGCGGTGAATCCTTTACGGAGAATTTAATGCGTTTCGGGTGAAACGGTATTTTAACAAATATCTAGATTTTGAGATATTTGTTAAGTTATATTTATTATATTTATATATGTTTGTTTGGAGGGAAAAAGAAAGGAAAACTAGAAGGAAGGAAAAGGAAAAGAAATAGTATATAAAGGAAGGAAGGAAAAAGGAGAAAGGAAAAAACAAAGGAAAGAAAAAGAAAGGAAGGAAAATTTCAAAACTTCATCTTCTTCCTCTAACTGTGACCCATTTTTCTCCTTTCTCCCATTTTCGTTTTCGTCGCTTTCTTTTCTTCAAAACTAGTAACCCAAGGTTGGGTGAGAGTTAGATCAAGGTTTTCGCAACTCCACTCTTCCTCTTTGATTCGAAAACGAAGAAAAACGGTTTTTGAGATCCAAACACAAACCCCTCCGTTTCTTCTAGATCCAAACCTCATCTCTCGAAGCGATAGAAGGGAAAGTTGCTCACCACCATGCTACGGTGCTAGTGAACTAATTTGGAAGCGGCGTGCCAAGCGGGGATTTTACCGGAATTACTCGCGGTACCGGAAACGCATGTTAAAGCTAACGTTGAGGTAAGGGCTCCTTCCAAACTTCTAGTTTGCATTAGGGACTTATCTGTGGTTGTGTGGGAAGGAATTTGTTAGGGTTAAATGTATCGATTTGGGGAAAAACGAAACTAGTGCGTTATGGGTAAAACCTTAGAGTTAGGTTTTGTTTATAATGATGAATGTTTCGTGGTAAATGAATTTGAATGTCATTGTGTATGATTATGAGTAAATGAAATTTGATGTATCTGGGTGTTATGTTGGCTTTGATTTGTGTTCGTTGTATTTGACGTGTCCATACTTGATGTTTGTTAATTGGTGTGGTTGTTGTGAATTATGGTTTGAATGTGAGAGTATGATTGAGTTTGTTTCTGTGGAATTGAAAAACCATTAGAGTAAACGAGTATTAAAAATGGGGAATCTTTTAATACCTCGGTTTACTTAATGTGCTTTTGAGGAAAAGGTTTAAGTTAACTGGGCATTGAGGATGGGGAACCTCTTAATGTCTCGGTTACTTAACTATCGTTTTGAAAATCGTTTCGGTAAATGAGTATTAAGAATGGGGAATCTCTTAATGTCTCGTTTACTGAATGTTTTGTGAGAAAATCGTTTAAGTCAAAAGTATATTAAGAATGGGGAATCTCTTAATATGACTGTTTGCTTAACGTTTTGTTTTGAAAATCATTAAGATAAATCGGTATTAAGAACGGGGAATCTCTTAATGACTTATTTATTTAATGTTGTTTGAAAGTCGTTTAAGTTAAATGAGTATTAAAAAATGGGAATCTTTTAATATCTGCATTTGCTTAACGATTGTTGTGAATGGGGTCTGTGTATGCTCATGCATTTCATTTGGTAAATTGTGTCGACCCGTGATAGGTGACACCTTGGTAAACTGTACTGACCCGTGATAGGTGGTACGTTTACGATTTACTTTTTGGTAAATCGTGTTGACCCGTGATAGGTGACACCTTGGTAAACTGTACTGACCCGTGATAGGTGTACATTTACGATTTACGTTTTTGGTGAATTGTGCTGACCCGTGATAGGTGGCACCTAGGTAAACAGTACTGGTCTGTGATAGGCGGTACGTTTACGATTCCCGCTTTTTCTTTTAGTAAATCGTGTTGACCCATGATAGGTGACACCTCGGTAAACTGTACTGACCCGTGATAGGTGGTACGTTTATGATTTACGCATTTTTAGTAAATCATGCTGACCCGTGATAGGTGGCACCTCGGTAATTGGTACTTTGGCCTGCGATAGGCGGTACAATTATGATTTACGGCCCTTCGAGGAGGGTTTTGGTTTGGAATTCCGAGTCCATGCATTTTGGCATATACGCATTGCATTAGGGTGCTTGGCACGCGAGTCGTATTTGATTTGAATTTTGATTTATCGTGGTAATTGCGTTGAAAATGCTAAGTGTTATGTGTTGATTATTGTGTGTAAGTATGATGGTTATCGAGATCCCAAATTGCCGTGGTAATCGCGTAGTACTTGCTAAGGGTTAAGATATGAATTTGATTAGGAATGACTTGAGTAAATGCATGAATTTTTGGAAAAACGATCAGGGAAATCGACTTCCCAATCGATTGGATGAGTTGCAGGAAGTTCACTATTTTAACCTAATCGATTTTCCAATCGATTGTATAAATATATCTTTCAAAATCTTTTAAGAAATCGATTTGGAAATCGATTGGCAGAGAGGCAGGAACTCAGCTAAACTGCGAAAATCGATTTGGAAATCGATTTGGCAACCCAGGGACTCATCAGAACTGACAAAATCGACTTAGAAATCGATTTGGTCATGCAGAAACTCAGCAGAACTGACCAAATTGATTTGGCAATCGATTGGCTCAGCAAAAGTCCTTATATGAACTTTTAGCATATGGAAAATCCTTTTAAGGTGCATGCTTAGTTGAAAGGTTATTTTGTGCATTTAAAACTTAAATGTTATGTGTTATCTGTTAATTTCGGTTGGTGACCCTTTACAATTATTGTGGAAATCTGGGCTTTGCCCTCAGATGAGAGTCAGGACGATCCTACCGGTTCGTACCCTACGGACGGGAATGGAGATGGGAACGCGTGATTGCAGTTACATTAGGAGGATCTCACGGGCGCGTGGAGATACTCAGGGTGTATAGCTTTTTGTAGGATGATCAGATTAGGATGATGTATAGGAACTAGGTGTCCTTCTTTTTGGATTGGAGTATTTTTAGTTTGGAAAACTGTACTTATACCAATATTGTCCGTTTGACTTTTTTACTTGAATGGGTTCCATGTACCATTTGTTGTTGTGTAAATGTTTTGGTTTTATAATTGGAGAAACTCTTCCGCTGTTTGTAAATTATAATGACTCAATTATTTATCCAAAGGCATTTTCTGATTTAAATCTTTGTTCGTTTTTAATTACTTTAAAAAAAAGAAAAAATACCCTTGCTTTGAAAAACGGGGTGTTACGTTGTGGTATCAAAGCATAGGTTTGGGTTTCTTTGGGAGCTGTGGAACCTTGGTTATAGATTGTAGGTCGACCTATAAGTTAGGAGTTGTTATCTGATCATGTGTCGGTTTAGGTGACTTGAGTTGTCAAGTCCAATATAACTATGTGTTGTTAGTCGGACGTTAGTTTGGAATTAATTGAAGTAGTGTTAAGACTCTACTTGATGATGGTTTTATAGGAAACCATGCCGCCTAGAAGGAATGATGCTCCGAGAGACAACGCTAATAGGAATGATCAAATGGCGGAGGCTATGAATAACATGGCTGCTTCTGTTGCTGCACAGACTGCTGCCAAGACTCAACGGGATCTTGAAAAGAGGGGAAGAGAGATCCGTGCTGCAGAGTCAAGAGGGGTTAGAAGACTTCCGTCGTTACAATCCTCCTAAGTTCAAAGGGGATGAGAGTTCAGAGAAGGCGGATCAATGGATCCAAGAAGTGGAGAAGATCTTTGATATAATAAAGTGTCAGGCGGGAGTGAAGGTCAGCTATGCCACTTATATGCTGTTGGGGGATGCTGAGTACTGGTGGAGGAGTGCAAGGTTATTGATGGGAGCAGCCCACGAGGAGGTGAACTGGGAATCGTTTAAAAGGAAGTTTTTAGACAAATACTTCCCGATGAGTACCAGGACTAAATTGGATGACGACTTTCTAAAACTTCACCAGGGGAGCATGACTGTGGGCGAGTATGCTGCGAAATTTGAATCGCTGTCGAGGCATTTTAGGTTCTTCTGTGAAGAAATTGATGAACCATTCATGTGTCATCGTTTCCAAGACGGACTGAAGTATGAGATTCAAGATTCCGTCTTACCCTTGGGAATTCAACGTTTCCAAGCGCTGGTGGAGAAATGTAGAGAAGTGGAAGATATGAAAAACAAGAGGGCTAGTCGAGTAGGGAATTTTAATTCAGGAGGCCCTAGTCGGGCGAGTTTTATCAGAACAGGGGAAGCAAGTTGCTAAACCTTATAATCGACCACAGAATAACAACGGTGGGCAGAGTCGCCCGAGGGAACTAGAATTTCGGGAGGCAATTGCGGCAAGTGCTTCGATGTTTTCCGATGTGGGGGAGAAGGACACTATGCTAGTGCTTGTACCACTAACATCCCCACCTGTCACAATTGTCGGAAGTCGGGGCACATGGCAAGGGATTGCACGGCTCCAAAGGTGGAACCAGTGGTGAATGTAGCTAGGGCTACCCGTCCTACTGCTAGAGGACGCATTTATTGTGTGAATGCTGAAGAGGGGAATCCATCTGGTAGTCTGATTCAGTGTGACTGTGAGATTGCAGGTAACACTCTAACTGCACTCTTTGATTCGGGGGCAACCCATTCCTTCATTGCTATGGACTGTGTGAATCGCTTGAAGTTATCTGTGTCTGCTTTACCTTTTGATTTGGTTGTTTCCACGCCTGCTAAGACTTTGACCGTAAATTCGGCATGTTTACATTGTCGAATGACCATACAGAATAGGGATTTCTTGGTTAATTTAATTTGTATACCGCTACAATCACTCGAGGTCATCCTCGGTATGGATTGGATGTCTTATCATTACGTGATCTTGGATTGTGCTCGTAAATTGGTTCTTTTCCCCGAACCAGGAGTTGTTAAGTATTTAGCTGCTAACAAACTCCGAGTGTCGCTAAGCAAAGGGACTCATGAGTTTTTGTCTCTGGCAAATGTGGAGGCAAAGATAAATGTGGTTATAGAAGATGTGATACTTGTCAACGAGTATCGGGACGTATTTCCAACGGAAATTCCAGGATTGCCACCGGTAAGAGAAGTGGAATTCTTCATTGATTTGCACCCAGGAACGGGACCTATTTCAATGGCACCTTATCGAATGTCGCCATTGGAATTAAATGAGCTCAAAGGCCAAATTGAAGACATGTTGAGAAGAAATTCATCAGACCAAGTGTATCACCATGGGGAGCTCCAGTTTTGCTAGTTAAAAAGAAGGACGGAAGCTCGCGCCTATGTGTGGATTATAGACAGCTTAACAAGGCAACTATTAAGAATCGTTATCCTTTGCCACGAATCGATGATTTGATGGATCAATTGAGAGGGGCCGCGATATTTTCGAAGATTGACTTGAAGTCGGGTTACCATCAGATTCGAGTAAGGGAAGGAGACATTCAGAAAACAGCTTTCAGAACCCGCTATGGGCACTATGAATACTTGGTTATGCCGTTTGGAGTTACCAATGCACCGACAATTTTCATGGACTACATGAACAGAATCTTTAATTCGTTCCTTGATAAATTCGTTGTGGTGTTCATTGATGATATATTGATTTATTCGAGGACTGAAGAAGAGCATGGAGAACATTTACGACAAGTTCTTGAGATTTTACGCGAGAAGCGATTGTATGCCAATCTGTCGAAGTGTGAATTTTTGGCTAGAGAAAGTGAATTTCTTGGGACATGTGATAACCAAGGAAGGAATCGCTGTAGATCCGGCTAAGATTGAGGCGGTTCTTGCTTGGAAACAGCCTCAGACTGTCACTGACATACGGAGTTTTGTAGGACTGGCAGGATACTACAGGAGGTTTATCGAAGGTTTTGCTAAGATTGTGGCTCCAGTGACACAACTTACCAGAAAAGATCAACCGTTTGCATGGACGGGGAAGTGTGAAGAAAACTTCCAGTTACTAAAGAGAAAATTGACGACCTCACCTGTATTGGTATTACCGCAATCAGAAGAACCCTATGAAGTTTATTGTGATGCATCTCACCAAGGGTTAGGATGTGTTCTGATGCAACACAAGAAAGCTGTGGCTTATGCCTCGAGACAATTGAAGATTCATGAGAGGAACTATCCTACTCATGATTTGGAGCTTGCCGCGGTTGTTTTTGCATTAAAGATCTGGAGGCATTATTTATATGGGTGCGCGTTCACCGTGTTCAGCGACCATAAAAGCTTGAAATATTTTTTTTATCAGAAGGAGTTGAACATGCGCCAGAGACGATGGATGGAGACTCTCAAGGATTTTGATTTCACACTGCAGTACCACCCTGGGAAGGCCAATGTAGTGGCTGATGCGTTGAGCAGAAGAAGTGTATCGGTGTCTTCACTAATTATGGCTAGACAACAAGAGTTGTGGGAAGCTTTTAGAGACTTGCACTTGAACGTAGAGTTCGCACTGGGAATTTTGAAATTCGGAATGATTAAGATCTCGAGTGGACTACTTGAAGACATTGCGAATTCTCAGGATGACGTCTTAATTCAAGAGAAGAGGAATCTAATAGTACAAGGGAAGACGACTGAGTTCAAGATTAGGGCAGATAATGTTTTGCGGTGTAATGGTAGGATTTGTGTACCAGAAATTACAGATATGCGGAAAACGATTTTAGAAGAGGCGCATAAGAGTAAGCTGAGTATTCATCCCGGAGCAACAAAGATGTATCAAGATTTGAGGCAGAATTATTGGTGGCCAGGAATGAAGAAACATGTGGCGGAATATGTATCCACTTGTCTAACTTGTCAGAAAAGCGAAGGTGGAACATCAGCGACCTGCTGGGATGTTACAACCTTTAGATATACCTGAATGGAAGTGGGACAGCATTTCCATGGATTTTATAACCGGATTTACCAAAGACAAGGAGAAAGAATGATTCCATATGGGTGATAGTGGATCGACTAACTAAATCTGCTCACTTTTTGCCGTAAGGACCACCTATAAGGTAGATCAGCTAACGGAGATCTACATTGCTGAAATTGTGAGGTTACACGGGGTACCATCGAGTATTGTATCAGACCGTGATCCGAAGTTCACATCGCATTTTTGGGGAGCATTGCACGAAGCGTTAGGAACGAAGCTACGATTGAGTTCGCTTACCATCCACAAACAGACGGGCAGACTGAAAGGACGAATCAGTCCTTGGAAGATCTGTTGAGAGCATGTGTACTAGATGATAGGGAAGCTGGGATAATGTACTTCCGTTGATTGAATTCACTTACAACAATAGTTTCACGCAAGTATTGGAATGGCACCATATGAGGCTTTATATGGGCGCAAGTGTCTAACGCCCTTGTGTTGGTATAAAGACGGTGAGAATATGATTGTCGGACCAGAGATGGTGCAACAGACCACAGCTAAAGTAAGGAAGATCAAGGAGAAAATGAAGACTTCACAAGATCGCCAGAAGAGTTACGCGGACAAGCGTCGCAGACTTTTAGAATTCGAACAGGGCGACCATGTATTTCTGAGAGTCACACCTACTACTGGAGTAGGTAGAGCCTTGAAATCGAAGAAGTTGACTCCTAAATTCATTGGACCATATCAGATTTCTGCACGAATTGGGCCGGTTGCTTTATCGGATTGCATTACCTCCGATACTGTCCAATATTCATGACGTGTTCCATGTGTCACGGTTGAGGAAATATCTCGCAGATCCATCTCACGTGATCGAACCAGACACAATCCAGCTAAAGGATAACCTGTCGTTCGAAGTACCACCCGTGAGAATTGATGACAGGAAGATTAAGCGGTTGAGGACCAAGGATGTTCCGTTGGTCAAGGTGATTTGGAACCCAATCACTGGAGATGTGACTTGGGAGTTGGAGAGCAAGATGAGAGAACAACACCCACAGTTATTTATCGATGCATAGTTTCGAGGACGAAACTAATTTTAGGGGGGGAGTAATGTAAGACCCATATTTTAAAAGTACCATTGATGTATTTTTGGTGTAATTTTGGATTTTGGCTCAGAGGCTTTTAAGCCAAAGTTAATAATATTTTGGAGTTTTATAATCAAAAAGATATTTTGATGCCAATTAAAATTTCTCGTCGATAAATAAATTGAATTTAACTGCGATGAATCCTTTACGGAGAATTTAATGCGTTCGGGTGAAACGGTAATTTAACAAATATCTAGATTTGAGATATTTGTTAAGTTATATTTATTATATTTATATATGTTTGTTTGGAGGGAAAAAGAAAGGAAAACTAGAAGGAAGGAAAATGTAACACCCCGTTTTTCAAAAGCGATGGTATATTTTTTTTTTCAAAAGGAATTTAAAATAAAGCAGGAGAAATGAATAAAGAAATGCCTTTGGATAAATAATTGAGTCATTATAATTTACAAGCAGCGGAAAAGTTACTCCAATTATAAATCCAAACCATTTACCCAACAACAAATGGTACATGTAACCCATCAAAAATAACATGTCAAGCTGACAATATTAGTATAGGTACAGTCTTCCATTTTAAAATAAATGCAATACAAAAGAAAGACATCTGATCCCTCTATGCCAACCTAATCTGATCATTTTACAACACAACTAAACACCCTGACTAATCTCCATGCGCCCCGTGAGATTCTCCTAACGTAGCTGCAGTCAAGCGTTCCCATCTCCATTTTCGTCCGTAGGGTACGAACCGGTAGGATCGTCCTGACTCTCATCTGAGGGCAAAGCCCAGATTTCCACAATAAATGTAAAGGTCACCAACCGAAAATAACAGTTAACACATAACATTTAAGTTTTAAATGCTAAAAATAACTTTTCAACTAAGCATGCACCTTAGCAGGATTTTCAATATGCGAAAGGTTCATACAATACTTTGCCAATTAAAATGAAGGTAAAATGAGGTTCTCAATCCCCTAATTATAACATAACATCAAGACATGGATAGTTTCATGAGCAAACAATCATACACCTAAAGCTGAGGATTTTCACCGAGCCAATCGATTAGGCAATCGATTGGGGTGAAGGATTTTGATGAAGACAGAATCCTGGGCTTAATTCAATCGATTGGGAAATCGATTGCGTGAGTACTGAGCCCTAGATTTTTAAGCCAATCGATTTCCAAATCGATTTGGTCGAATATGGATGAGTCCCTGACTTAAGGCCAATCGATTGCCAAATCGATTTCTTAAATGATTTCGAAAAACTGATTACAAAATCGATTGGCCAGTCGATTTTGTTACTTTAGCCAAGTCCCTGTTAACCTATCAAATCGATTGGGAAATCGATTTCCCTGTATATTCTTTCAAGAATTCATAAACTAACTCAATCACATTCATGCATAATCCCAATTCTTAACACTTAACACTGATAACACAATTACTACGACATCATGGATTTCGAAATGGTATTGCAATCAAACATGTTATCACCAAATTCCAAAACATAACACTTAGCATTTATAACACATTACTACACAAACAAAATGAACCAACAGTTCACAAATCAACAGGGTGTAGTCTCTCGCGGACAAACACAATTCCCTCAGGAACGTAAGTCGTAAATTTACTACCTATCACGGGTCCGTACCGTTTACCGAGGTGCCACCCATCCCGGGTCTGCACAACTTACCAAAACATACAAACGTAAACGAGACATTAAGAGATTCCCCATTCTTAATTCTCATATAACTTAAACCAGGGCGTAGTCTCTCACGGACAAACCCCTGCGCAGTCTCTCACGGACAAACGCAATTCCCGCAGGAACATAAGTCGTAAACGTACTACCTATCACAGGTCCGTACTGTTTACCGAGGTGCCACCTATCCCAGGTCTGCACAACTTACCAAACACAATTCCCTCAGGAACGTAAGTCGTAAACGTACTACCTATCACGGGTCGTACTATTTACCGAGTGCCACCCATCCCGGGTCTGCACAACTTACCAAACGTAAATCGTCAACGTACTGCTATCACGGGCCCGTACCGTTTACCAAGGTGCCACCCATCCCGGGTCAGCACGATTTACCGAAACACACATAAATAAACGAAACATTAAGAGATTCCCCATTCTTAATTCTCATTTAACTTAACGATTTTCAAGACAAAACATTCAGTAAATAAGTCATTAAGAGATTCCCCATTCTTAATACTCATTTACTGAAACGATTTTCAAAAAACGAACATTAAGTAACCGAGACATTAAGAGATTTCCCCATTCTCAACGCCCAGTTAACTTAAACGATTTTCAAAACAAAATATTAAGTAACCGAGACATTAAGAGATTCCCCATTCTTAACACATTAACTTAACGGTTTTTCAAAACAAAATATTAAGTAACCGAGACATTAAGAGATTCCCCATTCTTAACGCCCAGTTAACTTAAACGATTTTTCTTTAAAACAAAATATTAAGTAACCGACACATTAAGAGATTCCCCCATTCTAACGCCCAGTTAACTTAAACGATTTTTCTTTAAAACAAAATATTAAGTAACCGAGACATTAAGAGATTCCCCCTTCTTAACGCCAGTTAACTTAAAAGGTTTTCAAAACAAAATATTAAGTAACCAGACATTAAGAGATTCCCCATTCTTAACGCCCAGTTAACTTAACGATTTTTTCTTTAAAACAAAATATTAAGTAACCGAGACATTAAGAGATTCCCCCTCCTTAACGTCCAGTTAACTTAAACGGTTTTCAAAACAAAATATTTAAGTAACCGAGACATTAAAGAGATTCCCCTTCTTAACGCCCAGTTTAACTTAAACGATTTTTTCTTTAAAACAAAATATTAAGTAACCGGTGACATTAAAGAGATTCCCATTCTTAACGCCCAGTTAACTTAAACGGTTTTCAAAACAAAATATTAAGTAACCGAGACATTAAGAGATTCCCCATTCTTAACGCCCAGTTAACTTAAACGATTTTTCACAAACAAACGCACATTAAGTAAACAAGACATTAAGAGATTCCCCATTCTTAATACTCATTTAATTAAATGGTTTTCAAATTCCACACAACACAAACTCAAACAAATTCTCACATCAAAACATATCAATGCATTTATTCACACGATCCAACCATACACATATCAAATTTTCATCAATATCAATTAAGAGCATGTCACAAACAACGGCACACATCGACACAATCCACTACTCCAAACACACAAGTTTCATTTACTCAAAATCTTACATACGTGAGGTAAATTCATTTTTCCCAAAATAATACTCAAACCCTAATAAGATCCTTTCCACACAATCACAGATGAGTCCCTAAATGCAAACTAAAAGTTGAAGGAGCCCTTACCTTCGCGTTAACTCTAACGTGCGTTTCCGGTACCGCGAGCAAATCCGGTAAAAAATCCTCCGCTCGCAACGTCGCCTCCAAATTGGTCCCCTAGCACCGTAGCATGGTAGTGAGCAACTTTCCCTTCTAACTCTTCGCAGAATGAAGCTTGGATCTAGAAGAAACGGAGGGGTTTGTGTTTGGATCTCAAATACCGTTTTTCTTCGTTTTCGGATCAAGAAGAAGAGTGGAGTTGTGAAACCTTTGTTCTAACTCTCACCAAACCTTGGGTTACTAGTTTTGAAGAAAAGAAAGCGACGAAAATGAAAATGGAGAGAAGAGGGAGAAATGGCCGCGGTTGGCAGAGGAAGAAGATGGAAAAATCAGTTTTTTTCCTTCCTTCCTTTCCCTTTCTTTGTTTTTTCCTTCCTTTCTTAATTTCCTTTCTTTCTATTCTCTCCAAGCAAACATATATATATATATATACTTAATATAACTTTAACAAATATCTCAAAATATCTAGATATTTGTTAAATTACCTTTTTACCCGTAACGCTTAAATTCTCCGAAAGGATTTACCGCACTTAATTTTAAATTTATTTATCGACGAGTAATTCTAAACGGGTCAAAATAACTTTTTGATCCTACACATACCATAATATTATTAACTTTGGCTAAAAAGCCTCCGAGCCAAATCCAAAACACATAAAATACATAAAGTGTACTTTAAAATTATGAGGTCCTTACATTACTCCCCCCTAAAATTAGATTTCGTCCTCGAAACTATGCGTCGATAAATAGCTCTGGGTGTTGGTCCTCTCATCTTCCCTTCTCCAATTCCCAAGTCGCTTCTCCAGTAATTGGGTTCCAAATCACCTTGACCAACGAAACATCTTTGGTCCTCAATCGCTTAATCTTCCCTGTCCTCAATTCTCACAGGTGGGTACTTCGAATGTCAAGTTATCCTTCGGTTGGATTTGTGTCTGGTTCGATCACATGCGATGGATCTGCAAGATATTTCCTCAACTGTGATGCATGAAACACGTCGTGAAGCTGGACGGTATCGGAGGCAATGCAAGCCGATAAGCAACAGGCCCAATTCGTGCAGAAATCTGGTATGGTCCAATGAATTTTCGGAGTCAACTTCTTCGATCTTAACGCCCTACCAACTCCGTAGTAGGTGTGACTCTCGGAAATACATGGTCCACCCTATTCGAATTCTAACAGTCTGCGACGCTTGTCCGTGTAACTCTTCTGACGACCTTGTGAAGTCTTCATTTTCTCCTTGATTTTTCCTTACCTTAGCTGTAGTCTGTTGCACCATCTCTGGTCCGACGATCATATTTTTCACCGTCCTTATACCCACACAAGGGCGTTTTTACGCTTGCACCCATAAAGTCTCATCTGGAGCCATTCCAATACTTGCGTGGAAACTATTTGTTGTAGGTGAACTCAATCATAGCTTCGTTCTGAAGGCTTCGTGCAATGCTCCCAAAAATGTGATGTGAAACTTTGGATCACGGTCTGATACAATACTCGATGGTACTCCATGTAATCTCTAAAGGTCGCAACACCCAGCAGGTCGCTGATGTTCCACCTTGTACGGAACATCCACCTAGTACCAAACCTAAACCACTAAGTATGACGCCGACACATTGAGTACAATGTATCATTACCAATGATAGGGCTTCCAATCCCTATCAAGAATGATCTTGGGTTATTGTAGAGGTAAACAATCAAATTAATCGAGGAAAGTCCCTATTCTGAATGTTATTTGACAAAGTAAACATGCATAATTTACTGTCAAGTCTTAGCAGTAAAGTAGACACGGACAACTTCAAACAATTTACATAATCCATAGCAAATGAAGGAATGGGTTGCCCTGAATCAGAAAGTGTAGTTAGGAGGTACCTGTAATCGCACAGTCATATTGATTCAGATCGCTAGATAAATCAGCGCCGACGCAATACACCTGTCCTCTAGCAGTAGGAAGAGTTAATCCTAGCTACATCACATGGTTCCACCTTCGGGAGCCTCGCAATTCCTTGCAAAGTGCCCTGGCTTATGGCAATTGTAGCAAGAGTACTGTTAAAGTACAAGCATAAGCATAATGTCCTTCTTCTCCACATCAAACATCGTATACCTTGTCCCACTTGCCTCTCAAGGTCTTGGTTTTCCCTGGTTATCCCGTCCCCCATTGTTATCATGTGGTCGATTATAAGATTTAGCAACCTGTTTTCCCTTGTTCTGATACTTCTCGCTCGCCCGACTAGTCCTCCTGAGTTAAAATTCCTCCTCGGCTAGCTCTCTTATTCTTCATATCCTCAACTTCTCTACATTTTTCCACAAGAACTGGAAAACGTTGAATTCCCAACGGTAAGACAAAGTCTTGAATCTCATACTTTAGTCCGTCTTGGAAACGATGACACAAAGAATGGCTCGTCAACCTCTTCACGGAAAAACTGAAATGCCTTGATAGTGATTCAAACTTAGCAGGCATATTCTCCACGGTCATTGTTCCCTTGATGTAGTTTCAGGAAATCATCACCCAGTCTAGTCCTGGTAACTCATCGCGGAAGTATTTGTCGAAAAACTTCCCTTTGAAAGATTCCCAGTTCACCTACCTCGTGAGCTGATCTCATCAACGACCTTGTACTCCTCCACCAGTACTCAGCATCTCCTAGTAGCATATAAGTGGCATAGTTTGACCCTCACTCCCGCCTGACAGTTTAATCATTTCGAAGATCTTCTCCACTTCTTGGATCCATTGATTTGCTTTCTCTGAATTCTCAGTCCCCTCAAACTTGGGAGGATTGTAACGACGAAAGTCTTTTAATCCTCTTGACTCTGCAGCACGGATCTCTCTTCCCTCTTTTTTCAGATCGGCGTGAGTCTTGGCAGCAGTCTGTGCAGCAACAGAAGCAGCCATGTTATTCATAGCCTCCGCCATTCATCATCCCTACTGGCATTGGTTCTCAGAACGTCATTCCTCCTTGCAGCATGGTTTTCCCTATAAAACATCATCAAGTAGAGTCTTAACACTACTTCAATAATTCTAAGAATAACTTCCGACACATCACGCATAATAAAAATTATGACACTTGACAACCTTAACCACCTAAACCGACACAATGATCAGATACAACCTCTCAACTCGTAACCTACAATCTAGAACCAAGTCACAGCCCTCCAAAGAAAACCAAACCAAAGCTCTGATACCACAATGTAACACCCCTTTTCAAAGCGAGGTATATTTTTTTTTTTCCAAGAAGAATTTAAAATAAAGCAGAGAAATAAATATAAGAAATGCCTTTGGATAAATAATTGATCATTATAATTTACAAGCAGCGAAAAAATTACTCCATTCTAAATCAAACCATTTATCCAACAACAATGTAACATGTAACACATTGAAAATAAAACATGTCAAGAACTGACAATATTAGTATAGGTACAATCTTCCATTTTAAATAAATGCAATACAAAGAAAGACATCATGTCTCTATGCCAACCTAATCTGATCATTTTACAACACAACTAAACACCCTGACTAATCTCACGCGCCCCGTGTCTGAATTCTCCTAACGTAGCTGCATCAGTGTCCCATCTCCATTTCGTCCGTAGGGTTACGAACCGTGGGATCGTCCTGACTCTCATCTGAGGCAAAGCCAGATTTCCACAATAATGGTTAAGGTCACCACCGAAAATAACAGTTAACACATACACATTTAAGTTTTAAATGCTAAAAAATAACTTTTCAACTAAGCATGCACCTTAGCAGGATTTCAATATGCGAAAGGTTTCATACAATACTTTGCCAATTAAAAGAAAGGTAAATGAGGTTCTCAATCCCTAATTATAACCATAACAAATCAAGACATGGATAGTTTCATGATAGCAAACAATCATACAACTAAAGCTGAGGATTTTCACCGAGCCAATCATTAGCAATCGATTGGGGTGAAGATTTTGATGAAGACAGAATCCTGGCTTAATTCAATCGATTTGGAAATCGATTGATGAGTTACTGAGCCCTAGATTTTTAAGCCAATCGATTTCAAATCGATTTGGTCGAATATGATGAGTCCCTAACTTAAGCCAATCGATTGCCAAATCGAATTTCTTAAATGATTCGAAAAAACTGATTACAAAATCGATGCCAGTCGATTTTGTACTTTAGCCAATCCCTGTTAAACCTATCAAATCGATTGAGGGAAATCGATTTCCCTCGTATATTCTTTCAAGAATTCATAAACTAACTCAATCACATCATGCATAATCCCAATTCTTAACACTTAACAACTGATAACACAATTACTACGACATCATGGATTTCGAAATGTATTGCAACAAACATGTTATCACCAAATTCCAAAAATAACACTTAGCATTTATAAAACATACTACACAAACAAATGAACCAACAGTTCACAAATCAACAGTGTGTAGTCTCTCGCGACAAAAACAATTTCCCAGGAATCGCTAAGTCGTAAACGTACACCTATCACGGTCCGTACCGTTTACCGAGGTGCACCCATCCGGGTCTGCACAACTTACCAAAAACATACAAACGTAAACGAGACATTAAGAGATTCCCCATTCTTAACTCTCATCTAACTTAAACCAGGGCGTAGTCTCTCACGGACAAACCCCTGCGCAGTCTCTCACGGACAATACGCAATTCCCGCAGTAACGTAAAGTCGTAAACGTACTACCTATCACGGGTCCGTACTGTTACAGCGAGTGCCACCTATCCGGTCTGCACAACTTACCAAACACAATCCCTCAGGAACGTAAGTCGTAAACGTACTACCTATCACGGTTCGTACTATTTACCGACGTGCACCCATCCCGGAGTCTGCACAACTTACCAAACGTAAATCGTCAACTACTGCCTATCACGGGCCCGTACCGTTTACCAAGTGCCAACCCATCCCGGGTCAGCCCGATTTACCGAACACATAAATAAGAACATTAAGAGATCCTCCATTCTTAATTCTCATTTAACTTAACGATTTTCAAGACAAAACATTCAGTAAATAAAGTCATTAAGAGATTCCCCATTCTTAATACATTTACTGAAACGATTTTCAAAAGCCGAACATTAAGTAATCCGAGAACATTAAGAGATTCCCCTTCTCAACGCCCAGTTAACTTAAACGATTTCAAACAAAAATATTAATAACCGAGACATTAGAGATCCCCTTCTTAGACGCCCAGTTAACTCTTACACGGTTTTTCAAAACCAAATAAATTAAGTAACCGAGACATAAGAGATTCCCCATCTACGCCCAGTTAACTTACACGATTTCTTTAAAACACTATAACATATTAAGTAACCGAGACATTAAGAGATCCTGACCATTCTTAACGCCCAGTTAACTTAAACGGTTTTCAAAACAAAATATTAAGTACCGAGACATTAAAGATTCCCGCATTCTTAAACGCCCAGTACTATAAGCGATTTTTCTTTAAAACAAATATTAAGTAACCAGAGACATTAGAGATCCCCTCCTTAACGTCCAGTTAACTTAAACGGTTTCAAAACAAATATTTAAGTAACCGAGACATTAAGAGATTCCCCATTCTTAACGCCAGTTAACTTAAACGATTTTTCTTTAAAACACAATATTAAGTAAACGACGACATAAGAGATTCCCCTCCTTAACGTCCAGTTAACTTAAACGGTTTTTCAAACAAAATATAAGTAAACCGAGACATTAAGAGATATCCCCTTCTTAACGCCCAGTTAACTTAAACGATTTTTTCTTGTAAAACAAAATATAGTAACCGAGGACATTAGAGATTCCCATTCTTAACGCCCAGTTAACTTAAACGGTTTTCAAAACTAAAAATTATATAAGTAACCGAGACATTAAGAGATTCCCCATTCTTAACGCCCAGTTAACTTTAAACGATCTTTCACAAACAAACGCAATGTAAGTAAACAAGCTATTAAGAGATTTCCCATTCTTAATACTCATTTAACTTTAATGGTTTTCAAATTCCACACAACACAATACTCAAACAAATTTCAACATCAAAACATATCAATGCACTTTATTCACAAACCAAACCATTACACATATCTAAATTTCATCAATATCATTAAGATGCATGTCACAACAACGGGCACACAATCGACACACATCCACTACTCCAAACACACAAGTTCATTTACTCAAAATCTACATACGTGAGGTAAATTCATTTTCCAAAAATAATACTCAACCCTAATAAGATCCTTTCCACACAATCACAGATGAGTCCCTAATGCAAACTAAAAGTTTGGAAGGAGCCCTTACCTTCGCGTTAACTCTAACGTGCGTTCCGTACGCGACAAATCGGTAACAATCTCCGCCGCAACGTCGCTCCAAATTGGTTCCCTAGCACCGTAGCATGGATGAGCAACTTCCCTTCTAACTCTCGCGACATGGAAGCTTGGATCTAGAAGAAACGAGGGGTTTGTGTTTGGATCTCAAATACCGTTTTTTCCTTCGTTTCGGATCAGAGGAAGAGTGGATTTGCGAACTTTGTTCTAATCTCACCCAACTTGGTTATCTAGTTTGATAAAAAAAAAGCGACGAAATGAAAATAGGAGAAGGAGGGAGAATGCCATTCGCGTTGCAACAGGGAAGAAGATGGAAAAATCAGTTTTTTTCCTTCCTTCCTTTTTTTCCTTCTTGTTTTGTCCTTCCTTTCTATTCCTTCTTTCCTTTATATAACCTTTTCTTTCTTTTTCCTTCCTTCTAATTTCCTTTCTTTCTATTCTCTCCAAGCAACATATACTAATATATATATATATATACTATTATATATATATATATAATATATTAATATAATATATATATATAATAAATATATAATTATTAAAATATAACAATATCTCAAAATTCTAGATATTTGTTAAATACCTTTTTACCCGTGAACGGCTAAATTCTCCGAAAAGGATTTACCGCACTTAATTAAATTTATTTATCGACGAGTAATTCTAAACGGGGTCAAAATAACTTTTTGATCCTATACACACCATAATATTATTAACTTTGGCTAAAAAGCCTCCGAGCCGAAATCCAAAACAAAAAATACATAAAGTGTACTTTAAAAATTATGGGTCTTACAGGACCTATTTCAATGGCACCTTATCGAATGTCGCCATTGGAATTAAATGAGCTCAAAAGCCAAATATGAACTTGTTGGAAAGAAATTCATCAGACCAAGTGTATCACCATGGGGGCTCCAGCTTTTGCTAGTTAAGAAGAAGGACGGAAGCTCGCGCCTATGTGTGGATTATAGACAGCTTAACAAGGCAACTATTAAAATCGTTATCTTTGCCACGATCGATGATTTGATGGATCAATGAGAGGGCCGCGATATTTGAAGATTGAACTTGAAGTCGTGGTTACCATCAAGTCCGAGTAGCGGAAAGGAGACATTCAGAGAAACGCTTTCAGAACGCGCTATGGACATATGAATCCCTGGTAATTGCCGTTCGGAGTTACCAATGGCAACCGGCAATTGTTCAATGGACCTACATTGAATAGAATCTTTAAATTCGTTCATTGAAAATTCGTGGGGGTATTCATGATGATATATTAGATTTATTCAAGGACTGAAAAGAGCATGGAGAACATTTAACGACAGTTCTTGAGATTTTACGCGAGAAGCGATTGTATGCCAATTTGTCGAAGTGTGTGAATTTTGGCTAGAGAAAGTGAATTTCTTGGGACATGTGATAACCAAGGAAGGAATCGTTGTAGATCCGGCTAAGATTGAGGCAGTTCTTGCTGGAAATAGCCTCAGACTGTCACTGACATACGGAGTTTTTTAGGACTGGCAGGGTACTACAGGAGGTTTATCGAGGGTTTTGCTAAAATTGGTGGCTCCACTGACACAACTTACCAGAAAAGATCAACCGTTCGCATGGACGGAGAAGTGTGAAGAAAACTTCCAGTTACTGAAGAGAAAATTGACGACCTCACCTGTATTGGTATTACCGCAATCAGAAGAACCTATGAAGTTTATTGTGATGCATCTCACCAAGGGTTAGATGTGTTCTGATGCAACACAAGAAGCTGTGGCTTATGCCTCGAGACAATTGAAGATTCATGAGAGGAACTATCCTACTCATGATTTGGAGCTTGCGCGGTGTTTTTTGCATTAAAGATCTGGAGGCATTATT
The DNA here is from genome assembly GCA_002896215.2 of Cicer echinospermum. NCBI lineage: Eukaryota > Viridiplantae > Streptophyta > Magnoliopsida > Fabales > Fabaceae > Cicer > Cicer echinospermum. The sequence continues at coordinate 28,699,116 of PGTU02000005.1, forward strand.
TATATGGGTGCACGTTCACCGTGTTCAGCGACCATAAAAGCTTGAAATATTTGTTTGATAAGAAGGAGTTGAACATGCGCCAGAGACGGTGGATGGAGACTCTCAAGGATTTTGATTTCACACTGCAGTACCACCTGGGAAGGCCAATGTAGTGGCTGATGTGTTGAGCAGAAGAAGTGTATCGGTGTCTTCACTAATTATGGCTAGACAACAAGAGTTGTGGGAAGCTTTTAGAGACTTGCATTTGAACGTAGAGTTTGCACCGGGAATTTTGAAATTCGGAATGATTAAGATCTCGAGTGGATTACTGAAGACATTGCGAATTCTCAAGATGACGTCTTAATTCAAGAGAAGAGGAATCTAATAGTACAAGGTTAGACGACTGAGTTCAAGATTGGGGCAGATAATGTTTTGCGGTGTAATGGTAGGATTTGTGTACCAGGAATTACAGATATGCGGAAAACGATTTTAGAAGAGGCGCATAAGAGTAAGCTGAGTATTCATCCTGGAGCAACAAAGATGTATCAGGATCTGAGGCAGAATTATTGGTGGCCAGGAATGAAGAAACATGTGGCGGAATATGTATCCACTTGTCTAACGTGTCAGAAAGCGAAGGTGGAACACCAGCGACCCGCTGGAATGTTGCAACCTTTAGATATACCTGAATGGAAGTGGGACAGCATTTCCATGGATTTTGTAACCGGATTACCGAAGACAAGGAGAAAGAATGATTCCCTATGGGTGATAGTGGATCGACTAACTAAATCTGCTCACTTTTTGCCGGTAAGGACCACCTATAAGGTAGATCAGCTAACGGAGATCTACATTGCTGAAATTGTGAGGTTACACGGGGTACCATCGAGCATTGTGTCAGACGTGATCCGAAGTTCACATCGCATTTTTTGGGGAGCATTGCACGAAGCGTTGGGAACGAAGCTACGATTGAGTTCAGCTTACCATCCACAAACGGACGGACAGACTGAAAGGACGAATCAGTACTTGGAAGATCTGTTGAGAGCATGTGTTTTAGATGATAGGGGAAGTTGGGATGATGTACTTCCGTTGATTGAGTTCACTTACAACAATAGTTTCCACGCGAGCATTGGAATGGCACCTTTATGAGGCTTTATATGGCGCAAGTGTCAAACGCCCTTGTGTTGGTATAAAGACGGTGAGAATATGATTGTCGGACCAGAGATGGTGCAACAGACCACAGCTAAAGTAAGGAAGATCAAGGAGAAAATGAAGACTTCACAAGATCGCCAGAAGAGTTACGCGGACAAGCGTCGCAGACTTTTGGAATTCGAACAGGGTGACATGTATTTCTGAGAGTCACACCTACTACTGGAGTAGGTAGAGCCTTGAAATCGAAGAAGTTGACTCCGAAGTTCATTGGACCATATCAGATTTTCTGCACGAATGGGCCGGTTGCTTATCGGATTGCATTACCTCCGATACTGTCCAAATTCATGACGTGTTCCATGTGTCACAGTTGAGGAAATATCTCGCAGATCCATCTCACGTGATCGAACCAGACACAATTCAGCTAAAGGATAACCTGTCGTTCGAAGTACCACCCGTGAGAATTTGATGACAGGAAGATTAAGCGGTTGAGGACCAAGGATGTTTCGTTGGTCAAGGTGATCTGGAACCCAATTACTGGAGATGCGACTTGGGAACTGGAGAGCAAGATGAGGGAACAACACCCAGAGTTATTTATCGATGCATAGTTTCGAGGACGAAACTAATTTTAGGGGGGAGTAATGTAAGACCCATAATTTTAAAGTACCATTTATGTATTTTTGGTATATTTTGGATTTTGGCTCGGAGGCTTTTAAGCCAAAGTTAATAATATTTTGGAGTTTTATAATCAAAAAGATATTTCGATGCCAATTAGAATTCTCGTCGATAAATAAATTGAATTTAACTGCGGAAAAATCCTGGGTTTACGGAGAATTTAAGGCGTTTCGGGTGAAACGGTAATTTAATAAATATCTAGATTTTGAGATATTAGTTAAGTTATATTTATTTATATTTATATATGTTTGTTTGGAGGGAAAAAGAAAGGAAAACTAGAAGGAAGGAAAAAGAAAAGAAAATAGTATATAAAGGAAGGAAGGAAAAAAGAAGAAAGGAAAACAAAGGAAAGAAAAAGAAAGGAAGGAAAATTTCCAATTTCCATCTCCTTCCTCAGGTTCACGCAAGAAAACCAAAAATCCATCCTTTCTCCATTTTTTGTTTTCGTTGCTTCCTTTTCTTCAAAGCTAGTGACCCAAGGTTGGGTGTGAGTTAGATAAAGGTTTTTTTCGCAACTCCACTCTTCCTCTTTGATTCGAAAACGAAGAAAACGGTTTTGAGATCCAAACACAAACCCTCCGTTTCTCCTAGATCCAAACCTCATTTCTCGAAAGATAGAAGGGAAAGTTGCTCACCACCACGCTACGGTGCTAGTGAACTAATCTGGAAGCGGCGTTGCGAGCGGAGATTTTACCGGAATTTCTCGCGGTACGGAACGCACGTTAAAGCTAACGTTGAGGTAAGGGCTCCTTCCAAACTTCTAGCTTGCATTAGGGACTTATCTGTAGTTGTGTGGGAAGGAATTTGTTAGGGTTAAATATATCGATTTGGGGAAAAACGAAACTAGTGCGTTATGGGTAAAAACCTTAGAGTTAGGTTTTGTTTATAGTGATGAATGTTTCGTGGTAAATGAATTTTGATGCATCTGGGTGTTATGTTGCGTGATTTGTTTTCGTTGTATTTGGTGTGTTCGTACTTGATGTTTGCTAATTTGTGTGGTTGTTGTGAATTATGGTTTGAATGTGAAAGTATGTTTGAATTTGTTTCTGTGGAATTTGAAAACCATTAGAGTTAAACGAGTATTAAAAATGGGGAATCTTTTAATACCTCGGTTTACTTAATGTGTATTTGAGGAAAATGTTAAGTTAACTGGGCGTTGAGAATGGGGAATCTCTTAATGTCTCGGTTACTTAACTATCGTTTCTGAAAATCGTTTCGGTAAATGAGTATTAAGAATGGAGAATCTCTTAATGACTCGTTTACTGAATGTTTTGCGAGAAAATCGTTTAAGTCAAAAGTATATTAAGAATGGAGAATCTCTTAATATGACTGTTTGCTTAACGTTTTGTTTTGAAAATCATCAAGTTAAATCGGTATTAAGAACGGGGAATCTCTTAATGACTTATTTAATTAATGTTGTTTGAAGGTCGTTTAAGTTAAATGGGTATTAAAATGGGGGAATCTTTTAATATCTGCATTTGCTTAACGATTGTTGTGAATGGAGTCTGTGTATGCTCATGCATTTCATTTGGTAAATTGTGTCGACCCGTGATAGGTGACACTTTGGTAAACTGTACTGACCCGTGATAGGTTGTACGTTTACGATTTACCATTTAGTAATTCGTGTTGACCGTGATAGGTGACACCTTGGTAAACTGTACTGACCCGTGATAGGTGGTACGTTTACGAGTTACTATTTAGTAAATCGTGTTGACCCGTGATAGGTGACACCTTGGTAAACTGTACTGACCCGTGATAGGTGGTACATTTACGATTTACATTTTTGGTGAATTGTGCTGACCCGTGATAGGTGGCACCTAGGTAAACAGTACTGGTCTGTGATAGGCGGTATGTTTACGATTCCCGCTTTTTCTTTTAGTAAATCGTGTTGACCCGTGATAGGTGACACCTCGGTAAACTGTACTGACCCGTGATAGGTGGTACGTTTATGATTTACGCATTTTAGTAAATCGTGCTGACCCGTGATAGGTGGCACCTCGGTAATTGGTACTTTGGCCTGCGATAGGCGGTACAATTATGATTTACGGCCCTTCGAGGAGGGGTTTTGGTTTGGAATTCCGAGTCCATGCATTTTGGCATATACGCATTGCATTAGGGTGCCTGGCACGCGAGTCATGTTTGATTTGAGTTTATGATTGAGTGATTCGAATTTTGATTTATCGTGATAACTGAGATGAAGGTGTTAAGTGTTATGTGTTGTTTATTGTGTGTAAGTATGATGGTTATCGAAACTTTGTGTGTCGTAGTAATCGCGTAGGAATTGCTAAGTGTTAGGTTGTGGACTTGATTTGGAAGGACTTGAGTTAATTCATGAACTTTTGGAAAACTGATCAGGGAAATCGATTTCCCAATCGATTGGATGGGTAAACAGGGACTTGGCCAATTCACAAATCGATTAGCCAATCGATTTCGAAATCATTTTTTTAAAGGAATCAGTTAGGAAATCGATTGCCCAATCGATTAGGCCTTAAGTCAGGGGCTCAGGAACCAATCAATCGATTTACCAATCGATTGAATTCAGCCCAGGATTCTGTTTCATTAAGAATCCCTCACCAAATCGATTAGGAAATCGATTGGCTCGAAACCAGGGGCTCAGGAACCAATCAATCGATTTACCAATCGATTGGATTCAGCCCAGGATTTTGTTTTCATTGAAAATCCTTCACCAAATCGATTTCCCAATCGATTGGCTCAGTGAACATCCTCAGTTTGAGTTAGATGATTGATTTCTCATTGACTTATCCATGTCTTGTTTTATTATGTGTTAATTAGGAGATCGAGAACTGCATTTTACCTTCATTTTAATTGGCAATGTATTGTATGAACTTTTCGCATATTGAAAATCCTGTTAAGGTGCATGCTTAGTTGAAAAGTTGTTTTGAGCATTCAAAAACTTAATTGCTATGTGTTAACTGTTATTTTCTGGTTGGTGACCCTTTACAACTATTGTGGAAATCTGGGCTTTGCCCTCAGATGAGAGTCAGGACGGCCCTACCGGTTCGTACCCTACGGACAGGAATGGAGATGGGAACGCATGACTGCAGTTACGTTAGGAGGATCTCACGGGGCGCGTGGAGATTACTCAGGGTGTATAGCTTTTTGGTAGGATGATCAGATTAGGATGATGTATAGGGACTAGGGGTCCTTCTTTTTGGTTTGGAGTATTTTTAGTTTGGAAAACTGTACTTATACAAATATTATCAGTTTGATATCATCTTTGAATGGGTTCCATGTACCATTTGATGTTATGTAAATGTTTTGAATTTATAATTGGAGAAACTTTTCCGCTGCGTAAATTATAATGACTCAATTATTTATCCAAAGACATTTCCTCATTTGTTTTACTTTGTTTTATTTTAATTTCTTTTAAAAAAAAAATATACCCTCGCTTTGAAAAACGGGGTGTTACAAGAAGTTAAAGATTGAAGATAATTTCATTGTTGTGGTAGAAGAAGATAAGCAAGAGAAAAAGACGAACGAGGAAAAGAAAAAAGAAGAGATTGATAAAGTTCGAGATTCAATCTATGTGTTGTTCATCAATGTCCAATTGAGAAGGACATGGAAGCAACATCTTTTATTTCTTAAGTTCATGGAATTTCTACCAAACAAAAAGAAAAAGAATGATGATGCGTTTTTCCGGTCATATATTCCACCTTGGCAATTGTTGAGGCGTCAAGCTAATGACTTTAAAGAAGCGATTCATGGGAGGCAACCCATAGGTAGAGGTAACTTTTATTTTTTGCAATCTTATATTTGTTATTTGAATTTGTTTCTTTCTAGTTGTGTGTAAACGTGCACTATGATGAAGAATTATTAACAACTTGCATTTGGTCTTAAGTTTTCTGTTTGAGATTTGAAATTTAAACTTTATTTCGTTGCTTATATCATTGCTCCATTCGGTAAGTTTCACTAATGCATGCATTGTTGATTACTCCTTGGTTTTTGAAGTCTCATTTAGATAGTTCGTACTCTTTCTTATTATCCTAGTTGTGAGCTTTCGGGTCTAAACACTTTAATTCTTTATTGTGTGATTATCCATACATGAGTTATCCCTTCAGAACTTGCACTAATTCTGACTTGCATCACTTGTAATTTATGTATACATTGTGACAATTTTATTTGGTTGTTTGAGCCTTTATAACTACCCTGTGAAAATGTTATCATTTGATAGCCCGTTTGAGTCTTGCCCTTTTCTTTCAGTCACTAGCCACATTACAAACCAAAGACCTGACTCTAATTACATCACCTTACTTGGAGTTAGGTAGGAAATTTTTGTCTTGTATTGGTAAAATTCTAAGTTTGGGGTTGGTCATGGGATAGCAACCTTTTTAAGTTTGGGGTGGTGATTCTTACAAAAAGAAAAAAAAGGAAAAAGAAAAAGAAAAAAAAATCAGTTTGTGTACTTTGGTAAATAATATCTTCTTGGTTCTTTTGTCAATGTTTGAGAATCTCTAGAATGAAAAGGTGAAAAAAAATAAAAAATGGTAGAATAATTTGGACATGTATGCCTAACTCCAAATAGTAAAGCCTACTATTTCAAAATGTCATACCCTTACCTAAACCCCATTACAACCGGAAAGTCCTCCAAAAGTGTATGTGTTTGTTAAATTGTGATTGCTAACTATAATTTTTTCAAGCCTATGGTAGCGCGATGCATGTTCTAAGATTTGAGTGATAAATTCGTAACCTTTTCTAAACACTTGAGAAATTTTTGGGTGAGATTGTGTGAAGAGAAAGTTGAACTTGGTGAATGAATGCTAAAGTGTACAAATTGTGTTTTTTTTTTTTTTTTTGTAAGCAACCATGGAGCATGATGAATGTTTTGTAGTAGCTGGAACTTTGAAAATTGAGTTTAAGTTTACTTTTAACTGCACCAAATCTGAAATTAATTGTTGTTTGGGGACAAACAATAGATTAAGTTTGGGGTTGTGATGACTCTTCATCATATGCATATTTTTTATTGTTTTAGTCTTATTTATCTTTTATTTTGTTAATTTTATTTACTTAATTTAATGAAATGTTTATGTTCTTATTTCCTAGATTAAGTAGAGATTTTTCGGAGTTTTGGGTTGTTACTTTGTTTTAGTGCAATGCTGAATTTTGGTGAGAAAACAACATGATCTATGTGGAGTATTTAAGCCATATCTGCAGTTGTAGATGTCCAATTGGTGTCACACCAAGTGCAAATGAAAGCAAAGATCCATATCTACAACTTTTATGAAGACACGAGAACCAAATTCAGACTCGAAAGAGGAGAAAAATGCAGTATAGGTCAGATAGTAGATGTTGTGCGCCTGAAGCGCAACAGTCGCGCCTGAGGCGCATTTATGCGCCTAGGGCATGTAGACGCGGCATCATTCATTAAAAACGCAATTTTTCACTTTTTAAGGATCTTTTTTACTATTGAGAAGTTGGGAGACTTGTGTCCTCGCATAGAAACTCAAAGACGACTGTTTCTAACATCATTGGAGCAATGTTATCAAGAATCATTCATGAATCTTTCTTGTAATTCTTCTCTAATCTCTATCTTTTATAGCTCTGTCATGAGTAACTTAATCGTATTTGTTAGGGATGAGTGTAACAAGATGAAACCCTTATTTTTCTAATTTGATTTCTAGCTATATGAATGAGTTTATTGAATTATTTTTCTCATCTATGTGCTTAATGTTTTTTATTGCTTGATGAACATTAAAATGTTCTACTATTCGTATTTTGAAACGAAAGTGGACTTTACGAATGCTTGAGATGAGAAATTTATGAATTTGTAGTCTAGAGATAAATACAGGTCATGAAACCAATAAAATAAGTTGCAGAGGCAATAGTTTAAAAATAGAATTCTTGTACGCTAATGCTTAATTCTAATCTTAAATCTACTAAGGAATTAGGGGTTACTTTGGAATTAAAGGTTATGTCACTAAGATATTAGGGAAAGAATAATAAAGAGAATTCAGTAATAATTCAATAAAGGAATTTAGTAACTAGGATCAAATTCAACACCAAGGTTGGATTCGAAGTGAAACTCATCCCTGACATTTTTCTGATTATAAAAGATCAATTTTATTATTGTTCTTAATTTCAAATATTATTTTAATCAATTCGAATACTTTTTTGTTAAATTTCAGTAATTAAATATAATTCGATAGTAAAACACAATCCATGAGTTCGACACTCGGTACTACCGTTTTAATTATTACTTGCAACGATTCAGTACATTTGCTGAAACGCTATCACCATAACATACATGATACTCCCTAGGGCACTTGGATATGGTATATTCTTCATGTCTTCTGCTTCTTGGTTTTTGTTTGGTGTCAAGACTGAAGAAAATTTGTAGTGAGCTGCTAGTGGAGAGTTGACTGCCTTTGATTCACTTATATTGAATCTATTTTGAACCTTTCCAATGTAGCTCTCTTAGGAAATTATCATTTTTCCTTGTTCTCTAATTCTGATGATTTTAATTCCTAAGCTCTTCATCTCGAATTCTTTCTTCAGCTGGCCCTTTAATTTTTCTCTTTCTTTCTTACTTTTAGATGCTATTAACATGCATTGACATATAGCAGCAAGTAAATGTAAGTTTATGATGATACTTGTTTTTATATACACATCAATCAAAATTACTTCTAGCATAACTTTGACTAAGCATGAATGAATCAAATCTCAAATATAATTGTCTTTGTGATTGCTTTAGCCCATAGACTGATCTTTTTAACAAACAGATGTAGTCCTCTTTTCCTTGAGTCCCAAAGCCATCTAATTGTTGCATTAGGATTGTTTCATTCAGATCACCACGAAGAAATGTTGTTTTGGCATCCATCTGCTCTAACTCCTTGTCAAAGTGTGCTACCGTTAGGGTTGTGCAAAAAATTCGGTTATGAGACCGAAATCCAAACCGGACCCAAATCTATTTTAAATATTCGGTTAAAATAATATGGTTATAATCTAGTTTATTTATCAACCGGTTGGATACCCACTTATGTTTTATATTTGGATTTGGTTTTCATCTAGTTTTTATCCACTCAACTCCCAAAAACTCTAAATCTCCAAAACTCCAAAATGATTCTGATTTTGCCATCACCCTACCGACCTTTCCAGCTTTCGACAGCGTTTTTCGATAATTTATTACTAACTTCATTGAGATATTACTAACTTCATTTAATCAATTGCTTATTACTTACCAACCATACTTTATGATAACTAGTTAATTAATTAAGATATTTAATATTGATTAAGGAAGACTAAAATAACCATACTGGATGAATTTTTTTCAAAAATGTTACATTAATATGTTACGTTGGAAATGATATTGAGATTTAGATATTGCTCAAACTTAACTTAATGCTCAAGAAAAAAAATTAATATATTAAATTCATTAGATATTTTAAATTTACTAAATCTTGTGGTGGTGGTGTCCATCTCGGTCTTGAAAGTAAACTTTCAAGTGTTTGTATTTTCTACGGTTTTAGTAATAAACAATTTTATTGAACTAGTATGAATCAGAATCAGTGGTCTTAATGAAGTTAGTGATAAATCAGTTTTAATCACAAGTTATTATAAGCAATTGAATATGTTCAATTTTAATCACAAGAGAAAGCTAGTAACTGTATGGTTGATGTATGTTTTTTATTGAGCTATCATTTTGTAAAAATAATCGATTTTTACATATGAATACTCAAATTTTTTTTAAATAACCGATTTTTAAATTATGAATAAATGATTTTTTTTAAAAAAATATTAAAAATAATCAAATTTTAACCGGTTTTTGAAACCAAATAATGAATTTGGTTATAAATCTAAATCCATATATTGGTTTTAAAATGGGTATGGTTTGGTTTTTTAAAAAAACCAACCATGCATCCGAATTTTTTAACCGATGTGTACCATGCATCCAAATTTTTGTATAGTAATGTACATATTTTACCAAAAACAAGTCATTTATGGATATTATCAGGAAAGTCGTGCAGGTCTGATACAATCCATTTTTTACTTCGCAAGGATCAAGATCAAATTAACAGTCATTCTCTTTCTACTGAAAAAAAAAAGATTTCTAACCTTTTCGTAAGGAATGATCCAGTAAAACATAAATTATTTAGTTTCGAAACTTTTGGTACAAAAGAAAGAGGGATTACCGATTATTCAATATTTAATCAAATCATATGTACGGATTATTCTCATTTGATGTATTCTGCTATTTTTAACAATATTTTTTATTTATTGGCGAAAAGGCGAATAAATAGATTTGTTATTCCATTCCAACCCAAGCTACCATGGCTAGAATTATTCTTATAGATGCATGCTTGACTACAAGAGAAAAGATTTCATTTTAGTCTACACCTTCCCTTTTAACTTGGGTAGTTCAACTCCTGGATTTCCCTCATTCCTCTTGAAGATCCACTTGCTACCTAAAATCCTGGAGTTGCTGGCTTAGGTATGATTTCCCAAGTGTTGTTCTTCTCTAGTGATTTCAGCTCCTCAATCAAAGCTAAAATCCATTTTTTTTTGTCTTGAGACATGATAGCTTCATTGTAGTTCCTGGGATCTTCTTGTATGATCCCTTCAACAGCATGTAATGCATACCTGACCATGTTTGCATATCCATATCATTGAGTCGATTTTGATTTCCTTCTTTTTATGTCCATGATGAGGTTATAATCATCTAATTCCTGTTCTAGAAACATAGCATGTTATTCTGGGTTTGCATCAATCTTGTCTTGTTGAGCCTATTGTTGTTCTGAAACCAAGAACATTCTTGGTTTCTGTTTATCTTTCTCCTTTTTTGTGGCTGAAACCAAGAATGTTCTCTTTTTTTCTGCAACTTTCTCCACCTCAAGATCAAACCTCTCAGTTATGTCTTGTTGAGTATGTTGTTGTTCCAATAATGTTCTCCGTTTCTCTCCAGCTTTCTCCACCTCAAGATCAAACTTCTCATCTTCAATTTAATGTGAGCTTTTACTCGCAGCATTGTTTAAAGACTTATATAGCTCAACCTCATGAAACTTAACATCCCTGCTAATGGTACATTTCTTACTTTCAGGACACCATATTCTATAACCTTTTACACCACTTGGATATCCAAAAAAATATCCCCTCTTGGTTCGAGGGGCTAGCTTCCCTTTATTTACATGATAATATGCAGCACATCCAAATACTTTTAGATGATTGTAGTTTGTAGCATGCCCGATCTACATCTCTTGAGGGGTTTTGAGTTTAATTGCAGTAGAAGGACTCAAATTTATCAAATAACAAGTTGTATGGACAACTTCTCCCAAAACTGTGCAAGCATTTCTGAATTTGACATGATGCATCTCATCCTCTTAAGCAGGGTTCTATTCATCCTTCCAGCCATACCATTTTGTTGAGGTGTGTGTCTTATAGTCATATGCTCATTCACACCATGAGTTTTGCAAAAACTAGTAAACTCCTCACTGCAAAATTCAAGACCATTGTCTGTCCTTAAGGTCTTAATCTTCTTATCATTTCTGTTTTCAACCATAAACTTCCAATCTTTAAAGGTTTTAAATGCTACATCCTTACTTTTCAACAAAAAAATCCATAATTTTCTACTATAATCATCAAGAAATGTAATGAAAAGCTTGTTACCTCCATGTGAAGCAATCTTTGTAGGGCCCCATAGATAACTGTGAACATATTCAATAATTCATTTTGAGCAATGTTTCCTTGTAGAGAACTTGGCCCTATGTATCTTTCCATACACACAACGCTCACAAAATTCAAGATCACTGATCTTGTCCCCATCTAGCATACCTTGCCTGTCCAAAACCTGCATTCCTCTTAGATTTACAAGTCCCAACCTTTGATGCCACATGCTGGCTTTGTATGATGCTTGGAATGCCATTGTTGCCATTCCTTTCATTGCTTGACCATTGAGAAGGTAGATGCCATGATCCTTTGATCCCTTCATGATTATCAATGATCCTTTTATGACTTTTAGAGTGTCGTTCTCTGCTTTGTATGAACATCCAACTTCTTCCAGCATTCCTAGAGAAATTAAGTTCATCTTCAACTCTGGAACATGTCTGACCTTTGACAAAATCTTCATGGTTCCATCTTCCAGCTTTAGCTTGATTTAACCAATTCCAACTACCTTGCAGGCTGATTTGTTCCCCATAATCATCTTGCCTCCATTAGTTTCTTTCTAGTCAAGAAACCAATCTCTATTGAGGTCATGTGAAATGAACACCTTGAGTCAAGCACTCAGTCATCATCCATGATTTCATTTGAGTTTTCCATAAGAAATTATGTACTTTCATATCCTTCAAAGGCTATAGATGCATTTCCATAATCATCACCATTATTTGATCATTTCTTACCTTTCAAATATGGACATTTTTTCTTCAAACGCCCTTATTTCTTGCATATGAAACATTTCATTTTAGACTTGTCATTTTCTTTATTCTTGAACTTATTCTTCTGTTTTTGATTCTTCTTCCCTGTCTTAGCCTTAACAAAAAATCCTTTACCACTACTTTCTTTTTTCCATCCGACTTCCTCTTCAATTCTTTGGAGATTAGTGCAGCTTGTACTTCTTCTAATAACAAAGAATCTCTAGCACAAAGAGTTGTATCACACAAATTTCAAGAGAGCTTGGTAATGAATTTATCAGCAATAGGGTATGATCCTCATCATCCAATTTAACATCAATATTTTAAAATTTTAATACAATCTTATTAAACTCATCCATATGATGTTCAATTGACCTTCAGGTTGCGTCTTGAATGTATATATCTTTTGTTTTAAGTACCAACGATTCGCTAATGATTTTATCATGTATAAAGATTCTAATTTGAGCCAAATACTTGCTACAGAGGTCTCCTTTTACACATCACTCACAACTTTGTCTCTAAGACTCTAGATTAAAGCACTATGAGCCTTGTTCATGATATCCTTTTTCTCATTTTCTGGTAGTGTGGATGTCATGTCTTTCTCTCCTCCCAGTGCTTTTATCAAACCTTGATGAACCAGCAACGCTTTCATCTTGAGACGCCATTACCCAAAATTATTCTTCCCATCGAATTTTTCAAGTACATACTTTGTTGATGCCATCTTTTCTTTGAATCACTGTGCTCTGATACTAGTTGTTCTGAAAATGGAGATCAATGAGTCAATAAACCAAGAATGTTCTTGGTTTTAGATCAAAGATTTTTTGGAAATAAAACGGAGATTGATCAATAACTAAACCAAGAATGTTCTTTGGTTTCTGTAAAGAAAAGCAGAATGATCAGACTATAAAACGAATAATGTTCTCTGTTTTCTGGCAAACAAAATTTAAGCCTTTCAATTCTAAAATGAACACACACAATTGTTAACCCAGTTTGCAGATAAACTCCTACATCTGGGAGGTTGAACCCGACTTGAATTATCACTTATAATGAGATGAAAATGGTTACAATGTTTATGCACTTATGCTACTAGTTTTTCATAGTTTGCAAAATGACAACTTTTCATTCTATTTTCTACGTTCTATATTTGCTAGCCTTGCTTGCTTTGGCTTATATATAGTTTGTTTTCAATTTAGGAGTAACAAACTAAAGTAGTTACAACTAACTAACTAAAACTAACTACCAAAAACAGATTCTATCTCAAAGGGCTTCATAATTGAGTACCACTTTTAACATAAACATATACTAAAATTTCTCTGATAGTAATATACTAAAATTTTCTATCATCTTTTGAAATCTGTTTAAATGAAATAGCCAGTGTATTTCAAGAATTATGTAAAAGTTTGTATAAATCAAATTACCTCACAATATGTTATTGTTTGTGTGCTCATATTTGATATTCAACCAAATAATACTTTTCTAAGATGAAAAAAAAAATTAAAAGTCTTTTATTATATAACCTTTTGAAAGTTTCCTAGGAAAAATATATGATTGATCCTTTAGTAAAACAATTTTAAAATGAAATTTGAGTTATAAATATTAAAGTATAGAAAAAATAAATTCTATTATATAAAACCAAATGATTTTTATAGACAAATGAGAGTTACCAAATTTATTATATGATATAATTATGTAATAATGAGTTGGGAGAGAGTTGGTTTCGGTTATAAAATTGGTGCAAAAACAAATAAAGATTAAAAAGGAAATATAAATTAATGGAAGAATGAAGATGAATGGAAACATATATTTGATGTGGCCAAATTTAGATGAAGTGTCAATAGATATAGTTGAGAGATTGTTTTAATATATTATAAATAGATAAACATTTTATTTTATTTTATCTTTTTACAAATTTTTATCAAAGAAAGCTATTGAAGGTAAGATCATACCACAAGACTATAATTATAGTATACATATATTCTCATAAAATAGGTAAATATTCAAAAATTACAAATGATGGTTACATACATAAAAAATAAATAACAATAACGATTCAAATCAATATAAAAATGTTATTGACAAAAGAATACCTGAATTTGATCTGACCGACATGTGGCACAACATATATTGACTCCTCTATACATACATTGTTTATATTGCTTTCAATCCTTATATCGTATATGAAAACATATATCAAGAATAAATGACATATATTGCTTATATTGTTTATATCGTACATTGTTTATATTGCTTTCAACCATTTGATATATTTAACTATCTGATAAAGTCAACAATTTGATAAAATCAACATTCAAATATCATTTTCTCATCAAAGTAGACTTATCCTCTAACTGTAGAAGCATATGACATCCTCTAGTCTTAAAGTGAAAAAACTCGAGAAAAGGGTGTTGAATTGTGTAGACTTATCCTCTAACTGTAGATCAAAGACATCAATAAAACCAAGTGATAGGGCAGAGGGAAAAATTAAGGTGCAAACACGAGAATATGACTGAATTGTGTTTGACTAAGTTGATAAAGTGATAGGAATAAAGTGACATTTATCTTGGTTCACCACTAACTTGGCTACATCTAGTCCCTTCACTTAGAAGGATTTAATCCACTAGTTCAACAACTTGAATTATAAAGCACCTGACCCTCTAAACCAGTCTTCTCAAACATCGTGGCAACCCAAGACTTATGAGGAACAAACACACCTTGACTCTACCAGCCATGTCTTTTCCACACAATATGACGACCCTAGATTGTTGAAGACACACTAACACCACTCTCAGGTTTGAATACAAATATTTGGTGTTAGAGTAGTTGCTTCTAATAAGATAATTATAACAATGACTATAACACTATAAGAAAAACACTCAAAAAATATTTCTCTCTTTGAACTTTAAGATGAATTTTGAGCTTGAGTTCTTATACTTTTTTTTTCAATGATCTTCTTCTTCACCCTTGAGTATCTATTTATAGAAAAAATTAGGGCTTCAATTTAGTCCTTGTTTAATTATGAATTGTACCTTCATTCCTAACTTCATCAACAATGATCTTATTCAAAAATAATTCTAAACAAGATTATTTTTGATAATATGTTCTTTAGCCAATTCTTTATCTCTGAGTCCAATATGAGCAGTTCTTCTAGATTCATTATATTTGTATTTTGTTCAGATTAATACTATTCATATTTTATTAAGATTGAGTTTTTAAATTATTTAGATTGATATTGTTTGTATTTTGTTAAGAATGAGTTTATAAATTCTTCATATTGATATTGTTCGTATTTTGTTAAGATTGGTTTCACAAATTCGTCAGATTATAATTCCTTCCTATTGCTTAGTTTGATCTGGACAGAAACATAGTGTTGGACCGATTCTTGAACATTGACAAGTAGGCATATGATTAATTCCAATTAAGTATTTTGTCATTCGTCAAAATCTGAATCATATCTTTGCAAATAATAAATGTATTTTCTTATTAGTGTTTCTTCTTGTAAACAATTTTTGATCATATCTTCTTGTAAATAATTCATATCTTGTTGTAGATAAATCTCAATCAAATATTCTTGTAAATAATTCATATCTTCTTGTGATAAGTCTTAATCAAATCTTCTTGTAAATAATTCATATTTTCTTGTGATAAATCTTGACCAAATCTTCTTGAAAATAATTCATATCTTGTTGTTGATAACATGTTGATCATATCTACTTTTCCACTTGGTTGAAGATTTTCTTCGATTATAAATCTTAATCAAATCTTATTTTAGATTGTCTTCAAAAACACGAATCTTCTTTCATACTTATGGAAGTCAAATATATTGTTCTCATAAAATAATTTGTTAACATCAAAACTCTAAGTATAAAACAAATTTGGTTTCAACAAGAAACACTATGATTTATCCACTAATTTAGAATCTGAATTACAACACCTAACCCTACAAGTCAGTATTATCAACTTACAACCTGAAACCTATAAACCGTTGAGGCACTACAACATCTTGATCCTAGAAGTCAAGTCTTCTCAACTTTCAACTCGAAATCCTACAAGTCATTAAGGTAGAATAGCCATTAATAGATTGGGTTACATAGGGGTGAAATTGGGTTCTGTTTTGCTTCTTCTAAGCGGATTGATTATGATGAACTTCACACTAAAACAGGGGATTATCTTGAAAGTAATTCTCCTATAATCTTTTGAGTGTATCTTCCTTATGTGAGGTCAGCAGAGATCTTCACAAAAAATAAACCTTGATAGATATGATTAGGGAATATGACCATTGAAGCTTGATTAATTTCAAAAGGAATCTTCAACCAAATCTTCTAGAATGATTATGCACAATAATGTACAAATAGTGCTTGAGAATAATTCACCTTGAATCTTCTTTCATACGCTTGGTTAAGAGAAGTGAGAGAAAATTAGAATCTATTCTTGGACCATCAAAATTATGAAACAATCTAGTCTTCGTCATAGCGTTGACTTTCTATTAGAGCCATTGACTTTCTTCATCACAACTTAACCTGATCATCAGAGTTAGATGTTGTGTTGCTTAGTTCAGGTAGTCAGAGGCAGAGACATAACTGCATGACTTAGAAATTATGACATGGACATCGTCACCTTTTTGCATCTTCAGATCATGTTGCGTATCAAAGGCAGCATCTTGGGAGCAAGTTGCAGTCATAAGAGCGAGCGAAACTTGAGCTTTAGAGGCAACTTAAGTAGAAGCTTTAGAGTTAGTTAAGTTGGCGCTTTATAGGTATGCTTCATATTCCAACAAGGCCATCTTGCCATTTCTATCAAGATACGTTGAACCAATTATGATGAAGAATTTGGAAAGGATTTTAATGTTGGCTCAATATCTATGAAGATTGGATACGAGTGATTTTTTCACGTGATGATTTTACGCAATCACAACAACAATCAAAAATCCTAATAGACTAAAAGCTTCTCTATAAAAGGAGTTGTGATTGTCACTGAAAGAAAGAAAAAAGCAGCAAAAGAAAACAACAAAAGAAAAAGTATTTTGTCACTGATACAAGCTCGTGAAAAAAATCTTGTAACAGATCTAAGGGATGAGAAACCTAAAATACCTGCTGAGAGCCATTTGTGTAAACACTCTTGTGTGAGAGTTTGTTAGAAACTGAATCTAAACATTTTTGTAACTTGGCCCAATAGTGTCGCTGCCCTCAACAACTTGATCGAACAAAGCTAAAAGGTTGAGAAAATTTGAACACAGTTAGGTTGACTAGAAGATGTTTAGTGGAGTTTTCATATTATTTGTTAATGGGGGATTGCATATTTTTTTTGTGAAGGGAATGAATGTAGCTACTTTTTTGGTGGTTAACTAGGATAATTTGGCATGGGTGTCTCTTCTTATCTCTTTACTTATCGTTTTACATATTTGTGTTTTCAACATCACTAGTATTTAATTTTTTAAAATTAATTTTTGACAAAAAAATACAATTCAACCTTCCCCCCCCCCCCCCCCCATTTTCTGTTTTTTCTTTCTACAAATGGCATCAGATCTCGCTCTCATGGTTGAGCAGTTAATCATGTTTTAGCAAAGATCATTTTATCATGACTAACTCTAGTGATTAAGCTAAAAGTGGAAATGTGAAAAAGCCTTATTTGTTTGATAGGGAGATATTTGAAAACTAGAAAGATCGACTAAGATGTTTCAACATCTCACATGATCCTTAACTTTGGAACATAGTATAAAGCTCCTAAAGATGTTGCTGGTGTTGAAATATCCAGAAAGGATCTCAACGCTGATCAAAAGAAACAATACTAGATGCATTGTAAAGATAGAACTTTTATGATGAATGATATCACCTTCAAAGAATTCAAAATATGCAGCAATAAGGAAACAACCAAAAAGAATCTTCGATGCCTTGGTCCTCAACTATGAAGGAATTATACAAGTGTAGGAAGCTAAGGAAAATTTGCTTGATACGAAGTAGGAACTCTTCCAAATGGAAAAAGATGAAAATATTGAGAAAATATTTTCTAGATTCCAAACTCTAGTCTCCAAATTAAAGGTTCTCCAAAAGAGTTACACTACATATGATCATGTTAAGAAGATCCTCATAAGTCTATATAGAAAGTGGATAACAAAAGTAACTGGACTTTAAGAGGCTAATGATCTTAACAAATTACCTCTAAAAGAGCTAACAAGTTCACTCATATCCCATGAGATTAAATAAGTTGAAGATGAACTAAAAACAAAATCAAAGTTCATGGCTCTCAAATCCAAAGGAAATAAAGCAAAATCCATGGCTCTAAAACCTAAGGAGGACTCAAAGAAAATTGAATTAGAAGATTATAGTGAAGACTTAGATGCTCAATAGATATCATTCATTTCAAATAAAACCCAACACATGTAGAACAACAAAAAGCAATCATTTCCCAAAATGGATTTCACACGATCCACACATAGTAGAGAAAGTAAAGAGAAATCAGAAAAGAAGAAAAATATAAGCTATGAATGCAAAGAAGAAGAGTGTCTCAAGCTTGAGAAGGGAAATTCTTGAAGAAAAAGCTTCAATGTAAAGAAGAAGATTCTAATGGCTACTTAGAACGACTCTGATGAAGATGAGGAACATACAAATATGGCTCTAATGGAAGAGGTTTATTCTGATTCTAACAACAAATATGTTGATGAAGAAATTGTGGTACTATTTGATCTATCTCGCAATTACTATAAATATGTTAAATGAGTTTCTAAACAAGAATCACAGTGTTTACTAAAAACTAAAGAACCTTAGACAAGCTATTTCCATCTTAACATACAAGTACAATTTCCTTGAAAAAGATTTTGAAAACATACAATAAGACAATCTATCTCTAAAGGATAATATCTCAAAAATATAAAAAGTAAGACCTTGTAATTATGTTAAGTTTGAAAAGCCTTTCAAGATTTTTTAGTGAATAGCATTGAAAGAAGCAAATATGCTTCCATGATCTATAGTGTTAGTAGAAACAACATAAAAGGTATTGTCTTTGAGGAACTAGAGGAAACTCCAAAGTTTAACTTACTTTAAAATGCTTGCGTGTATTGCTTAAAGAAAGGTCATGATAAAATAACTTGTCCTATGTCGAGAACATGGAAAGAAAAGATACCTTTATGAACTATTAAACTGGATCCAATCAAATGTCGGTACCTAAGAACAAAATAATATACCTTAGAGATATCCTTTGCAAAAAAGTTGAAACACTTATGATGGTACCTTGATAGTGGATGCTCAAGACACATGACAGGAGAAAATTCTATGTTCAAAACCTTGGCTTTCAAGGAAGGGTAAGATCATAGGGTGTAGCAGAATAGGTAATGGTTCTATTCCTTTTTTTAAAACGTGTTCAACTATTAAAAGGACTAGTGCATAACCTTTTGTGCATAAGTTAATTAAGTGATAATGGTTATGATATTGTCTTCCATCAAAAGTCATGTAAGGTGATTAGTCAAAAATATGGATCTATATGTTTTACTTGTCAGTGGAAAAACAATACAAAAAAAAGTTATCAGATTTAAAAAACAAGAATTAAAGTGTCTCATGTTAGTGAATAAAGAACAAATGATCTGGTATAAGAGGTTGGGACATGACAACTTGAGATTAATCTAAAAGTTTAAAGGATTTGACCTAGTTAGAGGTTTGCCAAATCTAGTATTTGACTAAGATGTTTTATGTGAGAAATGTCAAAAAGTGAAACAAACTAAATCATCATTTCCTTCAAAGAATGTTGTTTCCACTTCTAGACCACTTCAACTTTTACACCTTCATTTACTTAGTTCAGTAAAAACTTCCTTTGTCAGTGGTAAAAAGTATGGAATTCTACACAATTTTTCTTCTCCTAGAACACATCAGCAAATGGCAAGCACATAGATCATTTAGGAAATGGCACACACCATGATTCCGGAAATGAATGTTGCAAAACAATTTTTGACTGAAGCAATAAGCACTACATGTTATATTCAGAATATTATCTATATAAGATTTATTCTCAATAAGACACCTTATGAACTATGTAAAGGAATAAAACCCAACAATTATTTTTTTTCATCAATTTGGTTGCATATGGTATATTTTAAACACCAAAAGGGATCTTGGCAATTTTGATTCACAATCTCAAAAGTTAACGTTTTTAGGATACTCTAAAAGTTCTAAAGCCTTGTGAGTATACAAAAAAGAGACATTGATGGTAGAGGAATCCATCCATATCAAATTAGATGAAAAAAAAAACTTCACCATAAAAAGTCAAAGCTTGATGATGATTTTGTAGATTTAAAAATATTAGAGGAACCAAATGAATAAGAGGAAGCAACAAATCTTCATATCCATACTCTTTGATAATTGGTAACTCATGTGATCCCATGAAGACGAGGTCTGCTTATAAGGAAACATCATTGTTCGAGCTTTTGTCTGAAGTAGAGTCTAAAATAATATACGAAGCTCTATCAAATGATTGATGTATTTTGGTCGAGCAAGAAAAACTAGATCAATTCAAGAGAAATAATGTATGGTAGCTTGTACCCGAACCCAAAGAAAAGAAGCCAATTGGACCAAGTTAAATAAGAAAGGTGAAGTAGTAAGAAATAAAGATAGACTCGTAGCTCAAGGATGTAGTAAGCAGAAAGATATAAATTATAATGAAACTTTTCCACCATTGGCAACCTCTATGAAGAGATTTCTAAGTTAATGCATAATGAATTTGAGATGAGCGTGATAGGAGAACTATAATTCTTTCTTGAAATCTAAATTCATCAAAGCTTAGACGCATCATTAATTCATTAGAACATATATACTAGAGAACTTCTTAAGAAATTAAATATGGATGCCTGCAAACCAATGATTACACCTATGCATATCACATGTTCTCTTGTTAAGGATGAGTTAGGTAAAAAGATGGAATAAAAGGTGTACAAACTTATGGTTGGATCTCTTCTTTACTTAACTGCGTATAGTCCTGATATTCTGTAAAAGGTTATTTAGATAGATGAAATGCAATACTAATTTTAGTCTATGTTATAAGCCATCCTCCAAGTATAGGTTAATAGGTTTCTTGGTGAAAATATGACCTCCAAGTCCAGAAAAAAGACAAGGAACCATTGCCTATTCTAGAACTAAAATAGAATATATTTCACCACCCAAGGGTTGTGGATGAAATATCAACTCGAAGACTTCAAAGTCAACGAGAGTAACATTCCTGTCTTTTGTGATAATACTTTTCCTATATGTTTAACCAAAAATCCTATTTGAAATTAAAAGGAAAGCATATAGAGATTAAACATTACTTCATAATAGACTATGTCCAGAAGGGTACAATAGACATTTAATTCTTTGACACTAATCATCAATGGGCAAACATTTTTACAAGACCCCCTGTTGAAGACATATTTAACTTTATAAAGAAAAATTTAAACATTTAATTTATAAAGGAGTGATGCTAGAATCCCTATGTGCCTTTGCCTTTGGTAAAACTAACTTATTGGATAAAAATGTATGCTCTGCCTCTGACAAATTGAATTTTGCGTCTCCCTCTAGTCACTTAAAATTCAATTATCTCAGATATGGATAACTTTTTCTTGAAATTTATGAGTTTAGTGATTTTCTGACATGTGTTGCCTTTATGATTAACGCGTGCAAGGTAATTGTTGTTATTCTTTTTTAGAAACTCAAACTTTTTATCAAAAATAAAAACACTGATTACTCTCACATATTTTCCCACACTTTTGATATTCTTTTTCAAACCTTAGAACCTCACTGAAACTCTCTTGAATTTTGTAATGGCTTCGAGTTTTGCATCTTGTTTTGCACGCTCTGGAAAAGAATGTGCACTTGCCTTTGAAGTTTGAGTTTGAAGACTACCTTTGAAGAATTCATCTGCCTCTGGAAGCTCAGCTTATTTCTCCACTTCCCAAGTCTCTAATGAACAATATTTGTGTGCAGCCTCTAATGAATAGTATTTGTGTGCAACATCCGATGAACAATACTTCTGCATGTTCTGAGGAACAGTACATCTGCATGTTCTAATGAACAATACTTTAACATGCTCTGATGAATAGTATTTGAACATGCCTCTAATGAACAGTAATTTTAGTATGCCTTTGAAGTCTGAAGCCACTCTTCAAGTCTGCCTCTAAAGCTTATGTCTTGTTGACTCTAATGACTGCGACTTGTTCCAAAGTGCTGCCTCTGATATACAACACACTCTAAATTTGCTCTGACTCTAATAAGGAAACAAATGTGATATGCCCTAGCCACTAATTCTAAGTCACGCATTTTCCTGTGACTCTCAAGAAAGCAGAGAATACAACATCTGACTCCAACAATCAAGTTATAATATGATGAAGAAAAATGAATCCCTCTCATGGAAAGTTAATGATTCTAATACAAGATACATTTCACTTAGTCGTATAAAAAATTCTAAAGGTTCAAGAACACCACCCAGTAATTGTTCCCACCTAAATCAAATCAACTGTTTGAAGGAAGATTTAGCAAAATAATTTCCAAATGCAATATGAAGAAAATACGCATCATATCATTCTAGAAGAGTTGCTCATATCATATTTGAAAATAAAGAATTGGCTAAAGGACATATTATCAAAACGCGTCTGCAAAATTATTTTTAAAGAAAATCATTGTTGACCAAGATGGAATGAAGATACTGTTGGAACCAAGTTGGTTTATTACTCAGAGTTTTGATGATAAAAAAAGTACTTTATGATAATAATATATTTGACTTCGCAGAGTATGAAGAAGTTTAAGACCATACAAAGATTTCCCAAGTTTTAAAAAATGATTTGGAAATTCAGAACTTTCAAAACCTGGGGGTTGTTTAACATAGACTTCTTCACTTATATAACCATTAAGAAAAGCACTTTAACATCCATTTGAAATAATGAATGTTATTATTTGCGGAAAAATAAATATGGATACGAATAGCTTCTAACCTGGCCATTGGAGAAAATGTCTCAGTATAATCAATGCCCTCTTATTGACTATAGGCTTATGCGACAATTCTTGCCTTGTTTCTAACCACTTCAACTTTCTCATTTAGCTTATTTCTGAAAACCAATTTGGTTCCAATAATGTTATTTTTTGGTTTAGGTACTAGATCCCAAACATCATTCCTCTTAAATTTGTTTAACTCTCTTGTATTGTGAAAATCTATCCATCATTTGCCAATGTTTCGTCAACATAGGTAGGATCAATTGATGATAGTAAGGCAAACAAACTGGTATATTTTAGTGATGATCTGGTCCTGGAAGGATCGCTTGCACTTCCATTGATTAGAGTTTCAAGATGAGATGGCTTGTACTAACATCCCAATCTTCCTTTTGACTTATCTTGACTATTTTTGACTTGATCAACTTCATCCTCTCATGATTTTTCATCTTCTTCTATTTGCTTGTATCCTCTGATTTTTTAGGTTCATTTGGTTTGTCTTCATTTGTTTCCTCTAGTTCCGATAAACCTACACCATCATCATCTTGCTTTGAGTTTTCAAGGTAAAGTTGTTTGTCATCAAATTTAACATGTATGGATTCTTCCACAATATGAGTTTTCCTATTAAACACTTTACAAGCCTTAGATCTTTTAGAGTATTTAGTGAAGGTACACTTTTGAGATTTAGAATCAAATTTACAAATGTTATCTTTAGTGTTCAACATATAACAAGTACTACCAAATTATTTAAAGTAAGCGATGTTAGGCTTTTTACCTTTTCATAATTCATATGGTGTTTTATTCAATATAGTCTTAATTAAGACTCTATTTTGAATATACATGCAGTGTTAATTGCTTCAGCGTAAAAGTATTTCGCAATATTCATCTCATTTAACATGAATATGGCCATTTCTTGAAGTGAACTATTCTTTCTTTTTACAACTCCTTTTTTTTGGTAATCTAGGAGAGGAGAAGTTGTGAGAGAATTCATTCTCATCACAAAAACTTGTTTTCATATTCTCCTCAATGAGCACTACTAATTGTTACAATCTTAAGACACTTTTCATTCATTACTTGTTTGCAAAATTGTGATAAACACTTTGTGAGATTCAACCTTACTTCAAAAAAAATTTACCCATGTTCACTTAGTGTAATAATCTACTATAACAAAGCCATATTTCTTTCCATTTAGAGATGTTGTTTTCACTGGCCCAATGAGATCTATATGTAGAAGCTCAAAGGGCTTTGAGGTAGAGATTGAGTTCTTAGTGGTAAAGGAGTTCCTTGGTTTTTTGCCCTTTTGACAAGCTTCACACTCAATTTCAGTTTTGTAACTAAGTTTAGACAGACCTCTAACTAATTGAAGTTTATTCAGTTTTGAAATTAATCTAAGGTTTGCATCACCTAATCTTTTGTGCCAAATTAGTTTCTCTTCATTTAATGACATAAAGCACTTAACCTCTTGTTTCTCTAAACTAATCAGATTTATCTTATAAATGTTGTTTTGTCTTTGACCTGTAAAAACTAAGAAAACATGATTACTGATGAAATCTGCAACATAGACAATTTTTTTCTTAGGTACCCATATTTGGTTGGGTCCTGGTTTTTTAGTCTTGAAAGGTTTCTTGTCATTTCTTGTATTTAACTTGGGATGAAATAATTTGGAGTTAACTTTCTTAGAGAAAACAGTACACAAGATATCAAAGGGAATAAGTTTAGGTACAATTATAGTTTCTTCAAATCCTAGACCTTTTTTTACCATTTCTATTAACTCCATAAATCATAAAAGCATGTTTGCTTCTTTCCATACCATTAGCAAGAAAATCTTTAAATACTTCTCATGCTTATCAGAGTTATATATCGTATTTTGAGTTGATGCTTAACTATGTTTACATATTAGAGTTATATTTTTCAACCTTAAGTTCAACAAAACCAATTTACAAAGTTGCATTTCGGTTTTAACTTCAGCATTTTGATTCTTTAAAACATTAATTTCTTTAGTTAGGTTTGCATTTTCTTTCCAAAGTAGTTTTAAAGATAATTTGTGATTCTTGTTCAAGAAGTAATTTATAACAGTAATTAAATCAGATCGAGTTAAGTCATAAAATACACCAATTTCTTCATTTATTGATTGACTTCCAGAGTTAGAATTCATGTTGGATCCAGAGGTAGAGTTGATATGAGCCATTTGAGCCAAATCTATTTTCTCTTTATATTAGAGGATTCATCAAAATCATCTCATGTAGCCATCACACACTTCTTCTTGGGTTTGGAATCTTTCATCTGACATTTCCTTTTCTCCAGATTTGGACACTTTGAATTGATATGTCTAGGTTAATTGCATACATAGCAGATGATGGTTTTATTGTTGGATTTATCATATTTTCCTCTATTGGACTGCCTGGAATATCTATGGGGGAATATTTTACTTTTTGTTGTGCCGCATCTTCTAAATTTTTCTGGATATGAAAGCCAGTTCCCTTTTCCCCGAGTCTTCATTTTGATCCTCTAAATCACCATCCCCTGATTATGTTGTTGCCTTTATAGCTTTCCTTTGCTTCAATTTCAAATCCAAGGTTGGTTACTTATTCTTAAGATCATCCTTTGCAAGTTCAATTTCATGTGATCTGAAAGAGCTTAATTCTTCGATCTTAAGAACATTCAGATCATTGGCTTCCTGAATGGAAGTGATCTTAGGTCTTCACTTTCTTGGCAAACTTCTTAGTATCTTCTTCACATGATCAGTCGTAGCATAACTCTTCTCAAGTATCTTTAACCCTAAGACTAGAGTCTGGAATATGGAAAACATTATTTCAATGTCTTCATCTTCTTCAATCTTGAATAGATCATTCTTTTTTACTATGAGGTTAAACTTTGCTTCCTTCATTGATCAGAGTCAAACTATCATAAATACTCATTGTTATCTCCTTGTTGGTGCACTGGTCAAACTCCTTGAAAGTGATTGCATTTATCATGAATGTTACAGACTTATGATCTCTCTTGATCTTCTTCTGATCAGCATTCATCTCTTACTTTGGAATCTCAGTACAATCAATATTCTTTGGAGTTGTATAACTATATTCCACCAAGTCCCATAGTTTAGGAACTTGTGAAATAAAGAAATTTTTCAGCGTGTCCTTCAAGTACTCAAAACGTTCTCCATTAAATAGAGGTGGTATGTTAATGTTTCCTCCAACAGCTCCTTCACCAAATCAAGACATGTTAAACCCTTAGATCCTTCCTCAAACAATGTAGAGTGCTCCGCCTTGAGACCGAGCTCTGATGCTTCTTGAAGCTGCAAACACGAGAATGCGGGTAGAATTGTGTTTGACTAACTTAATAACTTTTTCATTATTTGATTAAGTTGGATCAAACTTGATGATTTACTTGGAGTAGAAGCAATAACAAAACTAAGGATTGCAGAATAAAGTGACACAAGTAATTTATCGTGGTTCACTACTAACTTGGCTACATTCAGTCCCTTCATTTAGAAGGATTTAATCCATTAATTTAACAACTTGAATTACAAAGCACCTGACCCTCCAAGCTAGTCTTCTCAAACAACGTGACAACCCCATAATTTTGAGGAACACACACACCTTGACTCTACTAGCCAACTCTTCTCCTTACAGTCGGGCAACTTCAAATTGTTGAAGGCACACTAACACCACTATCGGGTTTGAATACAAAAGTTTGGAATTTGAGTAGTTGCTTCTAACAAGTTGCTTCTTATTTTGTTTATATTGAATTTGTAAATTTTTCATATTGATATTTTTCGTAACATTCAGTCCCTTCATTTAGAAGGATTTAATCCATTAATTTAACAACTTGAATTACAAAGCACCTGACCTTCCAAGCTAGTCTTCTCAAACAACGTGACAACCCCATAATTTTGAGGAACACACACACTTTGACTCTACTAGCCAACTCTTCTCCTTACAGTCTGACAACTTCAAATTGTTAAAGGCACACTAACACCTCTATCGGGTTTGAATACAAAAGTTTGGAATTTGAGTAGTTGCTTCTAACAAGTTTCTTCTTATTTTGTTCATTGAATTTGTAAATTTGTCATATAGATACTTTTCGTATTTTGTTAAGATTGCTTTCGCAAATTCTATAGATGAAACTTCTATAATATTGCTTGCTTTGATGTGAGCGAGAACCTAGTGTTGGATCGATTCGTAAACTTTCACAAGTAGGAATATGATTAAGTCCAATTCAATATTTTCTCCTTTGTCAAAATCTGAATCATATCTTTGCAAATAATAAATGTATATTCTTGTAAACAATTCTTGATCATATCTTCTTGTAAATAATTCATACCTTCTTGTAAATAATTCAAATCTTTTTTTGGTAAATCTTGAATAAATCTTCTTGTAAATATATTCATATCTTCTTATAAATAAATCTTGGTCAAATCTTCTTGTAAATAATTCATGTCTTCTTGTGGGAAATATTGATCAAATCTTCTTGTAAATAATTCATATATTCTTGTAATAAATCTTGATCAAATCTGCTTATAAATAATTTATATCTTCTTGTAAATAAATCTCGATTAAATCTTCTTCAAATCTTGACCATATCTTCATTTCAATTTGGTCAAAGATTTTCTTCAGTTATAAATCTAAATCAAATCTATTTCAGATTGTCTTAAAAAATATGAATCTTCTTTCATACTCTGTGAAGTCAAATATATTATTCTCATAAAATAATTTTGTTAACATCAAAACTCTAAGAATAAAACCAACTTGGTTCCAACAACTTCCTTCCTATTGCTTGCTTTGATCTAGGTAGGAACAAAATGTTGGACCGGTACTTGAAAATTTACAAGTAGGAATAGGACTAAGTGCATATCAGTATTTTTTCCTTTGTCAAAATCTGAATCATATCTTTGCAAATAATAAATGTATCTTTTTGTGAGTGTTTCTTCTTGTAAAGAATTTTTGATCATATCTTCCTGTAAATAATTCATTTCTTCTTGTAAATAAATCATATCTTCTTGTAGATAAATATTGATCAAATCTTCTTGTAAACTTAGTCATAGATTTTCTTCAATATTAAATATGAATGAAATCTTATGTTAGATTATCATTAAAAATATGAATCTTCTTGAAGGTGCAAACACGAGAAGTGAGGTTGAATTGTGTTTGACAAAGTTGATAACTTTTGCTAATTTGATGATGACTGGTTGGTTTTTATTAATTACTTAGATAATAAGCAATCCGATTCAGAGAAAGCAAACAATGAAATCATGAATAATTTGACACATAAATTTATCCTGGTTCAGCACTAACTTGGCTACATCCAGTCCCCTCATTCAGAAGGCTTTATTCTACTAATTCAATTACCTTGAATTACAAAAAACTTGACCCTCCAAGTCAGTCTTCTCAAACACCCTAAAAACCTCATACTTTTGAGGAACTAACCACATTGACCATACAAGCCACGTTTTCTCCTAACAACCTGACAACCTCGGACTGAAAACGGAACTAAACCACTATTGGGTTGGATACAAAAGATTGGAACTTGAGTAGTTGTTTCTAATAAAGCTAGTAATAATAATAAATCTCACACTCTAAGAAAAGAACACTTAGAAAATGTTTCTAACTTGAACAAGTGTTTCTCTCTTTGAACTCTAAGACTACTCTTTTCTACTTTTCAATGATTTTCTTCTTCAGCCTTGAGTGTCTATTTATAGTTAAAATTTAGGATTCAACTTAGTCATTGTTTCATTCTGAATTGTATTTTATTCAGATTGCATTTGTAAATTCTTCAAATTGATTTTGTTCCTTTCTTGTTTAGATTGAGATTGTAAATTCTTCATATTGATTATGTTCGTATTTTGTTCAGATTGCGCTTGTAAATCCTTCATATTGATTATGTTCATATTTTGTTCAGATTGTATTTGTAAATTATTCATATTTATTCTGTTCATATTTTGTTGTAGATAAATTTTGATCAAATTTTCATCAAATCTTCTTCAAATGTTGATCAAATCTTCCTCAAATCTTCTTCAAATCTTCTTCAATTATTCTTCAAATCTTGACCATATCTTCTTTTCAACTTGGTCAAATATTTTATTCACGTATAAATATAAATCAAATCTTATTTTAGATTTTCTTCAATTTTAAATTTGAATCAAATCTTATTTTAGATTTTCTTCAATTATAAATCTGAATTAAATCTTATTCTAGACTTTCTTCAGTTACAAATTAAAATTAAATTTAAATCTTATTTTAGATTTTCTTCAAATACATGAATCTTTTTTCATACTATTTGAATTCAAATATATTGTTCTCATAAAATACTTTTGTTATCATAAAAACTCGAAGTATAATATGAACTGGTTCCAAACACTTCTTTCATACTTTGTGAAATCAAATATATTGTTCTTATAAAATACTTTTGTTAACATCAAAACTCTAAGTATAAAACCAACTTGGTTCCAACAAAAACACCATTGACCTTCATTGTTATACTGTTGTGAATGTACTTCCTTTGTTCCTCCAAACTCTTACTTTCTCCAATATAAATGGTGCATTTTTTGAATAAATGGATGAAGGTAAGCTTAGGGATCAAACTCTATTTATAGGGAAAATGGATCCCCTCATCTTGAATAAAAACATGAGGGAGTAATGTGTTCAACACAACCTTTAAATTTTCTAATTTTACTTTTACATTTATTTCCTCTCTCATTGGAAATATTCTTTGAATGGTGGATAGCAACACATTACTCCCCTAGTTTTTTTCAACATGAGGGAATACATTCCATTTACAGGTTTGATTCTACCATCAAGAATTAAAAGTCATTATTATCCATATAATAGCCATTGAAAACCATTAACCTTGAGATCATTCACCAACAAACTTCCATAACCTATGGACCACTAAATAGTAAGTTTTAATGGTTAATCAATTTTGATATTAAACTGATATATTATTATATTATCTCACTTAGTTCATAGGATCTAATTATTGCTTTAATGAATAATTAAATAATTTACTTAAGAAACAAACACATGAATCATAGTGATAGTTCCTCTAATTTCGAGTATTATCATCAACATATTACTACATGTTTAGTTTCTCATGTACATATAATATGGTAACGAAACTTTAATCAATAAACCATAGGTTTATTCTTGGTCCAAATGAATTATATTTTCTCAAAAACTAAATTTGCACATGAATATAAGAAAACATCACAATGGCGGCATGCCCTTAGTCAAACGATCAGCAATCATCAAGTCAGTGTTAGTGTGTTGAATGACCACTACTTTATATTTAATTATTGCTCTAATGACTAAGTATTTTATGTCAATATGTTTACTTTGACTTCCACCTTTGTTGTTCTTAGCCAAAAAAAAAAAATAGCCTCTGAATTATTGCAGAAAGTTTTTAAAGGCCTAGAAATAGAATCTACAATTCTAAGCCCTGAAATAAAACTTTTAATCCATACACCATGAGAAGTAGCCTGAAAACATGAGACAAACATGGCTTCCATAGTAGAAGTAGCCTAAAAACATGAGACAAACATGGCTTCCATAGTTGAGACAAACATGGCTTCCACCGGCCATCAAAAAAATATTTCCTAATGTTGATTTGCGAGAATCAACACAACCACCAAAGTCAAAATCTGAATATCCGACCATGTCTAGCTTGTCTGTTAGCCTATACATGAGCAAGAAATTGTTGGTTCTTTGATGGTAGCTCAACACTTTCTTTACATCTTTCTAGTGGTCAATATCTGGATTACTTTGATATCTTCCTAAGGTTCCAACAACAAATGCAATATCGAGCCTTGTGCATACATGAGCATACATAAGGATGCCAACAATAGAAGCATAATGAATATTATTCATTTCTAAGGCATTGGTTTAAATCAAATTTATTATCGTTCTTAAGTTTGCAATCCGAATGATCACCATCATTAGAGGAGAGACATCCAGGTTGTTTCAAAACCACTTCCTTTGAATCCCCATAAATAAAGGCTATTTGCACGTCCATTTGATGCAACTCAAGATAATGAAACTAATACCAATATGACACAGAGATAATCTTTCTTAGACATAGGAGAAAAAGTTTGTGTGTAATCGATTCCCTCTTTCTAAATAAATCCCTTAGCAACGAGTTTGACCTTGTGTCTCTCAATGTTACCTAATGAATCTTTCATAGTCTTAAAGATTTGTTTACAACCAATGGCCTTTGTCCTATTAGGTAACTCAACAAAACAAAAAAATTCATCGAACTCATTTCATCAATCATGGCATAATATCACAACTTTGACTCTTTGCAACTTATGGCTTGTGCAAAGAGTTCAAGATCATTCTCAACTCCCACATTAAAGTTAGATTTTTGTAGATACACAATGTAATCATCATGGATAGCTGATTTTCTTGGTCTAATAGATCTTCCCAATATTGGATTTGCATTTTCTTGTGGATCATGTTGTTCAACTAATTGATCATCATTTATAGGCATATAATGACCAATTTGATATACTAGATTATCAACATTTTGTGAATTCTCAATGATTGGTTGATCAACATCCATTCGATCTTAAGTGATGTTATGAACGATAATCAATCAATCACCTAAGTGGAAGGTTGAGACTTTGAATGATCACGCACATAAACTAAGTTCCTTATTTAATCACTCTCATGAATCAAGTGATTTTCAAGAAACTTTGCATTTCTTGATTCAACAATTCTAGTTGTGTGAGATCGAAAGCACAATCAATAGACAATTCAACATATCCAATGAAATAGCCACTAATGGTCCCTCGGGTCCAGTTTCTTCTCTTGTGGATTATAAATCCTTACCTGAAACGGACATCCTCAAAATTGATTTTCATCCCTTAAACAATTCAATAGGCATCTTTGGGACAACCTTGGTTGGCACACGATTTAAAATATAAACATTTGTATTTAGTGTCTCATTCCACCAGGATTTTGAAAGATTAAAGTTGCTAACCATACTCTGCACCATGTCTAATAATGTTCATTTTCTTCTTTCTACAACACCATTTTGATTCGGAGAACCAGGCATAGTGTGTTGGGTAAAAGTCTCATGTTCTTGAAGAAACTTAGAAAATGGACCATGTGTTTGTCTTCTCTCAATGTATCTAACACATTATTCACTATCTCGATCTGATCTCACTACTTTTATTTGCTTTACCCATTGGCTCTCAACTTCATCCTTAAAGACTTTGAAGGCATCCAATGATTCATTTTATTATCGCGAGTAATCGTCTATAAAGATGATAAAATATTCTTGACCATGCGCATTGATACATATTTGAAAAACATATGTTTATATGAATTACCTCTAATATGTTTGAACTCCTAATGGTGCCATTCTTAGAAATGTTGGTCTGCTATCCCTTTAAGTAGTCAACACACATTTCAAACTCAACAAATTCAAGAGTATTGAGTACCCCACCTTTGACTAACCTTTTAAATATATCTATGAAGACATGTCCTAATCTTTGATGCCATAACATATAGGAATTCTCGTGAATATTAAACTTCTTAATGCCAATTTGAACATGCATAAAACTGTACAAGTCAAGAAATTGAAATTATGTTTCGCGAAAAACTTGGTACATTAAATGTGTTTTCTAATTTCAAAACAAAACCATTATTCAAGGTTAAATTGAAAGTTCCAGTAGTCTCCACATGTGAACCCATTCTCCTTCTTGATAGGACAATTCTCTCATTTCCCACTAGTTTCCTTAGGTTTTGCATACCCTGCAATGAATAAGTCATATGGATTGTTAGATCCCAAATCATTCAACCAGATGTTTATATTAAATCCCAAAATTTTCGTTACAAAATGTAAGTTAATTAAAATGATGGTATGAAACCAAGCTTAGGGACCAATTAATTAAAATGAAGGTATTAAAGCAGGCTTAGGAACCATGAGACCATTCACCAACCAACTTCCATAACATATATACAACTAAATAGTAAGTTTTAATGTTTAATCAATAAAATAATTAATAAAAGAACTAAATATGTTATTGGCGGTTTTTGTTTTTTTCTCTCATCAAGGACTAAAAGCAAGCAATTTTTGACATTATTTTAAGAACAAAATAAAACTTAAAAAAATTTGTCCAAATTCATAGTAAAAAATACGTTTAAATTGCACTATTTCTCTCTTGAAGATAAACGAAGTCAAATAATAAACAAACAAAAAAGAACCTCAATAATAAAAAAATTTATGTAATAATAAAAAAAGTAGTGCATAAATTAAAGCGGACATTTTATCATAAAAGTATGTCAATATCGATATTGTGAATGGAGTGTTGAGATGTAAATGTGAAACACGACAATAAACTAAGATGAGATGAGAGTGGTGTGATTGAAAATACTAGACGAATTTGGACTAAAAAAATAGGACTAGAGAAAGTTGGAACAATACCTATTGTAATGACGATTGACTCGCAATAAGAGTGTATTTGAATTGGAAATTTGATTATTTGGGGAGAAATTATCAAAAGAGTTTCGAAAGTTTGAGTTTAAGAAAAAACTTACAAGAAATTATTTTGATAAAAGATTAAAATTGATACAATAATATACTTCTATTTATAGTGGTTTGTGAATATTAAACCCTTCACACTACTTTATCTTACTAATTCTAATTGTGACTAACTAATAACTCTAAGTAATTTTAATTGTAACAAACAATTGACATTCTTGACGGTCCTCCTCAAACTCCGAAATGAGAAATTTATCAATCTGAGTTTGTATTAGGATTGTTACGAACATTTAACATGTTGAACAGTGCAATGCATCCAAACACTTATTTGCAGGAAGCCAAATTCATCACCAAACTGTTTGAGGCCCCTGTTTCCAAAGGAATGTCTAATACCCAAAGAAGATCCAATACTACAAAGCCCAAAATTGTGCCCAGAAACAAAATAATAGATATTGGATTTTCTTACAAACGAGATAAATAGCAAATTGCCAAAATGTTGTGGCGATCATAAGTTAAGCCCAAGAAAATGAAAGGTATGAGTAATTTGGGAATTTGGAGATAAATGATAAAAAAAGAGCTATAGAAGTTTGAGATTGAGGAAAACTCAAGGAATCATTATGATAAAAGATAGCAAAAATAATACAATGAGATCTAACTATTGCTATTCATGGTAGTAAATATAGGTCTCCATTTAGTAACTCCACCATGTACTCTCACACTTAAACCAACCACCTCCTTAATCGATGTGAAAATACAATTTTGTTTTTCTATAAAAATTTCAATTTTTTTTACCACTCATTTTTTCATCCTCTCTTTCAAAACATTAAAAAATTCACCATAATTTTCAAATATTTCTAAATTTTTAAAAATAAAAAAAGTAAGTGGCACTAGAAATTTTTCATACATTTAAAATAAAATTTTTCAAATATTTCAAAATAGAAATTTTCAAGATTTTCGAAAGTTTCAAGCAATCTAAAAACTTTTGAAATAGAGAAAATTTTGAAATTTTCTATATTTTGGAAACTTTTGAAGTTTTCCAGATTTAGAAACTTTATAAGCTTTCTAGATTTGGAAACTTTCGAAACTTTTCCAATTTTTCGAAATGAAATCCTTATTTCAAAAATTTGAAACTTCCAAAAGTTTCGAATATTTTTTGAAATTTTAAATTTTTGAAATAAGGATTACATTTCGAAATTTTGAAAAGTTTGAAAAGTTTTCAAATCTGAAAAGTTTCTAAATCTGAAAAATTTCTAAAATCTGAAAAATTTCTACTTCAAAACTCTCTCGAAAATTTGAAAAAATTTATTTCGAAGGTATGAAAAATTTGAGTGCACTTACTTTTTTTATTTCAAAAGTTTGAAAATATTCGAAAGTTATGATAAATTCTTTAAAGTTTCGAAAGAGAATGTGAGAAAATGAGTGGAAAAAAAATTGAAGATTTTACAAAAGGGTAAAATTGTATTTTTACATTGATTGAGGGGTAGCAAATTTAGGTGTGGGGGCATGATAGAATACTAAAATTTCCCCAAAGTTAAAAAACCCATAATATATTTATGAGTTAAGTGGGGACCTATAGACCCACTTTTTCAAATTTATCTATTGTTTTGAAAAACAATTTGAAAAAATTATATTGATATTTTTTCAACTTTTCTTCAAAATTTTCCGATAAAAAATTATTTACAAATTTTTTTTTTTTGAATTTTTTTAATATTTTTCAAGAAAGAATTATTTCAATTTTTTAGACATTTTCTATAAAAAAAAATAATAGTCTTTTCAAGAAAAATAAATTTTAAAAATTAATAAAAAAAAATATTTGAAATAACAGAACATTAAATATATGAAACTTTGAACTTTAGTACTTAATTGAGGATTCTAATAGTGTGTAGCAGCAAAGTTGACGTTAAAGTATGGAGATTTTCACTGGGATAGAAAATGGAGAAGAACCTAGCAGTGAGCCAAGTGCGGTAAGGTTGGAAATAGCGATGGCGGCATATTGTTTTCGGATCTTTGAAGGCCATAGTGACAAGATCCTTCGTCGATTGCTCTATACTTTTATATCCATTCGCATTAATTGATTTATTTAACTCTTTTATAATCTCTAATGCTGAATGCAAAATGGATGAAGTTGAATCTCAATCTAAAATCTAATTGAAACTCACTATTAACATTCTTAACTGTTGGGTTTTTTAGAAGAAAGGGAAGGGGCTTATATTTCTTTTTAAATAAAAAAGTTATAAAATATTTTTTAAAATATTTTCTTTCAATTATTATGAATCTTAATATATAATAAAATACAGACTTAGTCTTTAAAAAGCATAAAAAGAAAAAAAAATATATAGGCGAAACTATATATAAATAAAAAGGATTTATAGGTCAATAATTGTTTAAATACATCTAATCACATTTTACTATCTACTTTTGAAGATATATTAGAAATTACTATTTACAGTCAATATGACTATGGACTATAGAAAGAGTTTGAAAAGATTCCTTCTTTTTTTTTACCGTTTAATCGTTCATACAATAAAAATATTTTGATTGTGATAGATTAGTGTAGTTAGTCATATTGAAAAACCAATTTTGAAAACTTTTAAGGTATTGCCATATAATCAATTCAATTGAAAAATAGATGATGATTTGACACAAGAAAATTAATATGCTTTAATCCTTTATAAAATGACTTTGATCCAGTCAAATTCTGAAGAGTGCTAGAACTAAAAAGAAAACATAAACAAAAAAATTCAATTATGAATCTAAATCATAAGACAACTTGAACAACTATATTCAAGAAGAACTTGAAAATACCTCTTTGCAGAACCTCAACGCAATGTCAATTGGTATCTCCTCGATTGCTTGCGTTTGGAATAATAATGCCGACAAAAGCTATCCCTTCTTTACATGGAGCTTTTTATGATTCAAATGAATTTGTGAATGACTGAGAAATGTGAATCAACAAAGACATACACACATTATCAATCTAGACAAACTAAGTATTTATATCTATCAAACCACTAAATCAATTCTACGATAACCATAAAATTATATTCTCCTTCTTTTTTATGATGTCAACTCTTGCAAAACTTTGTTGATGAACTTCTCAAATAGTTGGAAAGGAAAATTGACCTCTTAATTTGTATTGTATGTGTAAATACATGACTTTAAACATAATACAAAGTTTGCACTTCTTTCGCAGCCTTTAACATAAAAAAAAAATAAAAAAATAAAATATCTAAAACAAATAGCTAAAACCTAAGTTATGCTACCATGATATCCAAACAACACTTAAAATGATTTGCAATGCATAAAACATTGAAAAACGTTTATGGGTGCCAGAGATTTGAAGGGAAAAACAACAATTTTTTTTAAAAATTACCCTTTACAATGGTTTGGGCTCTTACTGGAAACTTCTCTACTATTGTTGAAGACGAGCAAGCTATTGCCAAACACTAAACACCCACTAATTTATAGTGTTAGCCGCCCACCTTCATTTTCAGAACATACACATTTTGAATGTTTTTAATGAATTTTTCATCTTTCAACACTCAAATTTAAAAGCATTTCATGCGTCAAAGCTTAAAATTTAACATCGACGTGATATTAAGTTCAATATATAACATCAATATTTTCAATTCTATAACATGCAAGAACAAAATCTATTATCATCCATCCCTTAATTAAACATTTTTCGTCCAACACAACCGCAACAACAAAAATCATCCCAATTCAACATCTACATCAACTTTATGTTCACCAACACAACAAAACCGTTTATACACAACAAATAAACAAAAATCACAAGTCAAAACAACAAATTAACACAATAAGAACAATAATATAAAATCCTTTATGAAAATTCATTTTTTAAAGATAATTTCAATCTTAACCTAAATCCTTTAATCCTCTCTATCCATACCCAAATTTCTAGAAATTCAAACGTGCATAGAGGTAAAGAAAAACACTCACCTTCAAACTAGATATGATGAATAATAACTTGGAAGAATAAGAATCTTGTTTTTTTTTCTAACACAACTCTACTTCCAAACTTTAATATCTTCACTTAGTTACTATCAAGTCATCTCTTTATCTTCTTCTTTTATCCATTCTTTCTAATATGAAAAATGGTAATGAATGTATTTTTTCTTCCCTCTATGTCTTATTTTCTCCCTATCATTTGTAATAGTTCAGCTCCACTGGTTGACACTATTATTCACTATCTTCTCGTCTCCTTTCTCGTCATTGAAAATTAGCATGTTTTTGGTAGTGGAAGTGGATGACCCGTTGACTTAACACCTAGGTCCTAGGTTTGACTCCCATAAAAGACCACAAACTCGCTAATTTTCAATCGGAGGAAAAGGTAAGAAAATATCATGAATAACAATGCTAGTTATAGGGGTTGGACTGTTACAAAAATGTGTCTTTGTTGTAACAAGCCAGCCCCTCCAACTAGCATTATACCCATGATCTTCTCGCCCCATTTTTTTCAATTAAAAATTAGCAAATTTTTGTCTTCCCATGAAATCGAACTCGATAACTAGAGGATAAGTATCACCGGTCATTTATACCCACTAACAATTGGTAGTGGAAATGAATGAAAGGTGGTATTTATCCCCTAGATACCGAGTTCATTCCCTCGGAAGGCAAAAACACTCTAATTTTCAACAGGCACTGGTATACATTCTGTAAGTACAGAAGTACGCCTAAGAGGGGGGGGGGGGGGGTGAATTAGGTATTAGTAAATTTTCTTGTTTTTAGTGATATGGTAGTTGAATTTTCTGAGTTAATATAATGTCTACTATTAGTAAGGTGCAGTAAATAAATGAACTCAAAGATTTATCCTGGTTCCCCTTATAACCAAGGGTACGTCCAGTCCTCTTGCACACCACAAGAGATTGATCAACTAATTGTCAGAAAATGTACAACTCCCACCCTGGGATTCTTGCTACAAACTTCTAACAACACTCCTAAGATAGCACACCATTATCTTAGATTAAGCTACTTTTTAAGAAAGTATTACTTTCTTTTACAAGTGATACAATATGATTAGAATAAGAATAAGGAGAGGTATATTGATAAACAATCCAATAACACTTCAAGTACTTGAGAACCTTTCTGAATGATATGAAAATGAAATGCAAGTTCTTTGTAAATATCAGAATTTTGTTCAAAATTGTTCAGGGTATTGATTCAAGGATTGTGTGTTGTTTGATCTGAAGTTATGGGGTATTTATACTCCATAAACATCTCTTCAGATTCGTGGCCATTGATCCAAGAGGTTTGATGAAAGAATACAATGATTTGGAGCCATTCCAGATCTAAAAAATTGTATTGCTTCCAGTTGTATTCGAATACAGGATGTGTGTATTCGAATACACCTCTTTGTAACGTTCAAAAACTACACCTTGTATTCGAATACACATGTGTGTAGTCGAATACAGATTAGTGAAAATTTGTCACTGACTTACTTTGTATTCGACTACAGAAGTTTGTAGTCGAATACATATATGAGGATTTTGGCCACTGACTTGATGTGTATTCGACTACACATAGTCGTAGTCGAATACAAAGCAAGTCAGAAGCAAAAGTCTCAAAGTTGTATTGGTTTGTATGATATACCTTTACATTTTATTTGAAGCTTATTAATGAAGATATTTGATCTTCTTTTTGATCTTGTTGCATTGACCATAATTGTTGATCTTTGTCTCAATCAAAACCATGTAGTTTTACATTCTCCCCCTTTTTGATTATGACAAAATGTTATTGTTGTGGAGAGATTGTGTAATTCGAACCATTGCTCCCCCGTAGTATATGCTTACTCCCCGTTGTATGTGATTAATTGAAAAATTGTTTGAGAACCTACAAGATGTGTAAGGCAACAACAAAACCAAATTTTCTCCCCCTTTTGACATGATCAAAAAGAAGGAAAAATATAGAGACGTGTATATGCAAGAATATGCACACAAGTAAAGATAAAAGTAGTACACATAATAAAAAATTGACATAACGAAGGATGAAGGCAAGTTCAATTAAGTACAGCAAAATAGTCAACATGGGTTTAATAAAGTTCAACTTAGTATATAAAGCATACCATAAGACAAACTATAAATTAAGACATGCAACAAACTACAAATCATAATAGAATCCTAGTGTCGATCAAAATCCGTTGGAATGTGAAAATGATCAAGTTTGTCAGATAAACTACTAATGTCTTGAGATAACTCGTCATGGTTGCGAGCAATAGTAGTTTCAATGTTCTGGAAGCGAGTGTTGACAGAAGTGGTCAGATTTTCGAGTTGAGTTTGAAAGAAGGTTTGGAAAGAATCAAGGCGAGCCATGAGCATTTTATTGGAGATATAGTCATCATCAGATGTTGTATCCTCGTCATCTTCATCAGCCTGGGCAGCAGTATTGGAGGGTCCAGCAGTGTCTTCTTGAGCAGCATCAGATGGTTGATTATAATCACCTTTATGCACAAAAGAGTCAAGTTGCTCATTCCATACTATCTGCATGCTAGGCAGGACGCCCAGATCCAGCATATTCTCTTTTGTGGGTGTATACATAACTTCATCAGAGAAGTCCACCCCAAAGTGTTCCAAAATTCGGGAAACTTCCTTCGCATATGGTAATCCAATTGCCTCTCGGGATCCAAACATAACAGACTTCACAAAGTATGCCCAATTTTGTTGACAATCTTCATACATGAAATTCATAATTTGTAATTCAAACTCCGAAATTTGGGAGTAATTTCCAGCCTTTGGAACCAGAATGTAGCTAAGGAAATAGTGCAAAAAGCGATTATCAACGGTAAGATTTCCCACTCCATATCGTTGCTGGGCATATTTGGAACCAGCCTGAGTCCGCTTTTGTTCCATTGTGCGTCTGTCAAACCGACATAGGGCAACATATGCATCATACTTAGAGATATCAGCCCATTCACACAAGTTGTTGGGACAAAACTTTTGACCTTTAAACGGAATGTTCAGAATTTCGCCTATGGTTTTGGTATTGAACCTAATGATTTTACCCTTAACTCGAGATACCAGCATTTTTCCATCTTGGATGAGATTGCAATAAAAAACTCTAATTAAGTCAGGATAAACAGGACATTTGTAACCAATAAACTCTTCAACATGTTGTGCTTTGACCAAATCAAGAAACTTAAAGGCAGAGAAAGAGTTTAAAGTACCATATTTTGGAATAATAAGGCGCTTGTCGGAGTAGAATGTGCGAAAACGATCAATTTCTTCTGGTGTGTGTAGAAGTCGGGATAAATCCGTGATGTTGGGATTCCTTGTTCGTTTTCTTGAGGGACCCACTGCTGCATGCTTGGTTCTTGGTCCTCGTTTGCGGGCATCCATGGTGAGAAAATGAGGTTTTGGTGAAAAATGGGTTTGAGAGAAATGTGAGAAATCAGACGATAAATGCCAAGAAAGAAGTAAGGATTGATGTAGTTTGCAAGGTTGGGTGAATGGGTAACTGAGTGAAAGGAGGATGGACGAGATTTTGGGAGAGGAGAGGAGAGGCTACAGCTGTGTATTCGAATACCAAATGTAAAATAACCCTAAAATGTGAAACAACTTTTATATCTGGGCAAAAACGCGAAGGTGTATTCGACTACACCTAGTTGTATTCGAATACACATTATTCTGGGAATGTGTATTCGACTACACATAAGTTGTATTCGAATACAAGAATTTCTGTAAAAAGTATGTATTCGAATACAGACATTTGTATTCGACTACATATGCAAATTTTTGCTTAAAAAACTAAATTTTTTATGGAAATCTCAACATGTAATGCACAACTTCATATATCAAGAACCAATAATCATCAAGGAATTTTATTTTTAACAACTTTAAGATGTAATGCACAAATTTAAGGGAGATGACATACTATGTGTATCATGCAATTTCATAGACCGTTTTCATTTAAAATACCAAGTTCTCGTCGGGTCTTATAAAATGAGTCCTTAGGTAAAGGTTTTGTAAAGATATCAGCCAATTGATTGTGTGTATCAACAAATGTTACCTCAACATTACCTTTCATCACATGATCGCGTAGAAAGTGATGACATATATCGATGTGTTTAGATCGAGAGTGCATGATTGGATTCTTTGAGATGTTTATTGCACTTGTGTTGTCACATCTTAGGGGAATGCATCTGAGATCAACTCCATAGTCATGTAATTGCTATTTGAGCCAGAGAATCTGGGCACAACAACTTCCTACTGCTATGTATTCAGCTTCAACAGTACTAAGTGCAACACAAGCTTGCTTTTTGCAAGACCATGATACTAGTGCATTGCCTAAAATATGGCAAGTGCCGCTTGTGCTTTTACGATCCGTTTTGCATCCTGCATAATCTGAATCAGAATATCCAACTAGGCTACATATGCTACCCTCTAGGTACCATAGACCTACATTTGTCGTTCCTTTCAAAATACTTCATAATTCTTTTAACGGCTACAAGATGCGATTCTTTCGGATCTGCCTGAAATCTTGCACACAACAAACACTAAACATAATATCTGGTCGGCTGGCCGTTAGATATAATAAGGATCCCAATCATACCTCGATATTTGGATATGTCGATTGAAATACTTGATGCATCTTTATCAACATAGGTTCCGGAGCCCATTGGAGTTGCACTTTCTTTGCAGTTTTCCATTTCGAATCTTTTGAGTAATTCTTTACAATATTTTACTTGATTTATGAAGAAAATAGTTTAACTTTCCCATCATGGACATTTCAAATTCTCCTTGCATTATAGAAGAGAATTCTTCACATATGTCATTGTTGGTTGATCCAAATATTATATCATCAACATAGATTTGGACCAATAAGGTGTGACCATTATCTCTTTTGACAAATAATGTTTTATCAACTTTCCCTTTTTCAAATCCTCGTTCACATAAAAAGGTGCTTAATCTATCATACCAAGATCTTGGAGCTTGCTTTAGACCATAAAGAGCCTTTCTTAGTTTGTAAACATGTGAGGGATTTTTGGAATCTTCAAACCCAGGTGGTTGTTTGACATAGACTTCTTCATTTATATATCCATTGAGAAATGCACTCTTCACATCCATTTGATATAACTCAAAGTGCATGGAACAAGCATACGCAAGTAGTAAACGTATTGCTTCTAATCTTGCTACCAGAGCAAATGTTTCGTCAAAATCTATCCCTTCCTCTTGATTTTATCCTTGAGCGACCAATCTAGCTTTGTTGCGGACAACTATGCCATTCTCATCAAGTTTATTTTTAAACACCCATTTTGTACCAATGATGTGTTTATTTCCAGGATTAGGAACAAGTTTCCATACTTGGCTTCTTTCAAATTGATTGAGTTCTTCTTGCATGGCAAGTATCCGTTGATCATCTTTAAGTGCTTCACCAATTTTGGAGGGTTCGATTTGAGAAACAAATGACATGTTTAAGCAAGCATCTTGTACTTTTAATCTTGTTGTGACTCCTTTATTTATATCACCTATGATGTTACCAATTGGATGATATCTATGGGTTCTCCATTCTTTAGGAAGATCATCATTTTGTCTTTCAATGTTGACTTCACTTTCTTGACCTGGTTGATCAGTTTGATGGTCTTTGTTTGTATCATCGCTTTCAAAAACATCATCATCACAAGAAATAATATTTTCCTCTTTTATAGGGTTAGTTTCATAAAACGTTACATGCATTGATTCTTCG
Organism: Cicer echinospermum; assembly: GCA_002896215.2. Classification (NCBI taxonomy): domain Eukaryota; kingdom Viridiplantae; phylum Streptophyta; class Magnoliopsida; order Fabales; family Fabaceae; genus Cicer; species Cicer echinospermum. Next base: position 28,742,395 of record PGTU02000005.1, read on the forward strand.
ACTAATAAAGTTCTTTTATTGAAAATTCTAAATGCTTTACTAGATAAAGAGTAACCGATAAAAATACCTTCATCAGCTTTTGCTTCAAATTTTCTAAGGTTATCTTTACTGTTGTTTAACACAAAACACTTACATCCAAAAATGTGGAAGTGAGAGATATTGGGTTTTCTTCCTTTGTAGAGTTCATACGGAGTTTTCTTAAGAATTGGCCGAATGATTACCCGGTTGGAAACATAGCATGTTGTGTTTACAACATCTGCCCAAAATATATTTCGGTAGGTTTGAGTCGCTTAGCATAGTTCTTGCGAGCTCTATCAAGGATATGTTCTTTCTCTCAACAACCCATTTTGTTGTGGTGTCCTTGGTGCAGAAAAATTGTGGAAAATGTCATTTTCTTCACAAAATTATTCAAATGAAGTATTTTGAAATTCCCTTCCATGATCACTTCTAATTGATACAATTTTGGCAGATTGTTCGTTTTGGACTAGCTTGGCATAGTTTTTAAATGCCTTAAAAGCTTCGTTTTTTACTTGCTAAAAATAGGTCCAAGTGAACCTTGAGTAATCATCAACAATAACTAGTCCATATGAGTTTCCACCAAGACTTTTGGTCCTTGATGGACCAAACAAGTCCATATGTATCAATTGTAGTGGTCTAGAGGTTGAAATGACATTTTTAAGTTTGAAAGAACTTTTTTTGTTTGCTTACCTTTTTGACATGCATCACACAATTTATCCTTTAAAAAATTTCATTTTTGGTAAGCCTACAACAAGATCATGCTTGACCAATTTGTTTAAATGATCCATGTGAATATGAGCAAATCTCTTATGCCATAGCCAAGCATCATTATTGTCGCTTACCAAAAGACATTTCATTTTTAAGGATAAATCGTCAAGATTAAGTATAAAGATGTTTTTGAAACGTTTACCGATAAATTGTATTTCATTTGTAGCTTCATTTTGGATGATACATTCATCTTTGTTGAAGGCTATCTTGTATCCTTTATGGCAAAGCTGACTAATGCTTATGAGATTGTGTTTTAGACCTTCAACATATAGTACATCTTCAATTGAGGGGGATGGGGTTGTGCCAACTTTTCCAATGCCTAAAATTTTTCCTTTGTTGTTGTCTCCATAGACCACATATCCCTTAGATTCAAGAGTCAATGCTGAAAATTTTGTTATATCACTCGTCATGTGTTTAGAGCATCCACTATCTAAGTACCACATATTTGAGGTACTTTTTGTATATACCTGCAATATTAAAATCAAATTTTATTAGGTACCCAATGTGCTTTGGGTCCTTCATGGTTAGTACCTTTCTCCATCCACACGTAATGCCCTTTTGGAATACTAATGTTTCTAATATGACAAGTATTAGGGGTGTGACCCTTGAGACCACAATAAGAACAAGTATGAGTAAATCTATTTTTTAAAAGCATGTGTATGAGATTTTCTATGAATTATTTTCTCCTTATAAAGGTGATCATTTTTCACAGTTATAATCTTTTCTTGATTGGATTGATTACTTGCTTTGACAAAAATGGTCTTATTTAAGTTTGGTTTATCAAATTTTGAGTACCCAAGTCTGCTTTTGTTATTTGAGTATCTTTGCATATTTAAAACATTTTCCAAGCCTATTTGTCCTTTTTCGTATCGTTCAATTACTCTATTTAATTGAACAATGTTGAAGGAGAGGGAATCACATTTATTGCATGCAAAATTCTGTTTTAGTTTCTCAGAATTCTTTTCCATAGTGTCAACTTTTTCTTGAAGATTTAAGATTTGTCTCTTTTGTGTTAACACTAGTTTGAATAGATTTTTGCATTCAATAAGTAGTTCCTTGATGGCGTTTTGAGCCTCATTATATTCTAGAATCAATTCACTATTAGTTTTATGAAGATGAAGGGAGTCTTTGTTACTAACCTCTTCTTCGTTATCTGATTGATGTGATGCCATCAATGCAACATTACTGCATTCTTCACTTTCTGATTCTGAAGATGAACTTACTTTGTTGTCTTCCCAAGCTATGTATGCCTTCTTGAAGTCTTTCTTTTTGGTGGCATTTTTTCTTAACAAGGTTGGGGGCAATCTGCCTTGATATGTCCTTGTTTTCCGCATTCAAAGCAAGTGAAGTTTTGATTTGAAGTAGAACTATATTTCTTCTAAACTTTTCCTTTTGAAAGTTCTGTCATTTTTAAGAAACTTACCAAATTTCTTAACAAGGAACGTAATATTTTCATCTTCATCTGAATTTTCGTCTTTTATTTGTTCTCTTGATTCAGTTTCTAGAGCAATGTGTTGGTCTTCTTTTTCTTGACTTTCATTTTGTTCTAGCCTTCCAAGTTCGATTTCGTGTTCGTGGAGTTTTCCAAAAAGTGCAGAAAGGGACATCTTTGATAGGTTTTTCTTTTCAGAAATTGTCGTTACTTTAGGTTGCCATGCCCTTGTTAATGATCTCAGAACCTTAAGGTTCAATTCATCATTAGTAAAGGTTTTTCCAAGTGCAGTCAAGTGGTTGGTCAGATGAGAAAATCTTTTCTGCAAGTCCAGAATAGATTCTCTGGGCTGCATTCGGAACAATTCATACTCTTGAGACAATGTGTTGAGTTTGGAACGCTTTACCTCAATTGTTCCTTCATGTGTTATTTCAAGTGTATCCCAGATTTCTTTAGTTGTTTTGCAATGAGATATGCGGAAAAATTCGTCCATTCCAAGTGCCGATTGTAACATGTTTTTGGCCTTTTTATCAAACAATACTTTCCTTTTGTCATCATCTGTCCATGAGCCTTTTATCTTAACTTTCTTCTTTATTATTCATAACTGTTGTTGGAACATAGGGACCGTTTTCTACCGCTTCCCATATATCATCTCCTTGTGCCTCAAGATATGCCTGCATGCGTATCTTCCAGAAATCATAGTGTTCACCAACGAAACATGGTGGTTTATTGCTACTACCACCATCTCTAAAAACTGGTTGTGCGGAAGCCATTTATAAGGATCGAGGAGCAAATTACCGGAACCTGCTCTGATACCAATTGTAAGTACAAAAGTACGCCTAAGAGGCGTGGTGAATTAGGTATTAGTAAATTTTCTTGTTTTTTAGTGATATGGTAGTTGAATTTTCTGAGTTAATATAATGTCTACTAATAGTAAGGTGCAGTAAATAAATGAACTCAAAGATTTATCCTGGTTCCCCTTATAACCAAGGGTACGTCCAGTCCTCTTGTACACCACAAGAGATTGATCCACTAATTCTCAGAAAATGTACAACTCCCATCCTGGGATTGTTGCTACAAACTTCTAACAACACTCCTAAGATAGCACACCACTATCTTAGATTAAACTACTTTTTAAGAAAGTATTACTTTCTTTTACAAGTGATACAATGTGATTTGAATAAGAATAAGGAGAGGTATATTGATAAACAATCCAATAACACTTCAAGTACTTGAGAACCTTTCTGAATGATATGAAAATGAAATGCAAGTTCTTTGTAAATATCAGAATTTTGTTCAAAATTGTTCAGGGTATTGATTCAAGGATTGTGTGTGTTGTTTGATCTGAAGTTATGGGGTATTTATACTCCATAAACATCTCTTCAGATTCGTGGCCATTGATCCAAGAGGTTTGATGAAAGAATACAATGATTTGGAGCCATTCCAGATCTGAAAAATTGTATTGCTTCCAGTTGTATTCGAATACAGGATGTGTGTATTCGAATACACCTCTTTGTAACGTTCAAAAATTACACCTTGTATTCGAATTCACATGTGTGTAGTCGAATACAGATTAGTGAAAATTTGCCACTGACTTACTTTGTATTCGACTATAGAAGTTTGTAGTCGAATACAGATATGAGGATTTTGGCCACTGACTTGATGTGTATTCGACTACACATAGTCGTAGTCAAATACAACTTTGAGACTTTTGCTTCTATCTTGCTTTGTATTCGAATACAAGATGCTGTATTTGAATACACTTATGTATTTTGTCAAAAATATGATTTTTAAGATTTTGTTAATGTTGTTTTGACTTTAGGGTTTAGGGTTTAGGGTTTAGGGTTTAGGTCAGCCCCTCTAACTAGCACTATACTCATGATCTTCTCGACCCATTTTTTTCAATTAAAAATTAGCAAATTTTTGTCTTCCCATGAAATCGAACTCGATAACTAGAGGATAAGTATCACCGTTCATTTATACCCACTAACAATTGGTAGTGGAAATGAATGAAAGGTGGTATTTATCCCCTAGATATCGAGTTCATTCCCTCGGAAGGCAAAAACACTCTAATTTTCAACAGCCAAAGATATACATTCAACCACTACCGGACTATTTTATAAAAGGGTTTGTGCTTAAGATACCATTTTTGTTGATAACTCACGACAAGATGATATGTAATGATATACAATTTGTATTTTTGGTTGTGGTTTGTATGTAGGATTATTCTCTATCAATAAATTACCACTATTTTCTATCAACTTCAACTTGAATGTAGAAGTGAGTTTAAATATATCTTTAGAATATAGTTGTTGTCACATTTAGAAAGAGCCATTTGTATTGAACTCAATCTAGGACTGGCCCCAATACATATAGAGGCCTAAAACAATTTTTCTAATTTTAACATGACATCACTAAATTAATATAATTGATATTATGTAATTTTTTTTATTTGATTTAATATTGTTGAGACAATGGTAAAATTCCATAACATTCTCCTTTTGTTAAATTTGCTGGACCAAGTTCTCCTTTTTTCAAATTTGGAAAAAAAAAAAAACTTTGTTTTTGCTTTAGAATGTTCTTCTTTTCTGAAAATCTTTTTTGTTCTAACTTTCTTCATCTATTTTCTTAAAATAAGATGCAAATTTCAGATGGCCAATCTTGGTGCAATATGAACATTTGATTTTGCATTTACCCTCTTTTCTTTCAGGAATAAAGAAGTTCTTGTACATTTTGGTTTTTTGAGTTTTATCGAAACCAAGACCAAATTTATACAATATTCCTACTTGAGATCTCATTATTTTTTGAAAGGTTTCAATAGCTCTAATGAAATTTGAAAGGTCATTTTTAAGAAGTTCAATTTTTGTTTTAAGGAGAACGTTCTCTTTTAGAAATGCAAAACGTTCTTGACTTTCTGTATTAAAATCTTTGAGCTAAGATTCTTTCAGATTTTGAATGATCTCTTTAAGTTCATTATTCATAGCATGAGTTTCTCTTTCTCTTCTTTTTCTTTGTAAAATTTTTCTTTTAAGGAACTACACTTTTGAACATGAAAGTTTGAATCATTTAGCAAGTTATTAAATTATATTTCCATTTGTTCACACAAAAGACAAGGTTCATAATTTGTTACCTCATTTTCTTCTACATTTGCCATTAAGCCTATATCGGCTTCCTTATCTTCTTTTGCATCAGATTCATCTAAGTCATCCTATGTAGCCATCATTGATTTCTTTTTGAAGGGAAATCTTTTTGGTGGTCTTTTACTTAGGGGATATTCAGCTTTGTAATGTCCTAATTTATTACATTTAAAACATGTGATTTTGTTGGGACTTTCTTTTTTGTTTGGAAATCCTTTCTTGATATGGTCTCTTCTTCTCAACATTCTTTGAATTCTTCTAGTGAGAAGGGCTATTCTTCATCAACATCTCCCTGTCCAGTTTCTTCTGATTCTTCATGTGTTTGTGCTTGTACACATTCTTGTGATGCTTTCAAGGCTATTGCTTTTTCCTTTTTTGGCTGGTTTATCTTCTTGTAACAACACTTCATGTGCTCTTAAAGTTCCAATTAGTTCTTCTAATGCAAGCATGATAGTGTTTCAGCAAGTGTACTGAATCGTTGCAAGTAATAATAAAACGGTAGTACCGAGTGTCGAACTCAAGGATTGCGTTTTACTGTTGAATTATATTTGATTACTAAAATTGAACAAAAAGGTTCCCAAGTTGATTGAAATGATGTTTGAAATTAACAACAATAATAAAATTGATCTTTTATAATGAGAAAAATGTCAGGGATGAGTTTCACTTCGAATCCAACCTTGGTGTCTAATTTGATCCTAGTTACTGAATTCCTTTATTGAATTATACCGAATTCTCTTTATTATTCTTGCCCTAATGTCTTAGTGACAGAACCTTTAATTCCAAAGTAACCCCTAATTCCTTAGTGGATTTAAGATTAGAATTAAGCATTACCGTATAGAAATTCTCTTGTAAATTATTGTTTTGCAACTAATTTAATTGGTTTCATGACCTGCATCTATCCCTAGACTACAAATTCATGAATTTCTCATCTCAAGCATTCGTAAAGTCCACTTCCGTTTCAAAATACAAATCGTAGAACATTTTAATGTTGATCAAGCATTAAGAACAGAGATGAGAAAAACAATTCAATAAACTCATTCATATAACTAAAAATCAAATCAGAAAAATAAGGGTTTCATCTGGTTACACTCATCCCTAACAAATAGGTTTAGTTACTCATGACAGAGATACAAAAGATAAGGGTTAAAGAAGAATTACAAGAATGATTCATGGATGATTCTTGATAAAACTGCTTCAATGGCGTTAGAAACGGCCGTCTTTGAGTTTCTATGCTAGGGCACAAATCTCCCAAGTTCCCAAGAGTCAAAAAGATCCCTAAAACAGTAAAAATCTGCGTTTTTATGGTTGCTGGTGCGCGTCGCGCGCCCCAGGCACGGAAAAATGCGCTCCAGGCGCGCGTTGGCAGAGTTCAATCTTGCGAAATGCGCTCCAGGCGCTCCAGGACGCGCTCCAGGCGCATTTCATATGTTGTCTGATGTATTTTACATTTTTATCATCTTTTGCGTCTGAATTTGGTCCCGCTGTCTTCATGAAAGTTGTAGATATGAATCTTAGCTTTCATTAGCACTTGGAGTGACACTAATTGGACATCTAGAACTCCAGATATGGCTGAAATACTCCACATATGTCATGTTGATTTTTCACCAAAATTCAGCACTGCACTAAAACAAAACGCAATGTAAAATTACGACAAATTCCTACTTAATCAACGAAATAAAAACAAAAAACATTTTATTAACTCAAAGAATAAAAATCAACAAAATGTATCAAATAAATCCTTAATTTAACTGATGATTGAGGATAAATAAGACTAAAACAGTGGGAAAATATGCATATGATGAAGAGTCATCAAAGCACTTCATGATTTTTGGCTTGGCTTATAGCTGTCACCATAGACCTCCATATAGTTGGAAGACATCTCATGATCTTTCTTACTCTGTCTCGTACTGAGCAAGCTTTGCCAAGATAACTTGTCTCATTTACTATAGTTGTGAACCTTGAGTACATCTCGTCAATAGTTTATCCTTCATGCATTTCAAACAGCTCGAACTTCCTTATGCCAATATCTATTCTTGTTTATTTGACATGGCTTGTTCCTTCATGATGAGTTTCCAGTGTGTCTCATACTTCTTTAGCAGGTATGCATTCATTAACTCTTTCTCTTTCTTCCCTGTTCAAAGCACACGATAAGAATAATTGAGCTTTAGAATTTAGGAGTACCTTAGTTTTATCTTCAGTTTTCCAGTCTGCTTCTTTCTTTTCAGCAGAGGTTGAATCATTTTGATCAACACTTAGTATGAAATCTCCATCTGTAATGATGCGCCATATTCTTGTATCTTAAATTTCAGAAACAGATGCATCTTATTCTTGTAGAAGTAGTCATTTGTTCCATCAAAGTAAGATGGTCTGTTTGAAGATCCTCATTCAACAATGTATTTTTCTTTTAACATTTTTTCTTCTAGGTCTTTACTCTAGCACTTGTTTAAGTGTTTAATCTTTAGAGACCTTGCTCTGATCTCAAAGTAGCAATGTCAATTTACAAGGAAGGGGGTTTGAATTGTAAATTCACCTATTTAAAATTTCCTTTTAAAAACTTAAGAAAATAACTCAAGATTGATTTTGGTTGTGAAAATAGAAAACGGAGAACGTTCTTGGTTTTGGAAACAGAAAACGAAGAACGTTTTTGGTTAGTTAAAGTCAACAGTTTAGCTTATCTATTTAACTTGATAATCAAAAAGGACTGAAAGTAAATAGAGATAAGGGAAGAGATATCACACAATGATATATCATAGTTCACCCAACTCGGGCTACGTCCAATCCTCACATCTGTGAGATTTTCCACTAAGCGTTCAAACAGAGAACGTTCTTGGTTTTACATCGTTTTGTTCAGATCAACCTTCATCTGTAACAACAATTCCTTTCCACCCAAAAAGGGATTAAATTAGGTCACCTATCAATCTTTAGAGAGGATTTTACAGTTCATCTTTTAACCATAAAAGAATTTTCTACAAACTACTCAAACTATAAACAATTCTTATAGACTTGAGTTTACACAATAATGATTTAAAGATATTGGTAGAATATGAGCATGCTCAACTCGTGTGTGAGAATAGATTCTTGATAAAAGAATTCAGTTGAGTGATTCTGATATTTAAATAGGAAAACATAACTGAATCTTTTGTTTGCGACTGAGAAGCTTTCAAGTATGTAAGTTTATGTAAGTGATGGATTTTCTTAGCACTTGAAGTTCTTATTTTTCCTTAAGCGTGGGGTTCCTTTTATAGGCTTCAAGGAGGTTGATGACAGCTATTTTCACCGTTGGAAAGTGTACAGCTGTCATGTGTCAGTTTTGACCAAAGACCAGACTTTTTAAACCATGAATATTTTTTACTTGAACGTTATGCGTTTTTGCTTCTTTGATAATAATGTATGATTTGTAGCTTCTCATCCTTAACTATAATGATCCTTTTTTTTATGCACACAAACATCTCATAGATGTTCTTAATGTATTCAGATTAAGATTGTCTTTTGATTTGTGCAAAACATGTTGGAGAATGATGCATACATGCTGGAAAATGATGTTATCATTCTGGGAACTAATGTTAACGTACTAGAGAATGATTTTATCATTCTAGAGACTGTTGTTAACATGTTGGAGAATGATGTCTGCAAGCTGTAGATTAATTTTAACATGTTGGAGAATGTTTATCATTCTGGAGACAGATGTTACCACGCTGGAGAATGATCATTTGTCACTTTTGCTTTGAGTTGTGTCTTTTAATCTTTGATCTTTTGGAGTGTTTCTTCTGTTGATGTGAGAGTTGTATGTTCCTTGTAGATGTACTATAAATGTGTTCTTAATCTTCAGGGGTTTTTCTTGCATTAACAGATGATTTGATCTTGCTTGATGGAAATGAAAAAACGTCGAGAACGTGCTTGTTTTTCCAGAATTTTGTCAAGAACGTTATTAGTTCTGTTTTGTTCATTTTTTGCTTTTTCTTTAAACTGAATTTGCTTGCATTGCTTAGTACCTATCTTGGATTATTACACTCAAAAGCACATGTTAAATTAACACATCACATAAAATCATAATTAGAGTCTTTAATTAATCTTTGTTGTTTACATCAAAATATTAATTTGGGATTTTGCCTCAACATACATGTGTCCTCATGATTCTCGTTTTTCAGAAACCAACACTTCTTCTGAATATGCCCCTTTTCTACCACAGTTGTAACACTTAACAACCTTGTACTTGTTTTTAGAGTTACTTCTGATTTGATCTTTATTTCCTGAATACCAATTATTACTTATCCTTCTTTATTCAGTAACCAATACCTATGACTGTGACAAAGAGTGTTGAAACTTTCTTTTCATCTTCTCATTCCAAAAACTACTTTTAACAATGTCTATTGACAATACACCATCAGAAGCATAATTAGACAATGAAATTCTAAAAGTTTCCCACAAGTCAGGCATGGGACCGAGAAGAAATAACCCTTGAATTTCATCATCAAAATTAATACCCATAGCAAACAACTAATTCATAATTTCTAGGAAAGTATTGAAATGATCTACAACCAAAGTCATTTTTTGAAGTTCAAACTTAACAATTTTTTTATCAATTACATCTTGTTATTACTTGTCTTCTTCGCATACAACTACTCAAGCTTATTTCACAAGGATTTAGAATATGTCTCTCCACTAATATGGTTCAACATGTTATCATCAATCCACTAACAAATATATCCACACACATGTCTATGTAGTAGAGTTCACTAATTAGCATTCTTATTATCTAACTATGTTGCATCGAACATAGGTTGGTGAATATTGTTTGATCTTGGGTTAGAGTATGTTGCAACAACTTGAACATGAGGAAGATGAAAATTATATGATGAAGGTTTGCACAAATAAACTTCAAAGTGTATGTATCACACTAAGCTTTAGATTTGATTTTCCCCACCAATCTATGAATATTAGATGCAAACAGATTAAACGGAAAATCTCCTTTCTTTGAAATCCTTGACATAAATTGCACATACACATTAAACATATCGATCAATGATATTTCATCAAATAAAGTTTCTTAAATTACTCTCGTGCACTAGAGAAAAGAAGAAATAATTTAGAAATAAATTTTACCAAATTTTGCCTCATACTAATATGAAAATCAGATGTTTTCTTGCCAACAAGTGACTCTATTAATAGAGTAACTTATGTCATATGGTGAAGGGAAACAACTTTTGGATAAATTTCTATAATATGAAACTAGAACCATTATATAGTGTTAATGGTCCTCTTTTGACACGTTGTAATGTTTGGTCAAGTGGTTGTTGTCTATTCATTTTTTTTTTGGAGCATACTAATTCCAATCGAATCATGTCCATTTTTCGTTCTTATTTTCTGATTTTTTTACATTAAAAATGAAAAACATCATATCACCGACTATGGTAAGATTGAATACAAGACCAAAAAAACAAACTCAATTAATTATACCACTTGACCATATTACAATTGGTAGTACTTTCTTATTCTTAAGACAATATATCCTTCCAAATTTTCAAAATATAATTAATATTTATTAATGTGAAAATTTCATTCTTTCAGATAATGATATCTTACAATTTGAATCATTATTTGGTAAGATATATTTTCACTTATCCTTGGAATTCTTTGAAGCGGCCCACTTCATTCTCATAAAGGTAGACTATATCAGAAATGCACTCATAATTATGCATTCCAGTAAATATATGAATATGTCCAATAAGAGGAAACATCATCTACGACTTTTATTTTATGGTCCAAGTATGTATACCCCTTGGGATGTATTTATCATCAAGTACTTCAATCACTCTAATAGTGTACTTTCATCGTTGAACTCAAGACTTGATGTTACTCAAGTGTGAGTTGATTGCTTACACAATTGGTGATCCTTAATGATGTATTCATTGTCATCAACATCATATCCAAAGACAGGCAAGATTCATTTGAGCTTTAATAAACTTTAAATATTCATTCATCCACATAACTATTTCTTTTTATTTTTTATTTTTTATTTTTTATAGTCTTAATCAACTATCATCACATCATGATACTATTGTTTTTTAAACATATCACATACACAAATTTTTATGTTATCTCACATTTTACTATATTTAATAAACATTTTAATTTAAAGTTTTAATTCCCCTTTTGATATCTAATTTCAAAATATAATTTATTGAATGCATTAATATATATTAATACAAGCTAACAAAAACAAGACCATAAAAGTTTTTTCAAAATCAAATATCATAAAGTGGGTCCAAACATGTAAATTATCTACTACTTAACAAATAAGAACTAATTTCGTTTCTATTAAAGAAACAATATGTTTTTAGTTATCTTATAACTAACACATGCATTATAAAATTATATTTGTTAAATTCAAATTTCATATTTAAATATGTTCTACGATAAATACAAATAAGTATCACAATATAAAATAAACAATAAATCAAAATCATTAATAATTTTTATAATTTTTCTCAATAAACATTTATTAACTTACAATAATTCAAATCATTTTTAATATAAGATAGGTAACAAACAATCATTTATTTTGATACTATCAAGTAATAATTTGAGATCATTAACTATAAACGCAATTATTTATTCTAAAGTAATAATTATCGATTAGTCTTTCACGATTAACCCAACATATAATATGAAGAAATGAACAAGAACTCCAATTAGTAAAACGGGGATATGCTTTAGCCTTAAGATTTATGCATGTACTAAGATTATATTTGTTCTTTTTGTTTTCAAAGCTTTATGTGCAAATCATTATTTTACATTCCTGCAACTAATTTCTAGACAAAGAAAAATTTAAGACGAAAGTATCTACACTATTTTTAATGAATTGCTATTTCACTGGGTTGACTTCAAACATGTTCTTTTTATATTTTTTATAATTCTTTTTAGACCAATTTTATTATATAAACGAAGTTTTCAACAATTAGTTTAATAAAAATGAAAGAACCATGCATGTCTTGTACTGTGAACAACGATACTATTACACAACAATATTATTATATCAATGGACTTCGTTAACAAATCATATGCACTCCTTAAATATTATAATAGAATCAAACATGCATATTGTTCACAATTTCATGTATAAATTAAATAACAGCGAACACACATAAAATTAATTCTTTAGAACATCATATATTTTATTAAAATAATTGTTTATCTTAGGGGATAATAATAATAATAATAATAATAATAATAATAATAATAATAATAATAATAATAATAATAATAATAATAATAATAATAATAATAATAATAATAATAATAATAATAAAATTTACTCTTCTTAAAATGGTAAGTTCCATTTGTAACCCCATAATCTTGCAAATTTCCACCAAATTTACAAAGAAAAATAAAAGTTAATATATAATATACTGAATTAAATATAAATCAACATTATTCTCGTGAATCATTTATAATTGTGACTAAAGTTCAAAATAAAATATCACTCTATAGTTAATGCAATATTTATTTATTTTGTATTATATTTAAAAACTAAATTAAGTATGTTTGCAATTTTTTATTAGAGGTGTTCAAACCAATTCAATGCAAACCGCATCAACCGAATCGTAAAATTGAAAAAGAAACTGCAACCAATCCAATACAAAAAAAACTATAAAAAAAATAAAATAAAATAAAATAAAAAACAAAAAAAAAACATTTTTAAATGAATTTCATCGATTTTTTTATTTTAATTAAGTGTGGATTGCGAGGTTATTTTTAAAAAGTTTTTATTTTAAGTCTATTTGAAGATATTTGATAAAGTATCAAACAAATTTCATATTTATAAAATTTTGTTCAGTGGAGTAGACACCTAAAGTATGGAGAAATAAAGAGTCTTAACTTCGAGCTCAAGTTCCGACAAATCAATGTTCTTGCACAGAATTGTAGTTACGAGACATCTCTTCTTAATATTTTATTATTTATATAAAATTATTTAGCAATTTTTGAAAACTTTTCTAAATATGGTATAATAAACCAACATTAAATTGGAAGAAATAAACTAAACAATTGAATCAAAATGACTATAAAAATAATGACTGATGATGGTTCGCATCATGATCACTTTGATGTTGTGTCTTTAGTTATCTACCTTAATGTTATGTCTTCAGTTATTCCCTTCGTCGTTATGTCTTTTCATTTTATATTTTATGTAGTTGTTAAGTTACGTTGTTATATCATTATATTTTTAATTTTGAATAGTAACATTAGAAAGTAACAAAAATTATCAATAACAAGTTCAAACTTTGAATACAAATAACAATAACGATATTCATCACAAATAACATTTAAAACTACTAATTAGCGTCACCGCACACTAAATGTAAAGCTCTATAAAAATAACTATATAGTTCGTAGTCAGATTAGGCACCATGTACTTTCGACCCCCGCTTTATAAGGTCAATGATAGTGAACGAGAACCTTCTGTAGCTGTGGACGAGACATCAAACTCTGGAACATAGGGTACATTGTCTAGCCTTATTATTAAAAGTACATGAGATATCATGTACAACCACTCCAACTATCCATCCTGACACTATGAATACAATTTCATGATAGGGCTCGATATCTCCTCCAATCCACATCTACATTAGATAATCTGTCAAGAACTGAAGGTGGCGGTGGTGGAATATGATGAATATAGTCAAATTGTCTCAAACATCTCTTTGAAAAATATGTCACTATTGCACTGCACAATCGAAGTGACTAGTGTATAGCATGATATCATCGAAGAGAATGGTGTCTCTATGATTATCCCATGGTCTTTATGTGACGTCTACATGTGTTAGGCAATCTCTCATATGTTTGTACTCAAGAATTTTGAGTTTCCCCTGGTTATAGCGCCATCAATTCATCCTAGCTAGCAATGCAATCCACATCAGTACCTAGGTGTCCTCTTTTACAATATTTTGAAAATATTCATAAAATTCAACATTGTTACATAATAATTAACATAAATTAATGATAATCATAAAAATTAATAAATAATAATCAGAATATTTTATATAAAATAATACAGGAATTACAGATATATATATCCACTCAATTGATTTGTATTGTAACAACTGTCATCTGAGAGGTAGTCATGAAGCACGACAAGTGTAAGTAAAAAAAATCAACTAGTCAGTCCAATTTCATCCGAGCAAATTTTAGTTTTGAAATTGAATTTGAGATAAAAAAAACCAAAAACTTAAGACCACCCTAAATATAATTTAAATAAATTAGGTTTAATTAATCTACAAGTCCCTAAACTATTTGTAATTTTTAAAAAGGTCCTTAAACTAAAAAAAAAGTTGTAATCATACCTTCTGAACTATTTTATATATTTCAATCAGATCTTTCTGTTAAACAACTGTGACTCAACAATTAGTCTATGTTGATATAGTATATATATTATATAAATAAGTTTAAACTAATTTGTAATTTGTAAATAGGTCGCTGACTAATTTAAATATATTAAATATATATGTGTATATAATTTATTAGTATCATTTTTATTTTATAAATATATATATATATATATATATATATAATTATAAAATGGAAAATAAATAATTTCAAAATGCAAGTGATAACTATCAAAATATATGTCAACAAACCAATCAAATCGAATATAGTTGCTGATCTTGATAAGTAGAGCATAAAGTAGCATCAAAGTAAGAGCGCAACACGACAGTAATTAACTTTTGATGTTAAGTATTTTGTTTTTAATTTGAAATGTATTCACATGGAAATAGGTGACGCAATATCTGAAATATTTGATTTTTTTTATAAAAAATATAGATTTTATTTTAATTCCTTGAAAAATAAAACGAAAATAATATTTATATGCATATTTTTCAAAGACTAAACAAATAATTTTAAAGATAATTAATATAAAAATTGTTTATTCCGAGGACTATAATTTTTTTTATAAAAGTCTATCAAAAAGTAGTTTTTTACATAGATTGAAAATAAAAAATAAAAAATTTAATAGGGCTACAAGATATTTAAACTAATATTAAATATAATATTATAAAAAATGATATTAAATATAATTAATATTTTCTTAGGAGATTTACATTATAAAATCTGCATTTTGGTGGATACTTGCACAAAAGTGAAGTATGCATATAATCACATCCATTTGAAATTTTTATGAAATCCAAGTTTTTATGTGTAACAAATTTTTTAATGAATGGATATTTGTGTTGTTGTAGCCACTTTGAATTTGTGTTATTTTAGATAAATTTTATTAGTTTTAATAAATAAATATCTCTTTTAATCAAAATATTAGTGTATTTTATTTTATGCATTGAATGTGCAATAATAAATACAAGAAAAATATAAAAATATAAATTAAGTAATAGAATCAATGAACCAATAATTTTATATATATATATATTAGGGATTAAATTACATTCACAAAATTACACCCATTTAATAATATTAAAAATTACTTAAATATATAATTAGCATTGTTTTAATATTTCTTGAGATGTTCACATTCAAAAATTGGACCCTTAAAATCATAAAATTCTAATAGATTCAAGATTTTAACATTTCAACTTTGTATGCTAAGACCGCTGTTACATTTAGTCGTAGAAAACATAAGGTGTAAATATAGAATTTTAGAGTATTTAATATACAAAATTAAGAATATCATTATAATTTTTTAAAGATTGTGATATATTAAAAAAAATTAAAGTCCTTCTTAATTGGAAATTTGTGTCAATGTTCTCATTGCAAGGATTAATGGACGGTACTGCATATAATATTTATAAATTTCTTTAAAGATTATTGTTGGAATTTTAAAGATTTCTTATAAAAAAAAATTTTTAAAAAGTTTTTTATGTCACGTGTTTCTTTCACATTAATTCTCAATTTTTAATTTTTCTATATTTATAAAAAAAATTATCTACATAAACATTTTTCAACAAATTATCTATATCTAATTATTTATTATTAATTATTAATTTATAATTTTAGTAAACATGATCTTTTAGTACTTAATTATTAAAATATAATTTTTTTCGCATTGATAAAAGAAATTATTTATTTTTCGAAAATTTAAAAACATAATTTTATTTTAGAATTCTTCTAATTCAACTTTCATCCGTCTATTTGATTTTAATTATTTTCAAATCTATAGTTTATATATCTATATACATGGTATTGGACAAAATTTAAGTGTATTTCAAAGTATAACTTTTTTAAATTTCTCAAAGTAATTATCTAATTGTCGAATTCTCGAACTTCTCGGTGTAAGTGAATTTCTTACCAATTAAATGAATTTCCATTGACAAAATTGAATTATTTCTTTTATATGTCACATGTCATTTCCTCGTTAATTATTAATTTTTTATTTTATATTTATTTACAAAGAAACTTTCTTTATTAATGCAAAAAAAATTCAACAAACTATATTTATTTTTTTCTATATTTATAAAATCATTTTTTTATCAAAGCAAAACTTTTGTTAGAAAATCATCTATATCTAATTTTTTATCATTAATTATTAATTTATATTTTATTTTACACAATATCTTCAATAAAATTTAATTATTTGATTTACTTTTTCAAATTTAAAAAAAAAATATAAATTTATTTTCGAATTTTACAAAATTGATCTTTAGCCATCTATTTCTTTTTTAGTTATTTTCAAATGAATAGTGTTTTATTAATTAATTTTACATTACACACACACACATATATATATATATATATATATATATATATATATATATATATATATATATATATATATATATATATATATATATATATATATATATATATATATATATATAGTACACGTTTAATAGTACACGTTTAATAGTACATTGGCGAGATTAAAAATATCTCTTCTTATAAATAAATAAAAATTTGATAATTAACTTGATAGTACACGTTTCAGTAAAATGTATTGCTCTATATACATACTATTGGTTAATTTATTAATTAATTGTTTCCTTAGATTGTTGATTTTAATAACTTTTATATATTTGTGTTTGTGTGTTATATAAGAAATAAATTTTTATGCTTAGATGTGTTTGTTCTATTTTTTTTTGTCACTTGATGCTGCTTATTATTTCACTTTTTTTTTCAATGAAAAATATTCTAAACATGCTCCATTTTTTTATTTTTGTTTCAACAAACTAATCATATTGAAATTTTTATCATTAATTATTAATTTATAATTATATTTGACATAATCTTTTATATTAAAGTTAATTATTTTAATCATTTGAATTTGATCTTTATCTATCTATTTGATTTTTAGTTATTTTTGAACTAACAGTATATATATTTATATAAAATATTTTTAGAATTTTTAAATTTGCTAGATCTTATTAAAATAAATTGATATTATATGTTATTTTTACAATAAGATATCTACACATTTTTATTATATGCAATGTTTAATCTCTATAAAATTATAGAAGTTAAATATATAATTCTTTTTTTTTTATAATTATTATACATACACGGATAATATTGCTATATATGTAATGGATAGTGTTTGAGTAAGGTACTAAAGTACCCATCCCCATATCTACAATTAAAAAGAAAAATATTTGTACTCGCGGTATCTTCATGACTAAAACTTTAATACCTGTATTTTTATTTTTTGGTACTAAGTATCCGTATTCATACTCATTACCTGTAATTTAACTAAAATAAGTCGATAAATAATCGTTATTACTGTGATTAAATTAAAAAATTATCTAAATATTTTAACTTCAAATTATAAAGTATTACGAATCAAAATATTTTTTAACTCAAAAAATTTTAAATGTGCACATATTATCATAAACATTCATAATTATATCTACTTTACGAGATAATGTGGATATTATAGCATTCCTATCTACACTCATACCTGCTCTATTTTTTAGATAATTATCCATATCTATTTATGCGAATTTTTATCATATTTATTATCATTTTTTTTAGTATACACTAAATTTAGATCTAATTATCATCTCTAATCCTAAAGAGCATCTAAAAATACACTAGTTTAGTTATAATAAAAATGTCATTTGAAAATGTCAAGACTAATCAAAACATTAAATTATTGAAAACTATAAAACTTTATTTTATCACAAAAGATTATTGCAATTGTAACTTCTGTCATAGCTAATCTTCATATATTTATAATTTTCAAATAATGTTTTTTAAAAAACAAGTATTTTAATAACAATATATAAAAGGAAAAAAGATACTGGTTTAATTTCATATAGATTTCATAAAATGAGAAAGATACGTTACTTTATGAAAATATAAATACATTTTTATTAACTATTGCAACATAGGGCATGAACTCCAACTTGTTATATAAAAAGAGAAAAAAAGGAAATATATTATTAGTAAAAAGTCAATTTTACATAAACGTTCAATAAAAATGAATAATTTAATAAGACTAAAAAACAATGAATAACTTAATAATTATTTTTTAAAAATAAATCTAAAATATACTTGTGATTCGATAACGATGTAAAACTATTTACATTCAATACATAACCACTAAACTCATAAAAATCACTATTGGTAAAAACTTCCCAATACCACTATTAGTATAAAATATATAAACCATTTTACGTAGATTAGTCGCAATATTTAAATGAAATCTAGTTGTGTAGTTCAAATCATTTGTCCCTTTGTTACTTATTGTTCAAAAAAAAATTATATATTTTTATTTTTTATTATATATTTTAAAGAAAAATAATTTTAAAAGTAAAAATTCAAATAAAATTTTGTGTAAATATTTTATTATAATATTTAAGTTATTAAATGTTAAATTCATATTTTATAATCGAGAACAAATAAATTCAAAATAACTTTTATTATTTTAAAGCTGTCATAAAAATCATTTTAAAAATATAAATGAAAATTATATTTTAAAATAAAAATCTAAAACATGCCCTTAATCAAAAAAAATTATCTAACAACTTATATTTTTTATATTTCATAAATATAAAATATTTTATCATGACAATGATCGTTTTTAATTTTTTAAATAAATATCTATATTTTATTTATACTGTTGATAACACTCAGCGATTGATCAAGTTAATTTATAGAACCTAAACTATTTTTTTTTATAGAACTACGTATATTTTTACAATTAATTTAATAATATTAAAACATGTCAATTTGTATAGATGCTTTAAAAGTCTCCATATATAATACCTTAATTTTTTTTAAATAAATGTAAAATAAAGTTTGTAATATAGAAACAAAAATTGTATGTATTTTATTGAAATACGTTAAAATTGTATTTAGAAAAGTAATGATTGAAATTTGACGAGAATTTGTTGTATATATATATATATGTATGTATATATTATATTATTGTGTTTCACAATATAATGATTATTTTAATTCCACTTTTTTTTACCCAAATTAATTAATTTAATTTAATTTGACTGTTTGATTTTTAAAATATCTATTTTTTTCTTTCTAAATTTATCTCATTTTCAGTTTCAATATATGTTGTATATTTATAAATTTAAATTTAGAAAAGAATTGTGTTATTAAGGAAAATTTATATACATAAAAATCCAAAAAATAGATAATAACTTTTAATTTGGAATTTTATTTATGATATAAATATTCAATTAAATAGTGGATATAAATTAGAGAGTTGAATGATAAAAATATCGCTCCTTCGATAATCACCCTTATCAAAATACTAACTATTAAAATTAATAATTATAATATTGACCACTGTAAAAAAATATATACAACTACACATTTTCACACTTTATCTTCTAAAATGTGACTAAATAACATGTTATTTTTATTAGTATCCTTTCTCATTCTCATCCCATTTGACAAAAAAAAAAAAAAAATACTTGTCCAAAACAACTTTTCTTTATAATTACAACTACTTTTTTTCTCTCCTAATTCTTAAATATTTTTTAAGAAAAAAAATTATAATTTAATTAGGGGTAAGAGGGGATACCAAAAGCGGCTGATTCCTTCCATTCATAAAATACACATTTTATAAAATTCAAATCATGTAATTATTACTACACAATTTTTGGTTATAAGAAAATTGAGAACAATAAATTATTATTAATTAAAATTTATAATGACTATTTTATGACCATCCAAGATAATTTGATAACACTACAAAAGAAAATGTAATTTCAAGATCTGAACAATAAAATACTACAAATTAAAGAAAAAAAAATTTCTTCATAAATTCAAAATAAAATAAAATAAAATGTAATTTTTAGATAAACTCAAACCCTATATTTCACCATAAATAGACCCTTTCACGTAGCTCTCGTATCCCATATGAATCTTCTTTCTCTTTTTAATTTTCTATTAAGATCCTTCTTTAAACATCTAAAGTCTTATTTTCAAAATGGTGAAACCAGAGCTCGTCTTTGAGGGCGAGATCAATCATGGAAGCAATGAAAATAATGGTGGTCTTGGCTCTTTCTTATGCTCTTATTGTTCTAACCAATTTAGATCTAAGGAAGAGCTCGACCATCACCATTGCCAAAAGTTGTATCAAATGAAAATGGAATTGCTGAGAAAAAAGTTGATCGAGGCGATTCAACTAACTTATGAGTTGCAAAGCCCAAATTTTTCATTTTCACTCCCACAATTCCCCTTTTCACCAAACTCATTAGAAGAGATGGTGACGGGGTTAACATCATCATCACAAACACCTGCTTATGAGGGGACAATGACAGGGTTAACCTCATCACCACCTATCCACGAGTTTAACTCAATTACTGCACCACAATTTGCCTTTTCACCAAACTCATTAGAAGAGATGATGACGGGGTTAACATCATCATCACAAACACCTACTTATATTTTTAATAATTTTTCTCCAAACACTAATGAGGGGACAATGACAGGGTTAGCCCCATCACCACCTATTTATGAGTTTAACTCAATTACTGCACCACAATTTACCTTTTCACCAAACGCTTTATTTCAAGGGATGATTATGGGGTTAGCTCCACCACCACCACCACATGTCAGTGAATCTAACCCCATCCCACCACCTCAGATACCTTTTTCAACAAACACTTGTATGGGAGTGATGGCAGAGCCAATCTCACCACTACCACCTACTTCCGATTTTAAATTTAATGAGACTATGGACTTTGTATCTCCTACAGCTACTCCTCATCACTTCACTTTTGGGGATCAATCATCCACATCAAATTTGACTGCGAGACATGGACCACTCCCAACACAAACACACGAAACACCAACATCAACATCAATTGCAAAGGGCAAGGAGTCTGTTGAGCTTAACCTAGAGTTAAAACTCTAAGGTGTTTTAATGTTTGGGCTTTCATATGAATCTCCATGTTTTGGATTTACCTATTAAGTTGGGTATTCCATGGAGTGTCTTATCTTTAATTTATGTTTTTGTTGTTGCTTTCGTCTATTTCTTGGTTGGTCTAGAATATCTATGTATTTCAGATGTTTTATTTCATATTTTCATTATGCAATCTTGTTGTTATATATATGGTGTTTAACCAATAATTCTCTAGTTTTCGTGTATTATCATTTGAGTTATGTATTTGTGTTTCTTCTTCGTTCATAAATGGTATGAAAAAATGAAACCCCAATAATTCAAAATTAAATTTATACAATCGAAAATAACCAATACCCTAACTAAAATGAAAATTGATATGTTGGATCATAACATAATCATGCTTTCGGACAACTCTTTCATTTTCTATTATATTTCTATATCTCTTCACTTAAATATCTGTTCTCCTCTTTATTTTTAATACTTTCTCTAACTTTTGATAAAGAGATTAGAAAATCATACACAACATATGTATTGTCGGTATAAACTAATTTTATACTAGCATTTAATGAAAATAAAGTATTTTGCAATTATTTTAAGATGTGTTTACAAAGTGAATGTACATAGCAATATAACGAGTTTTGTTTGTTAAATGTAGATGTAAAACTAATTTGTACCAATAATGTATCATTATTAAAATGATGTTTACCATTAGACCATAAGAGTCTAAAATGAGTAAAATAGATAGAGGGGTGGGTATATAAGGTAAACATAAATATACCAATTAAGATTTGGCTCATAAATTTTGGCAACACATCACCAAAGGTGTTGGATTCATGGTAAATTAAAAATCAAAATTATGTTTGAAGCTTTTTATATTTGACCATTTTATCGAATAAATTTTTTCTTTTCTTTCTAGAATTAGTCTTTTATATTAAATTTAGTCATGTAGATTTTTATGTCTGTCAATTTTCTTGAATTATTGTGATTAAATATTAATATCTAATCCAAACAACGTAGTAAATTCACTTTCCAAACTAATTGCAAGTGAAAGAAAATAATAAAATTAATTATGTGGATATAACTTTCTTATCGATTGTTTAGAGGCTATGCGTATGTGTAAATAGTTGTTGAAAAAAATAAAAATAATTTTTTTTTATTAGATTTGATATTCTAAAATATTAGTATAAGGGTTGTTGTGACATTCAATTGAATTTCTAATGATATATGTTTTTAATTTTACTACTCATTTTTGAAAATGAAAAAAAAAACCTACAAAATATAAGTTAAATAATTAAAATGACCAACTCAAAAAAACAATCTTAAAATTAAGTCAAACTTAAATGACTTCAAAGATAACTTTTCAAAATTATATCGTGACAAACAACTTGATCCAAGTCTCCCCAAGTAATTGCACTATATTCAAAGGAAGTAGTACAAACCATATTAAATTAGCTTTATTTGCATGTATGAATTGGTGAGAAAAATGATTCCAGAAATTTTAAATTTTTCATACTTTCCAGCAAAAATATGCCAAGGCAGCGAGGGAACCCCGGAAAACTTTATTTTAAAAAGGTTAACATAAGAAACCAATGACCATGAAGTTTATATATGTGTCCTTTGTCCTCTCTCACAAGCGATATATATGTTATCTATGTCATGCATAGCAACTCCTAATAGTTCCTTCGCACCAAAGTAAATACAAAATATAATAATTACGAAATAAAGTATTATAAAATTTAATATTGAAAAATAAGTTACAATGAAATTAAATAATATATATTTCATTATATTAATTTATGATTTAAATTATAAGTGCTTTTTACACTATCAGTCAATCGTCAAATCATTAGACTTTTATCGTATCTACATCAAAAATCATTACTATGAACGATTTGTGATGTGCTGACAATATAAATCTTTTTACACCATAAGTATATAATTATTAAACTCATTAATTTATTACAACAAACATTAATGTAAATATGATACAAATAAACCTATTTATATATAATAGTATTAGTGATTGTGATTGGTTATATTAAATGCAAATGCTATTCAAATTATTTCCTTTGTTGCTCGAAAAATTTAATTTTAAAAGATTAGAAAATACAAATGATATTGACAAAATATCTCTTTCAATCCTTTAATTTAATTTTAGGTAATAATTTAGTTATTTATCTATTTTTTATCTAATTGATTATTTATTTAATTTTAAGTAACAATTTAATTATTTATGTCTTAAAATATCAACAATGTTAATACTTTTTACATAAATTCAAAAAGTCATCATAATTTTCAAACAAAACCATAAAATTAATTTCAACAAAATCTAGCTTTTCATCAAATTTATAACTCAAATCTTCAAATAAACTCATCTTTCCATCTCCAACAACAACAACAACATCAACATCA
Organism: Cicer echinospermum; assembly: GCA_002896215.2. Lineage (NCBI taxonomy): Eukaryota > Viridiplantae > Streptophyta > Magnoliopsida > Fabales > Fabaceae > Cicer > Cicer echinospermum. The sequence goes on from PGTU02000005.1 coordinate 28,766,471, forward strand.
AATCTTCACACTTTAAGGTTTAGGTTATTCTCTTAGTGATTTGGGGATAGAATCTTAAAATGTGAGTTCTTTATTTGATGGATTATCTTTTTGTTATTGTTGTTGAAGATAATGATATGAGTTTATTTGAATATTTGAGTTATAAATTTAATAAATATATGAATTTTTTTTAAAATTGATAATGAATTTTTTGAATTTTATTAAGATGATGATTAATTTTCTGTATTTTTTATAAAAAAAATAATATTATTGATATTTTAAAATAAAAAAATTAAATCGAAAAGAAAAGAAAAGAAAGAAAAAAAATTAAAAAAAATCATATTATCTAAAATTAATTTAAAAGAGTCCATAAAGTATTGGACAATTAAATAGTATTTTATGAAACATAAACGACAAACGATACATAAGTGGCATGCCTTTTCTCTCGACAGCTGCTTGCAAAGTGCTTAAGAACGCCGTGAAGATACTTCACCATCTCTTATTTTCCCCTTCTTCCTTAATTTTTATGATAATAATTTCAATGATGAGTTTTATTATTACTTTTTTATGATAATATTCATGAGATAGAAATATATTTATAGAGGCTTAGCATGTTATACAATCATTAGAAGTTCTTAAATAAAATGTTGTTGTTTGAATCTACTTGAAATGTTTGGAAAATTATTTGACTTTGGATCACGTGCATATTGTTTATCGCTGTGTTAGGAGCTTCAATATTAAAGTTTGGTTAATTTTTTTATGAGTTTGGACTCTCCTATGGCCCTTTATGCCACAGACAGTGTTTCCTAGCAAGTTTTAGTAATAATTCCAAACTTACATGATTGTTTTTTTTGGAAATGATCTATGACAATAAAATTAGAAAAATGAACGTATATATGTCAATGACCTACATATTAAAATTCATAAAAATTATTGTTTTAAATATTAGTTCAACTAACAAATACTAATATTATTAGATTAAACGTTTTGTCTCATATTCGAACTCAAATCACGTAGTTTCGTAAGTTAATTATAGTCATATTTACCATATCTTTTAAGGAAAAAAAATAGAGTTGGTTTGATAGCGTACATAAATCTTTCCTTCTAAAAACCCAATAATTCACATATTCTTTAATTTCTGAGCATGCTTCATATTTAAATTTACTTGAAATACCGAACAAGCTATTCACAAGTTTAGAACTATTATTTATAGAGATTTATCATGTTATACAATCATTTGAAGTTTATTAATTATATTTTAATTAGCCTCATAGATAAATTTTAAATATCCAAGTTGTATCATGTGTTGTTTATTAGATTCCATGAGATGTTGCTATTAATTAAATAACTAAGATACGATCATTGTTCACAATATGATATAAATATCTTATGTGTTTATATGAGTAGTGTCGAGTGTTATGTCATGTTCTTTCTATGTGAAGAAATATTAACTTTGAGGTGGCTAAGATATAGTAGCATATATATGTTAGTTATTAGTATTTGATTTTAAATTGGCAAGTCACCAAGTACTTTGTTAATTAAGAGTTAAACACTTTGGTTCTTTTACGAGAGAATACTTAATGAGGTTTAGTGGTATAGAATAAATGGAAATACTAATGTTATGAATGAATTGGAGCTAGTAGACCATTAAACTTACTTATATTTAATTAAAGAATTGTAATGGAATTCAATGTTGATGTGTACTCTAATCTATTTGAAGTAAGAACTTTGTCGATAATGTAATACTGTTGATGGTAACATAGGAGTTTAGAAGAGATTCTATATTTTCCATTAAATATCCTTAATTACGACGACAATTTTTTTTGAAATATCCTAGTCGATAGTAGGGATGGGAATATGCTAGGCCGTCCGATAGGGGTCTATGGCCTGACCTACTTATGGTCTGGCCTGTTTAATAAAAATGTCAGACTCAGGCTGTTTTTAAAGCCTATTTATATAAATAAGTCAGGCTCAGGCTTGTAAAAAAGCCTATTAGGCCTAACAGGCCGGCCTATATATATTTTATATGTATTCCATTCTCTATTTTTTCTTCTTCTAATTTCCATTGCACTCACTCCAACAAACATGTATGAAAACAACATATTTTTTATAAAAACCGATATTATTTATTTGTTACTTTATATTTTATAAAAACCAATACTATTTATTTGTTATCTTTATATATATTATTAGTATATAAATTTAGAAACCCTAATTGTTTATTATTACTGAATATGAGTTTGTTTGAGAGGGTAATATTCCGAGTTGTTTGAGATGATTTGTTTGAGAGGTAATATTCTGAGTTGTTTGAGAGGATTTGTTTAGAGGTAATATTCTGAGTTGTTTGAGAGATAATAATAGGTGCGTTTGTTTCAATAAAAAATTTATTCTTTTAAACCAAAAACTATTTTTTAGGGTTTTAAAGGTATTTGTTTCATATTTTTAAAAAAATTATTTTGTTAGAAAAATTATTTGTTTATTTAATATATATATACATATACACATTAGTATTGGTATATAGAGAATCATATAAATCGATATGCGTAGAGCATCATGTAGCTATAGATAATTGTTTATTTATTACCTTTATATATATATATATATATATATATATATATATATATATATATATATATATATATTATTACTATGACGTTGTACGAGAGGATTTGTTTGAGAGGTAATAATCGGAGTTTGTTTGAGACCATTTGTTGAGAGATAATAATGGATGCGTTTGTCTTAATAAAAAAATTATTCTTTTGAACCAAAAATCATTTTTAGGGTTTAAAGGATGTTTGTTACATTTTTTTTAAAATTATTTTGTTAGAAAAATTATTTTTAATGTGAATAAGGCTTTTAAATAGGCTTACAGGCCAGACCATGATAGGCCGTAGGCCAGACTCAGGTCGAAAAAAAAGCCTATTATAGGCCGTAGGCCAGACTTAGGCCTCAAAAATTCATCGTAGGCCAGACTCAAGCTTTTCAAAGCCTGGCCTGGCCTGACCTATTCCCACCCCTAGTCGATAGTTTTGAAAATTTTATGTGTATTCTTCAAATGGATTTGAAAGATATTTGTTGGTATCATGGAAATAATGTTTTAGAGATTGAAATTAAATGCTTTGAATTTAACTACATCTATTCAAGATTCTTCAATAATAATGTATATATACTAGAATTTACATGTTTGTAATTCTTGTTTTGGACACGATAATGTGGAAAAAGACATAGGAGTTAAGTTCTTGGCCATTATTCTTGATTATGGACTATTAGGTCCATCTTACTTTGATTATTCACATATATTGGAACCCATGTAGACAATTTCTTGGTACTAATACAAATATTTGTGGGTTGATTAATATTCAGGGGTTTGGTAAAATTTTTTGAAAAAGAGGGCATTGAAAAAAAAAGCCACAAGGAAAATGTGTATATTAAGTAAATCTATTATAGTTTATCCTTCAAATATGTGTGTGTGGTCTAATCATATCACATGACAATTGATAGCATAAGTATTGTATATAAGATAGCGTGTATTTTACAAAAAAGTGTTCATAGTATGTTGGAAAAAACTACAATCCTAGTAAATTATTTAAATGTCAAACAAAATTATATTGATTAATTAGAGTATGTCGTAGAAGCTTAGTGACTACTAGACTAAGAACCCTTTAGGAAGTTATTTAAGAATCAAATATAGAGCTAGAGCATCATTATTCATATTGGTACGTAGGAGAGATATACTTATAATGTGTAAATGTATATTTTTAATGTCCAATTATTCATACTTTTCTTCATTTGGCAGCTTCCTAGCAAAAATGGAAAAGCAAATTGAAAAGGGGCATCAACATGTAAGGTATGGAAGATCTAATTCGTAGATGTAAGTTCAATAGTAAAGTATTTCAATATTGACGGTGAACGGCGACTCTGAGATTGACGGTGACGGAGTTCGAGATGGGGACGGTGACCGACTCTGGGAGTGAAGATGTTTGGTTCGATAGGTCACATGTTCGGCAGCGATACTCACAGCACTAATCGGTGATGGATTTGATTCAAGTGTGAGAGAAGGGTTCAATGTATGTATGAACAGTTCAACACTTAAGGATTTAGAGAAGAACTCAAAACGTAGGGATTCAGAGAGAAGGGTTATTTCAAAACCCAAACTTTTTAATTTTACAATCTGATTTTATAAATAATATTAAAAAAAATTAAAAAATAACCTAGCGTCGGCCCCTCCGACGCTACATATTAAAATAAAAAACAACAAATTAAATGAATAAACTAGCGTTTATTTTATTTTACGTAGCGTCGACTACTCCGACGCTAATCATCAATAAAATTGAAAAATGAAATTTGGTGCCTTAGCGTCGACCTAGCCGACACTAAACCGACGCTACTTAGCATCGGAGTCGGGGCCGACGCTAAAAATGACAGCTAAAATGCAATTTTCTAGTAGTGTGAACTAAGCTCTCTAAAGTGTGTGTGTGTGTGTGTGTGTGTATATATATGTATATAATATGTATTTATGTACTTAAAGTCTATTTGGATTCTTTCACAAAAAGTCTTCGTTTGTATAATAATATTTGAGTTTCGAGGAGAAAACATTCTTCATTTTTGTGTTTTTTTAGACTTAATTGCATATTTAATCTATCTATTTTTACAGATTCACGAGATTGGTCTTTATATTTAATTTAAAAGTCAAAAGTTTTGTCTCTTCCTTTGATTTTTTAATTAGAAAAATGATGACTTAGAATGCTTTAAATAATGTAATATATGATGCGATGATGTAAAATGATTAATACTTATGAAATTGGAATAAAGTCACTACGCCAAAAATGACATTTTATAGCGCTTATTAAATACAAGCGCTGTTGTATGATATTTTAAAAATAACGGAGGATACAACAACGCTTTTTGACAAGCGCTGTAAAAGACTTTGATTTCACATAATTAAAGGACCTATTAAAGCGCTTTTTGGAAAAGCGCTGTAAAAAGGTTTTTAAAAAAAAATAAGGAGGTCTTTTAAAGCGCTTTTGGACAAGCGCTTTAAAAAGTCTGTAAAAAAGCGCTGTAATAGACTTTCAAAAAATAAAATAAGGAGGTCTTTTACAGCGCTCTTTAAAAAAGTGCTGTAATAGGCTTTTAAAAGTAAAATAAGGAGGTCTTTTACAGCGCTATTTAAAAAAAGCGCTGTAATAGGCTTTTAAAAAATAAAATAAGAAGGTCTTTTACAGCACTTTTTAAAAAAAGCGCTGTAATAGGCTTTTAAAAGTAAAATAAGGAGGTCTTTTACAACGCTCTTTAAAAAAAGCGCTGTAATAGGCTTTTAAAAAATAAAATAAGAAGGTCTTTTACAGCGCTTTTTAAAAAAAGCGCTGTAATAGGCTTTTAAAAAATAAAATAAGAAGGTTTTTTTACAGCGCTTTTTAAAAAAAGCGTTGTAATAGGCTTTTAAAAAATAAAATAAGAATGTCTTTTACAGCGCTTTTTAAAAAAAAAGCGCTGTAATAGGCTTTTAAAAAGTAAAATAAAGAGGTCTTTTACAGCGCTCTTTAAAAAAGCGCTGTAATAGGCTTTTAAAAGTAAAATAAGAAGGTCTTTTACAGCGCTCTTTAAAAAAAGCGCTGTAATAGGCTTTTAAAAGTAAAATAAGGAGGTCTTTTACAGCGCTCTTTAAAAAAGCGCTGTAATAGGCTTTTAAAAGTAAAATAAGGAGGTCTTTTACAGCGCTTTTTTAAAAAAGCGCTGTAATAGGCTTTTAAAAGTAAAATAAGGAAGTATTTTACAGCGCTTTTTAAAAAAGCGTTGTAATAGGCTTTTAAAAAATAAAATATAACAGTAAATCGATTCAGTTTCCTCTTTATTACATAAACTTCACTACACTTCAGTGTCCTTCTCCTCTTCATTATCCTTCTCATTGCGAACCCTAATGTCCTACGAACCATATTGTTAACCATCTCCATTGCAAATCATCTCCATATTTGTTACTATCCCTACGAACATTATTACATACTCTTCTCAATGAGAACCCTACTCTGTCCTACGAACCGTTCGTATTTCTGCGCATTCTCGCTGTTTCTTCTTAAACGAAACCGTAACCCTATGAACTCTACGTATTTCTTCGCACTTTTCAGGTATTGTATTCATTTATTCATTTATTTCTTATATATATATATATATATATATATATATATATATATATAATGTGTCTGTTAATGCTAATAATCACATTTATTTGATAGTGTTTTACAAGTTTTCCGAGCTCAAATGGGTGCTACAGTGTCGAAGCAAAAATCAAATAAATCACATGGATTCTAATAAAGGTTTGAAATGTATGGCTTTAAAATTTCATTAACAATCAATCCACAAATATTTATTGACTTATATGTTTTATTTTATAGTGCTCTGGTCAAACTAACAACATAGACTGCGGATATTGTATATTACGATTTATGAAGGAGATTGTTGTTATAATCCAGAAAGAGATCTAATTGAAATAAAGGAATGCATATTACAGCGCTTTTTTTAAAAAGCACCGTAAAACTAATACAACAAGCAGCGCGTTTTTAGAAGAGATTTACAGCGCTTTTTTTTATTTTAAAGAGCGCTGTTGTATCTTTTTACAGCGCTGGATACTACAGCGCTTAATTTTTTGAAAAAGCGCTGTAAATGACTTAAAAAAAGCGCTGTAAAATACCATTTTTGGCGTAGTGAGTGTTGAAAAAACTTATAAACAACTTCAATTTTTTTCTTCATATTTTTAATTTAATTAATGACATATGAATAATTAATGCATCTAAATAGTTCTATATCATAAAATTGTATGTCATGTAATTAAAAATATATGATTTTTTTTTAGAAGACCAATTCCTTCATTTTCATATTCAGGACACAATTTTGGATGGATTAAATGAATTTAGGTAATATTTTTTGGATGTACTCCATGAAAATCAACTTTACGTAGTGTGAACCTTAAGAAAGTATTTGATCTAGCTGGTATCTTACTCAAATTTTTTTATTAAATCTAATGTTAAATTTATTTATTTTTAAGTTGAAAACTATTTAAGCTAAACTATTTGATAAATGTTTTGGTTGAAACTTTAATATTATTTTAAATTACATAAACAAATCAATATTTGAAAAAGATGAATTTTTGAAAGTTTGAAACCATGTAGTTATTGCAGTTATATTTGTCATTAATGATCACATCAAGTTTGAAATTTAATTTGTCAAAATCTCAATTTTTAGTTTTTAAGTAAATTTACATATTTGTCAAACTACATCAATTTATATCTTATAGATATTCATGAATTTTTATAAATTCTCAATATCCACTGAAGATCTTGAATTAGAAAAACAAATCTTGAAAACTTTATTTTCTTCATGCATAACATTTGGTGCATGTTAGAAATATTTTTGAAAGTCATGCAATGCAATATAAATATTTTTCAAGTGATTTTTGACTGAAGTATATCGACTGGTGAGTATATAAATCGACGTGAAACTAGTTAGACTTAAGTTTGTTTTGAACAGGTATCTCAATTCACCTGATATGTGAATGACTGACAAAATCCCTTAAAAGTCAATGAACCAATATACTAAATGCATAAATTGTGTCATAGAGTCTAGAGTTAAGATCCTAAGTTTTTGAATCACTTATGAATCAATTCACACAAGTTATGAATCGAGTTACACAACTTGTAGAATTTAGTTTTTTTATAACTAAACCATGTTTCTTAAATACCAACATGTTCCTTTTAAGGTGGACACTTTATGCATTTTTCATCATTCATTTCTTCAAGAAACACTACGCCAAAAATGACATTTAACAGCGCCCATTTTACAGCGCTTGCTAAACACAAGCGCTGTTGTAATTATATTTTAAAAATAACGGAACCTTTTACAGCGCTTTTGATGACAAGCGTTGTAAAACAAGCGATGTGGTAGGTCATATAACGTTTGCGCATAACGTTATAAGGCTTTTACAGCGCTTGTCAAAAAGCGCTGTAAAATGAAGCGCTTTCGCGTATCAGTTACAGCGCTTTTTTCACAAGCGCTGTAAACACATGCGCTTCCAAATATTTGAACTACCTAATACAACGCTTTTTTCACAAGCGCTGTAAAATACATGCGCTTTCATTGAATTTAACTACCTATTACAGCGCTTTTTTAACAAGCGCTGTAAAATACATGCACTTTCATTGAATTTAACTACCTATTACAGCGCTTTTTTCACAAGCACTGTAAACTGCATCTTTCAAATAATTATATACGTTGGAAACCCTCATATCCTCTACATCTTTCAAATAATTATATACGTTGGGAACCCTAATATCCTCTACGTATTGTGCGGCCATCTACGTTGTCTCAGGTATTTTTTACACATGATCTATTATGTTTTGTTATATATATATTAAATCTACTAAAAATTGTTATATATATATATATATATATATATATTAAATCTCTTCTACACATGATCTGTTATGTTTTGAAATTGTAAAAAAATTGTCAAAAACTCATACCACATGATCTGTTCTGTTTTGAAATTGTTAGTTGATATTGGTTTTTCTTTTAGAAACTTGTTGATATGTTTTGAAAGCTTATTATTTTTGTTACTGCATTTATATAGGTGGTATAATATGGATAGGAAATGGATTTCAGCCAATCGATTGTCAAAAGAGTGTGAAATTGGAGTGAAGGAGTTTGTTGAGTTTGCAGTGAAGAATGCAAAAGATCCAAATAGAGTAGTTTGTCCTTGTTTAAAATGTTGTTTTGGAAAACGTGTTAGAGAAGATGAATTAGAAGGACATCTAGTATGTAATGGAATTGATCAAAGCTACACATGTTGGATAAGACATGGTGAGAAAAAAAAAGGAAACATTAATTTTGAGAATAGTTCGACATATGCTTCAATTGACTTCGATACAGATACATATGAGCCGGACCGAGTTGATGAGATTGCAAAAGCAGTTGAAGAAGATCTTCGAGATTGTCCTAAAATGTTTGAAAGTTTGTTGAGTGATGCAGAGAAAGAATTATATAATGGTTGTACTAAATTCATAAGACTATCAGCGATATTAAAGTTGTACAACTTAAAAGCGAGTAATGGATGGTCTGATAAAAGCTTTACAAAATTATTAACACTCATAAAAAATATGTTGCCAGATGATAATGAACTTCCCAGTCGAACCTACGAGGCTAAACGGATTTTGTGTTCTATTGGAATGAGTTACGAAAGGATTCATGCGTGTCCTAACGATTTCATTTTATTTCAAAACGAATATGAACTACTTAAGGCGTGTCCGAAATGCAATGTCTCTCGATATAAGAACAAAGAATCTACTCCAGCAAAAGTCGTGTGGTATTTTCCTATAATACCAAGATTTAGGCGCATGTATCGCAATGAAGAAGATTCAAAACACTTGACATGGCATGCAGATGAAAGAATTAGAGATGTAATGTTTCGACACCCTGCAGATTCCCCACAATGGGCAAAAATTGATCACGAGTATCCTGAATTCGGGATAGAGTCAAGAAATCTAAGACTTGCACTTTCTACTGATGGAATGAATCCACATGGTCTTCAAAGCATCTCACATATCACGTGGCCTGTGATTTTGGTAATATATAACCTACCTCCATGGTTATGTATGAAGCGTAAATTTATGATGTTGTCTCTGTTAATTTCTGGACCCAAACAACCGGGGAATGATATCGACGTATACTTGACTCCTTTAATTGAAGATTTAAAAATTATGTGGGAGACAGGTGTGGAAGTTTATGATGGGTATAGGAAAGAGTGTTTCAATTTGAGGGCTATGTTGTTCGGCACAATTAATGATTTTCCAGCATATGATAATTTATCAGGATATAGCATTAAAGGTAAGTGTGCATGTCCTATATGTGAGAGAGTACAAATTGGATGCGGTTGAAACATTGTAAGAAGAATGTGTTTCTTGGACATCGTAGATTTTTACCTTATAGTCATCAGTATCGTGGGTGGAGAAATGCATTCAATGGAAAATCAGAGGAAGGTAAAGCTCCTTTAGCACCGACTGGATATCAAATACTTGAAAAAGTACAAGGTTTGACCAATAAATTTGGCAAACCTTTTGCGGGAGAGCTGGTGAAAACTGGGTGGAAGAAAAAGTCAATTTTCTTTGAATTTTCATATTGGAAGTCATTGTATGTAAGACATTTCCTCGATGTGATGCATATTGAAAAAAATGTATTTGATAGTGTTATTGGTACGTTACTCAATGTTCCAGGAAAGTCTAAAGACGACGTCAACGCAAGATTGGACTTGGTCGATATGGGAATAAGAAATGAACTGGCTCCAGTAAAGAAAGGAAATCACACGTATCTACCTCCAGCCGCTCATACTCTATCTAGAAAGGAAAAAATTGTTTTATGTAAATTTCTACACGAAGTTAAAGTTCCAGAAGGATACCCTTCGAACATTAAAAATTTGGTTTGTATGAAAGACCTCAAGTTCAAAGGTTTGAAGACCCATGATTGTCATATTCTAATGGAGCATTTGCTACCAATAGGTATACGTTCCATTTTACCTGAAAAAGTTCGACTAGCCTTAACTAGATTATGTTTCTTCTTCAGGGAAATTTGTAGTAAAGTGATCGACCCTCAGAAATTACCGACATTGCAGAGGGAAATTGTTGTTACTTTGTGTGAGCTTGAAATGTATTTTCCACCATCGTTTTTTGATATAATGGTTCACCTTACTGTTCATCTGGTTAAGGAGACACAACTTTGTGGGCCAGCTTATATGAGATGGATGTATTCGATAGAACGATATATGAAAATATTAAAAGGGTACGTAAAAAGTAGAAGTCGACCAGAAGGTTGTATTGCTGAACGATACATTGTTGAAGAAACTGCTGAATTTTGTACTGAATATATGTCCAATGTTGAATCCATAGGGCTTCCCATGTCTCGTCATTCGGGAAGAATATCAGAAGAAAGGATAACTGGAAGGAGACTACTGACTATATCAAGGACAGAATGGGAGCAGGCACAATTGTATGTTTTGCACAATGATGATGAGGTTCAACCGTATGTTACAATACACATTGATCAGTTATCTCGTTTGAACATGAATAGGAATCAAAATTGGATAACTCGAGAGCAAAATCGAAGTTTTGTAACATGGTTAAAAAATCACATAATGTCAAAATTTGATATAGACCCCGAATCAATTTCAAATAGATTGAGGTGGCTAGCAAATGGTCCGAGCTTACATGTCTTTTCTTACACTGGTTATGTTATTAACGGCTACACATTTTATATCAAAGAACAAGATGATTAGACCACTATGCAAAATAGTGGAGTCACTCTCGTAGCTGAAGCAATGCATGTCTCAAGTGCAAAAGACAAAAACCCAATATATGCAAATCTATCATATTTTGGGGTTATCGAGTGCGTATGGGAGTTAGACTACACAATGTTTCGTGTTCCCATATTTGGTTGCAAGTGGGTCGATAATAATAATGGCGTTCGGATTGATGAGTCAGGATTCTTGCTTGTCGATTTTAATAGGGTGGGATACAAAGACGAGCCTTTTATTTTAGCGTCGCAAGCTCAACAAGTGTTTTATGTCACTGATCCTTCTGATGATAAATGGTCTGTTGTCCTATCGACCAATAAAATAAGTGATGATAACAATAATGATGAAGATGTTGGTAATGATCTTTTATTTGCAACATCACAACAACCACATGAAATTGATTCAACTGATGATGGTTTATATCTTAGAGATGATCATGATGAGGGAATTTGGATTAATCCATCGTTTCGTATTGTAAATGGACAAACAAATGTGAATGTCACCAGGAAAAGAAGAAGGGCATCTTAATGTATATGTTTAATTGTTTTATATAAGCTATGCATGTAATCTGAATTATTGTGATAAATATGAATATAATCTGAATTATTGTGATAAATATGCATGTAATTTGAATTGAGTGTTTTATACTAATATGACAGAATAGAAAATTAAGTCACTTATATAATTTGAATGGTTTATATCCCAATTAGTAAGGCAAATTGTTTACACTAATATTCTAATATGGCGTGCATATCACAATTAATTGAGTGTTATAACATCTCACAGTTTGCTACTAATGTCACTTATATAATGTAAATTAAGTGCCAATTCGTTTGGAATAAATGTCTGAGTTACAGTCATCCAAAATTGAACCCAAATAAAAACCAACACAAAAGCCTTTTACAGCGCTTTTTATAAAAAGCGCTGTAAACGACCCTTTTGAAAATAAGTAAAAAAGACATTTTACAGCGCTTATTTGACAAAGCGCTGTAAACAAGCTTTAAAAATAATCTTCATCAGACACCTAACATGACTATCTCTAACAGGAATTTCTTCAAACACCTTGTACGCATCATGGGAATCCCCAAAAACACATTGTTAACAAAAAGATCAGACTCAAACCCATTTTTTGCAACATGGCAATGATCCTGAATACCTCGAAAAGACATATTTGGACAACCATTAAAAGGAGCACATGTACAAACTTCTCGAACATAAGGAACACAGTTTCAATTTAAGAAGGAAAGAGAATGTAAAAAGATAAAAAAGGTGTTGATGTTTGTGAAGAAGATGCATAAAAGGAGAAGAGATTTTGGTGGTGACCAGTTATGTGGGTTTTGCATGTTGAGCTTGTTTAAAAAAATAACACATAACATAACAAAACACAAAAACAAGGCTTTAAAAAAAACAAGGAGGTCTGTTTACAGCGCTTTTACACATAAGCGCTGTAAAAAAGAGCCTTTTTAAAATTATCATAAAGAAACATTTTAGAGCGCTTATGTGTAAAAGCGCTGTAAAAGGCTTTAAAAAACATTCATATAACATAATAACACACTGAGGTCTTTTACAGCGCTTTTACACATAAGCGCTGTAAAAGAGCCTTTTAAAAATTTAAATAAAGACGCCTTTTAGAGCGCTTTGCAAAAGAAGCGCTGTAAAAGGCTTATAAAAAGCGCTGTAAAAGGTTACGTATATATAACAGTTACCTCTTCAGTTTCCTCTTCATTACGTAAACTTCACTATCATCTCAACCTTCATCGTTTCTTCTCTTCTTTTGCAAACCCTATCATCCCGTCCATTACGAACCTTATTTCCACGATCATCTCCTTCATTTCGAACCTTATTTCCATCCAAGATCATCTCTCCCATTTCACACAATATATTTTCATTGAAATACGTAACCCTCATTACGTATTTCTTCACAATACCGTATTTCTGTGAACCATATTTCTGTGAACTTTCTGCCTTCCCTCTTTTCTTTACATTTCATCTTTCTTCGAACCATTATTCAGGTATTGATGTTATTAATTTTTTGTAATCATTAAAATGCATGTTGAGCTTTTTTAAGATATACTGATACATGTTGAGGTTTTTTATAATAATGCATGATCTGTGTTGAGCTTATTGATGTTATACTAAACTGCATGTTGAACTTGTTGTAGTTAAATGGATACAAACAAAGATGTAGAAGTTCAAAATGAAGAAGTTGGCACCTCTAAGACTTATGAAAAAGAAGTCAAACGTGGTGCAACTATCATGCAAAAGGTGATTAAAGCAAGGAGTAATGGTATTAAATTTGAGGTATAATATACTTTGTTTGCTATGTGATTTTTATCTTTTTTTAGGGTTTAGGGCATGTACTTACTATATGAGTTTATTAGGTTGGCTGGAACGAGAGTGGTCAGCCAGTTGACCCCAACAGCTCCATGTTGTAAGCTATATTGGGGCTGTTGTTCGTCAAAATGTCCCAATTACAATAGACAACTGGAGAGATAAGGCGTTGAAGGATGCCAAAGATATTATATGGAATGACATTCAAAGTAAATTTTTTGATCTACTCTTTTGTCATTTATAATTTTTTTCTGTAAAATACATTACTTATAATTGTTTTCATTGCAGACAACTTTTTGTTCTTGATGAGGAACGAAAGTCGTATGTTTTGAGAGTTGCTGGGAAGATCCATCGTGGATTTAGATCCCATCTCTCAAATTTCTATCTAAAAGATAGAGAAGGAAACACAAATGCTGAACCTCCAAAAATATATCAACATTATATATCAAAGGATGAATGGAGAGCATTTGTTTCCAAACGTTCTGACCGGCGTTTGTCGTAAGTGATTAATTTATTAGCATTTGTGTTTTATTATTCATATTCGTAGCGTATTTTAACTTTTTACACAATTGCTATTTTTTTTATATAGAATATTAGTAAGGCAAATCGCGAACGGCAAGCAATCCAAAACACCCATACAAGAAATCACGTATGGGATATGCACGCCTTGAACAACAACTTGTAAGTAATTAAACATCACTTTTATATAATGAAGTAATTTTGTATTATAAACTATAGTGTGTAACTAATTTGTATTATTTTGTTTATGATTTTAACGAATAGAGAAAAGACATCCAAGCGATCAACCCTTGGGTCGTCATATATTGTGGAAGGAAGCGCGTGTTAATAAAGAAGGAGTGGTTGATAATGAAAATGTCAAAAAAGTTGTAGAACTTTGTGTAAGTATATTATCACTTTAATATTTTTTAATATTGTATTTTAAAAATGCTATTGAACTTATCTTTTTAATGTTACATGTATTTTAGGAAATTATTGAACAAAGTTCTGAAACTCAAGAGGGCAACAAGGATACTTGCAGGGACATTCTTGGGAAAGTGTTTAATGTCCCTGAGTATTCCGGTCGAGTTAGGGGGAAAGGATTTGGCGTAACTCCCAAAATCTTTTTTCCTCAATAGAAGTGCCAAAAACCTTCCAACGAGGAAGTATTAGAGAAACTCAGAATCCTATCAGAGCAAGTGGCACTCTTGGTGAATACGAATAAAGACAAGCAACTTCCGGTTCAGCTCCAACCTGAAATACAAATGGAGAGTGAAACCGGGAGTTGCAACGTCGGTTTGAAAAGTATTCCCGAGGTAATTAATTACTTACTACTTACTTGCTTATGTAATTACTTATGTATTAAACAAACTTATATATTAACTGTACTTATGTTTTAACTATTGATGTAGGGTGTCACTACATGTGTCCTATACTTGTCCTCGCCTACTCAACGGAAGGTGGGAAAAGAATATTGTACAATACTTCGGGAGAAGTATTGCACAATATACCAATCCCGCGGGCCATGTCAAAGTATCGCCTGCTGTTGTTTCGAACCAACTGCATCGTTGCCCATACCGGACAACGATGGAGATATGCAGTTCTTAAGCGACGCTATTGGTAGTTACGTGGCATGGCCCACAAACCTTGTTGCCCTCCAAAAAAAGATTCCCAAAGGCAAATCAGTTACATCTCCCGAAAAGGTTTGTCACATTTATTGCCTAAGATTTGTCATTTTTTCAGATTCAATAAACTAACATTTTACCTCATTTTGTAGGTCCAAATAAATAAATCACCCATACAGCCAAAAAAAGGCAGCAACCTCAAAAATTGGAGGTAAATAGGGCTGCCAAACTACAAAGGCTGGAGGGTAATAAAGCTGCCAAACTTGCACAACAAAAAATCTGGATCGGGGAAAATCAGTCGCTGCTGCTGCTGCTCCTAATAAAAGTCAGCCACGCCTTGGTAAATACGGGCGTGTCTTGACATCCAAATAAAAAGGAACATGGGCAGCAGCAACGATTCGCCAATCGTACACATGAATAAAAGACATATTTTGGAGATGAGTATGTTGAATACCTCGAAAAGGAGCACATGTACGAACTTCTCGAACATAAGGAGCTGAGTGCTACTGTAATCAGCTTGTACATAAGGTAAAAATACTTTTAATTGCATTATATTTGTAATTAATTAAATGTATTGGTAATTAATCTAGTTATAAAATTTTCATTGAAGGTTTTTGTACGAGAAGGTCGTGTGCACGAGAAATTGTCAAATAAATACTCATTCTTGTCTCCGCATAAGATGTCGATGTGGAAACTCGATCCAGACAATGTAAAAAAATACATTGTAGATATGTTTTTAGGAAATATAGAAAGTGATAAATTGTTCTCTAGGCACCATATAATTCAGGGTACGTAATTTTATCTTTTTTAATTGATGAGAATTTAATTTATTAGTTGTGTATAACAAATTGCTTAACCAATTTTTGTTGTTGTAGGGCACATTGGGTGCTATTTGCAATCAATGCGGTCTCTGAAGTTATATACTATTTGGATCCGTGCACGGGAAATTATAGCAATCACCCCGAAATAAGAGACTGTAAATATGCTCGACATCTAGTAATAATCATTTCTATATATATTCTTACATATATATGCATTTGTTCATGCTCTAATAATCACATTTATTCATTCGATAGTGCCTTAAAGTTTATCGAGCTCAAAGAGTGCTAAAGTGTGAAGCAGAAGTCTTAATAACATTGCATGGATCCCAATAAAGTGCCTACTCGTCAAACAAAATAATCATCGACTGTGGGTACTACGTATGAGATTCATGAAGGAGATTGTTGAGAAGAATAAAACTATTATCCCAGAACTGGTACGGTATTTGCATTATAATGATTTTTCATATATAAATTATCTATATATTGATACTAACTTAATATAATATGTTCAATTTTTATATTGCAGTACTTTGACAATTTCAGTCCATCATATTCTGAGGAAGATCTGATGGAATTAAAGGAAGATGGTGTCAGTATGTGCTTGACATGCAAATTATTGATTTTCTGGGAAATAGCTTGCTGCTGGGCAAGGGATCTGAATATTATATGGTAGCTAGTGCATATAATGTATATTCTGTTAGTTTTATATGTAAATGACATTAGGACACCATATAGAACATGCATATGGATCTGAGTGTAGTTTAGGTTGTAAATTAGGTTATACATATATATATACGTATCTGATGTAGTAATTAGGTTGTAAATTAGGTTGTGTATATGTATCTGAATGTAGTTAATTAGGTTGTAAATTACAGAGTTACAGATTACATATATGTTAATAAGTACAGAGTTCTGATTTCTGATTCTATGTGTGAACTGCTTATGGTATTGAATATGTTTTGTCTGTTGTGTGCACTGATTGTGAAGTGATTTTGGATCAAAATAATTTTGGATACAATGATAAAAGACAGCGCTTTCTAAAAAAAATGCCATAAAAAGCTAAAAAGCGCTTTCATTTCAAATAATTAATTACAGCGTTTTAAAAAAAAACACACATTACAGCGCTTTTTTTAAAAAAGCGCTATTGTAAAATGTTGTTGTAAAGCGCTTTAAATGGTGCACTTTACAGCCTTTCGTGAGAAAGCGCTGTAAAATGTACAACAAAAGCGCTGTAAAATGCACACCCATAATATGAAAATTATGGGTGGGCACTTTTACAGCGCTTTTTGAGAAAGGCGTCTGTAAAATGCATTACCCATAATATGAAAATTATGGGGGGAGCATTTATACAGCGCTTTAGTTGAGGAAAGCGCTGTAAAATGCACACCCATATATGAAATTATGGTGGGCATTTTACAGCGCTTCTGAGAAAGCGCTGTAAAATGCAGACCCATATATGGAAAATTATGGGTGGCATTTTCACAGCGCTTGTGTTAAAAACGCTCTAAAAGCTAGACCCATAACTCATATAATGTGGTTGCATATGACAGCGCTTTTTTTGAAGAAGGCGCTGTAAAAATGTGCATAACAAGCGCGCGTTATATTTACATGTTTTATAGCGTTTCATAAAAGCGCTGTGTATCATTTACAGCGCTCGATTGCCACATCGCTTATTTTTTTGAAAAAATCGCTTAAAAGCGTTTAAAATGCGTTTTTTCGCGTCAGTGAAAATAAAATCCTATTAAATACCTTCTTTTGATTCCATTTCTTTGTGTACGAACTTTTGAGAGAAAAAACAACAGTTTATGTAAGGTTATTTCTGGAATGTTTTTATGTTAGTGACCAATGAGGATTCAAAATTGCTACACCTTGAATAGGATTGAAAATGAGACGATTTTTTCCAAAGATAGAGTGATGTTTACCTCTAAAGGTATTTGAGGCTTTCAAAATTGGGAGGTTATTTCATTTTGAGGGCTCAGTTAAGATTTTCGTGCAAGATTATTTTATCTTCTAAAAATTGGGCTCTTAAAGTTAGAGAAGAAGATATTTTGTGTACAAGTGTCTGTAATTCAAGGTTTAATTTATAACAAACGTCGATATTAAGATTGATGAATTAAAATATAAAATTTTTAAATTTAAAAAGGTAAATATTAAAGTAATGAAAATATAGACCTAAGAAATTAAATTTTCAGCTTATATTTTTTTAGAAAAAACCTTTTTACTTGTTGAAATATGTATTCATTTTAGTGCAATGACTAAAACAAAATGTATGATAATTTTATGACACTAAAAGTTATATTTTTATTTTACAGGAATTAAAATTGACAGATAAAAAATTTATACAAAATAAAAAATGTCTTAAATCACTTTCTCAAATGGTTTTACGAAAAATTGACTAGAAAAAGCATAGGGCCAGAGTAGAGAGTGCGTAAACTTATCGATTTTGCTATCATTTATCTATCCCACCATCGATCAATCCAACTAATAATCAACCGATCCATCTACCACATAATAAAAATGTTAATGAATTAGATGCAATCAATCCAGTTCTAATTATTTTTAGAGATCAAATTTGAAATTCATAATTTTAAAGAAACTAAAGATATTTAACCTTACTTTTTTAATACAATTCAATAAAATTACATTTATTTATTTTAAAATTTAATTTACTATTTATTATTTGCTTAAAACATACTATATTTTTAAAATCTTTTTTAAAATAAAATCTGATTTTGTTTTATTATTTTCGGGAAGAAAAACTGTTAGTGTAGAAAACTGATAATTCAAAAACCTATTTTTTTAAAAAAATAATTAACTATTAAAAAAGATGAGTTAATATTTTCAAAATAAAAATAATAATTAATTATTATGATTTATTAATTTTTAATATAAGATTGGTGAGTGGTGTCCCATTATCAGAGCCCCTTCAATCCACCGATGTTGACCATTGAAGCTCCACTGCTCCACGGCATTTGGTTATGTTAATGTCCACCGTCGCAAGCCTTTACACCACTCACAGAACAATGTCTGACCACGCCAAACTAACCACCTTAATTTTAAATTAAATAATAAATAATTTATGTATTTTAAATTTTTAAAACCGTATTTGAAAATCTAATAGAAAGATTTTTATGAAGTAAATAAAAACATTTCCAATTTTCAAAAACAGCATAATCATTTAAAAAAGGCAGTTCTTTTAAATAATTTTTTTAAAGTTATAAATATTGTATAAATTAAACTATTGGTTTAAAATAATATAGAAAAATGTTTTTATTTTTATAAATAATTTTCAAAAATGATTAGTATTTCAAAATAGGTTTTTCAATTAAAAATAAAACTAATTTTGTAAATAATAATTTTTTATTTATTTTGATGAAAGCTTGTAAAAACAAGCGATTGTGGTAGGTCATAAACGTGCGCATAACGTTTATAAGGCTTTACAGCGCTGTGGCAAAAAGCGCTGTAAAATGAAGCGCTTTTCGCGTATGTTACAGCGCTTTTTCCGCGCTTGTAACACATGGCTTCCAAATATTTGAACTTACCTATAAACAACGCTTTTTTCACAGCGCTGTAAAATACATGCGCTTATGAATTACTACCTATACAGCGCTTTTTTAACAAGCGCTGTAAAATACATGCACTTTCATTGAAATTTAACTACCTATTACAGCGCTTTTTTCACCAGCACTGTAAACTGCATTTTCAAATATTATATAATTGGAACCCATATCCTCTTAATCTTTCAAATAATTATACTTGGAACCCTAATATCCTCTACGTTTGTGCGGCCATCTACGTTGTCTCAGGTATTTTTTACACATATCTATTTATGTTTTGTTTATATATATTAAATCTACTAAAAATTTGTATTATAAATATATATTATATATATTATATTAAATCTCTTCTACACATGATCTGTTATGTTTTAAATTGTAAAAAATTGTCAAAACTCATCTACCACATGATCTGTTCTTTTTGAAATTGTTAGTTTGATATGGTTTCTTTTAGAAACTGTTGATATGTTTTGAAGCTTATTTTTTGTACTTGCATTTAGTATAGGTGTGTATAATATGGATAGGAAATGGATTAGCCAATCGATTGTCAAAAGAGGGTGAAATTGGGTGAAGAGTTTTTTGAGTTTGCAGTGAAGAATTGCAAAAGATCAATAGAGTAGTTTGCCTTGTTTTAAACCATGTTGTTTTGGAAACGGGTTAGGAAGATGAATTAGAAGGACATCTAGTAGTAATGGAATTGATCAAAGCTACACATGTGATAACATGTGAGAAAAAAAAGGAAACATAATTTGAAGAATAGTTCGACATATGCTTCAATTGATTCGATACAGTACTATGAGCCGACCGAGTTGATGAGATTGCAAAAGCAGTTGAAGAAGATCTTCGAGATTGTCTAAAATGTTTGAAAGTTGTAGGATGTGCAGAGAAGAATATATATGGTTGTACTAATTCATAAGACATCAGCGATATTAAGATTGTACAACTTAAAACGAAGTAATGATGGTCTGATAAGCTTTACAAAATTATTACATCATAAAAAATATTTGCCAGTGATAATAAACTTTCCAGTCGAACCTACAGGCTAAAAGGATTTGGTTTCTATTTGGGAATGAGTTACGAAAGGATTCATGCGTGTCCTATACGATTTCATTTTATTTCAAAACGAATTGAACTACTTAGCGTGTCCGAAATTGCAATGTCTCTCGATATGAAGAACAAAGAATCTACTCCAGCAAAAGTCGTGGTATTTCCTATTAATACCAAAGTTAGGCGCTGATATCGCCAATGAAGAGATTCAAAACATTGACAGTGGCATGCAGATGAAAATAGAGATGTAATGTTTCGAAACCCGTTGCAGATCGCCCACAAGGGCAAAAAATTTGATCAGAGTATCCTGAATTCGGATGAGTCAAGGAAATCTAAGACTTGCACTTTTACTGATGAATGAATCCACAGCTTCAAAGCATCTCACATATTCAGTGGCCTGTGGTTTTCTAATATAAACCTACCTCCATGTATTAGTGAAGCGTAAATTTATGCATGTTGTCTCGTTTAATTTCTGACCCAAACAACCGGGAATCTGATATCGACGTATTACTTGACTCCTTTAATTGAGATTTAAAAAATTGTGGGAGACAGGTGTGGAAGTTTATGATGGTATAGGAAAAGAGTTTCAATTTGAGCTATGTTGTTCGGCACTTAATGATTTTCCGCATATGATTAATTTATTCAGGATATAGCATTAAAGGTAAGTGGCATGTCCTATATGTGAGAGAGTACAAATTAGATGCGGTTGTAAACATTTAAGAAAAGAATGTGTTTTCTTGGACATCGTTAGATTTTTACTTATAGTCTCAGTATCGTGGGTGAGTAAATGCATTCATGAAAATCTAGAGAAGGTAAAGCTCCTTTAGCACCGACTGATATCAAATACTTGAAAAAGACAGTATTGGACCAATAAATTTGGCAAACCTTATTGCGGGAGAGCTGTGTGAAACTGAGGTGGAAGAAAAAGTCATTTCTTATGAATTTCATATGGAAGTCATTGTATGTAAACATTTCCTCGATTGTGCATATGAAAAAATGTATTTTGAAGTGTTATTGGTACGTTACTCAATGTTCCAGGAAGTCAGACGACGTCAACGCAAGATGACTTGGTCGATATGGGGAATAAGAAAGATGAACTGGCTCCAGTAAAGAAAGGAATCACACGTATCTCTTACCTCCAAGCCGCTCATACTCTATTAGAAGGAAAAAATGTTATGTAAATTCTACACGAAGTTAAAGTCCAGAAGGATACCCTTTCGAACATTAAAAATTTGTTGTATGAAAGACCTCAAGTTCAAAGGTTTGAGACCCATGTGAGTTTCATATTCTAATGGAGCATTTGCTTACCAATAGGTATACGTTCCATTTTACCTGAAAGTTCGACTAGCTTAACTAATTATGTTTCTTCTTCAGGGAAATTGTAAGTAACTGATCGGACCCTCAGAAATTACCGACATTGCAGAGGGAAATTGTTGTTAAACTTTGTGTGAGCTTGAAATGTTTTTCCACCATCGTTTTTGATATACAATGGTTCACCTTACTGTTCATTGAGTTAAGGAGACAGCAACTTGTGGGCCAGCTTATATAGATGAGTGTATTCGATAGAACGATATATGAAAATATTAAAAGGTACGTAAAAAGTAGAGTCGACCAGAGGTTTGTATTGCTGAACGATACTGTGAAAAACTGCTGAATTTGACTGGATATATGTCAATGTTGAATCCATAGGGCTTCCCAGTCTCGTCATTCGGGAAAGAATATTCAGAGAGAAGGATAATGGAAGGAGAACTGACTATATCAAGGACAGAATGGGAGCCATGCACATTGATGTTTTGCACAATGATGATGAGGTTCAACCTATGTACAATACACATGATCAGTATTCTCGTTTGAACATGAATAGGAATCAAAATTGGATAACTCGAGAGCAAATCAGTTTTGTAAACATGTTAAAAATCACATAATGTCAAGAATTTGATATAGACCCCGAATCAATTTCAAATAGATTGAGGTGGCTAGCAATGGTCCGAGCTTACATGTCTTTCTTACATGGTTATGTTATTAAGCGGCTACACATTTTAATCAAGAACAAGATGATTAGACCACATGCAAAAATGTGAGTCACTCTCGTAGCTTGAAGCAATTGGCATGTCTCAAGTGCAAAACGACAAAAACCCAATATATGCAAATCTAATCATTTTGGGGTATCGAGGCGTTATGGAGTAGACTACACAATGTTTCGTTTCCCATATTTGGTTGCAAGTGGGTCGTAATAAAATGGCGTTCGGAATTGGATGAGCGGATTTTGCTTGTCGAATTTAATAGGGTGGGAACAAAGACGAGCCTTTTATTTTAGCGTCGCAAGCTCAACAGTGTTTATGTCACTATGCCTTCTGATGATAATGGTTGTTTCCTACGACTAATTAAAATAAGTGATGATACACATATGATGAAGATGTTGGTAAGATCTTTTATTTGCAACATCACAACAACCACATGAAATTGATTCAATGATGTGGTTATTTTATATTTCTTAGAGATTATCATGATGAGGGGGGAATTTGGATTAATCCATTCGTTTCGTATTGTAAATGACCAAAACAATGTGGAATGTCACCAGGAAAAGAAGAAGGCATCTATGTTTATATGTTTAATGTTGTTATAAGCTATGCATGTAATCTGAAATATTGTGATAAATATGAATATTAAATCTGAATTATTTGTGATAAATATGCTGTAATTTGAATTGGTGTTTTATACTAATATGACGAATAGAAAATTTAAGTCACTTATATAGATTGAATGGGTTATATCCCAAATTAGTAAGGCAAATGTACACTAATATTCTAATAATGGCGTCATAATCACAATATTGAGTTGTTAGTAAATCTCACGTTTGCTACTAATGTCACTTATATAATGTAAATTAAGTGCCAATTCGTCTTTGGAATAAATGTCTGAGTTACAGTCATCCAAAAGTGAACCCAAATAAAAAACCAACACAAAAGCCCTTTTACAGCGCTTTTATAAAAAGCGCTTTAAACGACCCTTTTGAATAAGTAAAAAGACATTTTACAGCGCTTATTGACCAAAGCGCTTTAAACAAGCTTAAAAAATTTCATCAGACACCTAACATGACTTATCTCTAACAGGAATTCTTCAACACTTGTACGCATCGATGGGAATCCCCAAAACACATTTGTTAACAAAAGATCAGACTCAAAACCCTTTTTGCAACATGCAATGATTCCTGAATACCTCGAAAGACATTTTGGACAACTTTAAAAGGAGGCACATGTACAAACTTCTCGAACTAAGGAACACAGTTTCAATTAAGAAGGAAAAGAGAATGTAAAAGATAAAAAAGGTTGTTGATGTTTGTGAAGAAGATGCATAAAAGAGAAGAGATTTGGGTGTGACCAGTATTGGGTTTGCCATTTGAGCTGTTTAAAAAAATAACATAACCATAACAAACACCAAAAACAAGGCTTTAAAAAAAAACAAGGAGGTCTGTTTACAGCGCTTATTACACATAAAGGCTGTAAAAAGAGCCTTTTTAAAATTATCATAAAGAAACATTTTAGAGCGCTTATGAAAAGCGCTGTAAAAGGCTTTTAAAAAACATTCATATAACATAATAACACACTGAGGTCTTTTACAGCGCTTTTACACATAAGCGCTTGTAAAAAGAGCCTTTAAAAATTTAAATAAAGACGCCTTTTAGAACGCTTTGCAAACAAGAAGCGCTGAAAAGGCTTATAGAAAAGCGCTTAAAAGGGTTACGTATAATTAACAGTTACCTTTCAGTTCTCTCATTACGTAAACTTCACTATCATCACAACCTTTCATCGTCTTCTCTTCTTTGCAAACCCTACATCCGTCCATTCGAACCTTATTTCCACGATCATCTTCCTTCATTTCGAACCTATTCCATCAAGATCATCTCTCCCATTCACAAATATATTTTCTTGAAATACGTAACCCTCATTACTATTTCTTCACAATACCGGTTCTGTGAACCATTCTGTGAACTTCTTGCCTTCCCCTCTTTCTTTACATTTCATCTTCTTCGGAACTTTATTCAGGTATTGATGTTATTAATTTTTTGTTAATCATAAAATGCATGTTGACTTTAAGATATACGTACATGTTGAGGTTTTTATAATATGCATGATCTGTGTTGAGCTATTGTGTTATACAAAACAAATGCATTGTTGACACTTTTGTAGTAAATGGATACAACAAGAGATGTAGAAGTTCAAAATGAAGAAGTTGGCACTCTAAGATTATGAAAAGAAAGTTCAACTTGGTGCAAACTATCATGCAAAAGGTGATTAAAGCAAGGAGTAAGGTATTAAATTTGAGGTACTAATATACTTTGTTTGCTATGTGATTTTATCTTTTTTTAGGTTAGGCATGTACTACTATATGAGTTTATTAGGTTGGCTGAACGAGAGTGGTTTTCAGCCCCCAAGTGACCCAAACAACTCCATGTTTTAAGCTATATTGGGGCTGTGTTCGTCAAAATGTCCCCATTACATAGAACAACGGAGAGATAAGGTTGTTGAAGGATGCCAAAAATTATATGAAAGACATTCAAGTAAATTTGATCTACTTCTTTTGTCATTATTTTTTCTGTTAAACATTACTTATTAATTGTTTTCATTGCAGACACTTTGTTCTTGAATGAGAACAATTGTATATGGTTTGAGAGTGCATGGAAGATCCATCTTGGATTTAGATCCCATCTCTCAAATTTCTATCTAAAAGATAAGAAGAAACCCAATGCTGAACCTCCAAAAATATATCAACATGATATATCAAATGATGAATGGAGAGCATTTGTTTTCCAAACGTTTCTGACCCGGCGTTTGTCGTAAGTGATCAATTTATTTAGCATTTTGTGTTTTATTATTCATATTCGTAGCGATTTTAACTTTTACACAATTTGGCTATTTTTTTTTATTATAGAATTTAGTAGGCAAATCGCGACGGACCAAGCAATACCAAACACCCATACAAAAATCACTATGGATATGCACGCCTGAACAACAACTTGTAAGTAATTAAACATCACTTTTATATAATTGAAGTTAATTTTGTATTATAACTATAGTGTGTAACAATTTGTATTATTTTTTTGATGAATATTAGACGAATAGAGAAAAGACATCCAGCCGATCACCCTTTGGTCGTTCATATATTGTGGAAGGAAGCGCGTGTTAATAAGAAGGAGGGTTGATAATTATAAAATGTCAAAAAGTTTTGTAGAACTTGTGTAGTATTATTTCACTTAATATTTAATTTTGTATTTAAAAAATGCTATTGAACTTATCTTTTTAAATGTTCATGTATTTTAGGAAATACTTGACAAAGTTCTGAAACCAACTGAGGGCAACAGGGATACTTGCAGGACATTCTTGGGAAAGTGTTAATGTCCTGAGTATTCCGGTCGAGTTAGGGGGAAAGGATTTGGGTAACTCCCAAATCTTTTTTCCTCATGAAGTGCCAAAAACCTTCCAACGAGGAAAGTATTAGAGAAACTCAGAAATCTATCAGAGCAGTGGCACTCTTGGTGATACGATAAGAAGCAACTTCCGGTTCCAGCTCCAACCTGAAATACAAATGAGAGTGAAACCGGGAGGTTTGCAACTCGGTTGAAAATATTCCCGAGGTAATAAATTACTACTACTTACGTGCTTAGTAATACTTATGTATTAAACAAACTTATATATTAACTTACTTATGTTTTAACTCTTGATGTAGGAGTCACTACATGTTCCATACTTGTCCTCGCCTACTCACGGAGGTGGGAAAAGGAATATTGTACATACTTCGGAGGAATTGCACAATTTCCATCCCCGCGGCCATGTCAAGAGTGTGTGTGTGTGTGTGTGTTCGAACCAACTGCATCGTTGCCATTACCGGACAACGATGGAGATATGAGTTCTTAAGCACGCTATTGGTAGTTACGTGGCGATGGCCAAACACAAACCTGTTGCCCTCCAAAAAAAATCCCAAAGCAAATCATACAGTCTCCCGAACAAGTTTGTCACATTTATTGCCTAAGATTTGTCATTTTTTCAGATTCAATAAACTACATTTTACCTCATTTTGTAGGTCCAAATAAATAGAATCACCCCTACAGCCAAAAAAACAACAAACTCAAAAATTGGAGGTAAATAGGGCTGCCAAACTAAAAGCGCTGGAGGGTAATAAAGCTGCCAAACTTTGCAAGAACAAAAAATATGGATCGGGGGGAAAATCGGTCGCTGCTGCTGCTGCTCCTAATTAAAAGTCAGCCACGCCTTGGTAAATCGGGCGTATGTCTTGATCCAAATAAAAGGAACATGAGCAGCAGGCCAACGATTTGCCCATGTCGTACACGGAATAAAAGCATATTGGGAGAGAGTATGTTGAATACCTCGAAAAGAGCAACATGTACGAACTTCTCGAACATAAGGAGCTGAGTGCTACTGTAATCAGCTTACATAAGGTTAAAAAAATACTTTTAATTGCATTATATTGTAATTAATTAATGTATTGGTAATTAATAGTTTAAAATCATTGAAATTTTTACGAGGAAGGTCGTGTGCACGAGAATTGTCAAAATTAAAATACTCATTCTTGTCTCCGCATAGGATGTCGATGGGAACTCGGATTCAGACAATGTAAAAATACATTGTTAGATATGTTTTTAGGAAATATAGAAAGTGATAAATTGTTTCTTGGCCCACCATGATTAATTCCGGGTACGTAATTTTATCTTTTTAATGATTGAGAATTTAATTTATTAGTTGTGTATAACAAATTGCTTAACCAATTTTTGTTGTTGTAGGCACATTGGGTGCATTTGCATCAATGCCGGTTCTGAAGTAATATACTTTTGGATCCGGCACGGGAAAGTATAGCAAATCACCCCGAAAAATAAAAACTGATGCTCGACAGGTAGTAATAATCATTTCATTTCTTACATATATGATGCATTTGTTACATGCTCTAATAATCCAACATTTATTCATTCGATAGTGCCTTAAAGTTTATCGAGCTCAAAAGTGCTAAAGTGTCGAAGCAGAAGTCTAAATAACATTGCAAGTATCGCCATAAAGCGCCACTCGTCAAACAAAATACATCGGACTGTGGGTACTACGTATGAGATTCATGAAGGAGATTGTTGAGAAGAATAAACTATTATCCCAGAACGACGGTATTTGCATTATTGGATTTCATATATAAATATCATAATTGATACTAACTTTATAATTGTTCAATTTTTATATTGCAGTACTTGTGACAAATTCAGTCCATCAGTATTCTGGGAAGAATCTGATGGAATTAAAAGAAGACTTGGTGTCAAGTATGTGCTTGACATGCAAATTATTGATTTTCTGGGAAATAGCTTTGTGGCAAGGAATCTGAATATTATTATTAGCTAGTGCATATAATGTATATTCTGTTAGTATATATGTAAATGATACAAGGACACCATTAGAACATGCATATGTTCTGAGTGTAGTTTATTGTAAATTAGGTACATATATCTTACGTATCTGATTAGTTAATTAGGTTGTAAATTAGGTTGTGTATATTGTATCTGAATGTAGTTAATTAGGTTGTAAAAAAAGCGCTGTAATAGACTTTAAAAAAATAAAATAAGAAGGTCTTTTACAACGCTTTTTAAAAAAAGCGCTGTAATAGGCTTTTAAAAAATAAAATAAGAAAGTCTTTTCTAGCGCTTTTTAAAAAAAGCGCTGTAATAGGCTTTTAAAAAGTAAAATAAAGAGGTCTTTTACAGCGCTTTTTAAAAAAAAAAGCGCTTAATAGGCTTTTAAAAAGTAAAATAAAGAAGGGTCTTTTACAGCGCTCTTTAAAAAGCGCGTAGTAAATAGGCTTTTAAAAGTAAAATAAGAAGGTCTTTTACAGCGCTCTTTAAAAAAAAGGCTGTAATAAGGCTTTTAAAAGTAAAATAAGGAGTGTCTTTTACAGCGCTCTTTAAAAAAGCGCTGTAATAGGCTTTTAAAAAATAAAATATAACAGTAAATCGATTCAGTTTCCTCTTTATTACATAAACTTCACTACACTTCAGTGTCCTTCTCCTCTTCATTATCCTTCTCATTGCGAACCCTAATGTCCTAACGAACCTTATGTTAACCATCTCCATTGCAAATCATCTCCATTTGTTACTATCCCTACGAACATTATTAACATACTCTTCTCACATGCAGAACCCTACTCTGTCCTACGACCGTTCGTTATTTCTGCGCATTCTCGCTTTCTTCTTAAACGAACGTAACCCTATGAACTCTACGATCTTCTTCGCACTTTTCAGTTATTGCTATTCATTGTATTCATTTATTTTATATATATATATAATATTATATATTATATTATATATATATAATGTGTCTGTTAATGCTAATAATCACATTTTATTTGATAGTGTTTTACAAGTCTTTCGAGCTCAAATGGGGTACAGTGCGAAGCAAAAATCAAATAAATTCACATGGATTCTAATAAAGGTTTGAAATGTATGGCCTTTAAAAATTTCATTAACAAATCAATGCCACAAATATTTATTGACTTATATGTTTTATTTTAATAGTGCTCTGGATCAAACTAACAACATGAGACTGGCGGATATTGTATATTACGATTTATGAAGGAGATTGTTGTTATAATCCCAGAAAGAGATCTAATTGAAATAAAGGAATGCATATTACAGCGCTTTTTTTAAAAAGCACCGTAAAACTAATACAACAAGCAGCGCGTTTTTAGAAGAGATTTACAGCGCTTTTTTTATTTTAAAGAGCGCTGTTGTATCTTTTTACAGCGCTGGATACTACAGCGCTTAATTTTTTGAAAAAGCGCTGTAAATGACTTAAAAAAAGCGCTGTAAAATACCATTTTTGGCGTAGTGAGTGTTGAAAAAACTTATAAACAACTTCAATTTTTTTCTTCATATTTTTAATTTAATTAATGACATATGAATAATTAATGCATCTAAATAGTTCTATATCATAAAATTGTATGTCATGTAATTAAAAATATATGATTTTTTTTTAGAAGACCAATTCCTTCATTTTCATATTCAGGACACAATTTTGGATGGATTAAATGAATTTAGGTAATATTTTTTGGATGTACTCCATGAAAATCAACTTTACGTAGTGTGAACCTTAAGAAAGTATTTGATCTAGCTGGTATCTTACTCAAATTTTTTTATTAAATCTAATGTTAAATTTATTTATTTTTAAGTTGAAAACTATTTAAGCTAAACTATTTGATAAATGTTTTGGTTGAAACTTTAATATTATTTTAAATTACATAAACAAATCAATATTTGAAAAAAGATGAATTTTTGAAAGTTTGAAACCATGTAGTTATTGCAGTTATATTTGTCATTAATGATCACATCAAGTTTGAAATTTAATTTGTCAAAATCTCAATTTTTAGTTTTTAAGTAAATTTACATATTTGTCAAACTACATCAATTTATATCTTATAGATATTCATGAATTTTTATAAATTCTCAATATCCACTGAAGATCTTGAATTAGAAAAACAAATCTTGAAAACTTTATTTTCTTCATGCATAACATTTGGTGCATGTTAGAAATATTTTTGAAAGTCATGCAATGCAATATAAATATTTTTCAAGTGATTTTTGACTGAAGTATATCGACTGGTGAGTATATAAATCGACGTGAAACTAGTTAGACTTAAGTTTGTTTTGAACAGGTATCTCAATTCACCTGATATGTGAATGACTGACAAAATCCCTTAAAAGTCAATGAACCAATATACTAAATGCATAAATTGTGTCATAGAGTCTAGAGTTAAGATCCTAAGTTTTTGAATCACTTATGAATCAATTCACACAAGTTATGAATCGAGTTACACAACTTGTAGAATTTAGTTTTTTTATAACTAAACCATGTTTCTTAAATACCAACATGTTCCTTTTAAGGTGGACACTTTATGCATTTTTCATCATTCATTTCTTCAAGAAACACTACGCCAAAAATGACATTTAACAGCGCCCATTTTACAGCGCTTGCTAAACACAAGCGCTGTTGTAATTATATTTTAAAAATAACGGAACCTTTTACAGCGCTTTTGATGACAAGCGTTGTAAAACAAGCGTTGTAGTAAACGTTTGCGCATAACGTTTATAAGGCTTTCTACAGCGCTTGTCAAAAAAGCGTTGTAAACGGAAGCGCTTTCGGCGTATCAGTTACAGAGCTTTTTTCACAAGCTGCTGTAAACACATGCGCTTCCAAATATTTGAACTACCTAATACAGCGCTTTTTTCACAAGCGCTGTAAAATACATGCGCTTTCATTGAATTTAACTACCTATTACAGCGCTTTTTTCACAAGCGCTGTAAAAATACATGCGCTTTCATTGACCTATACACGCTTTTTAAAACTAAATACATCTTTCACAAGCGCTGTAAACTGCATCTTTCAAATATTATATACGTTGGAAACCCTCATATCCTCTACATCTTTCAAATAATTATATACGTTGGGAACCCTAATATCCTCTACGTACTGTGCGGCCATCTACGTTGTCTCAGGTATTTTTACACATGATCTGTTATGTTTTGTTATATACATATATATTAAATCTACTAATAATATTATATATATATATATTAATCTCTTCTACACATGATCTGTTATGTTTTGAAATTGTCAAAAATTGTCAAAAACTCATACCACATGATCTGTTCTGTTTTGAAATTGTTAGTTGATATTGGTTTCTTTTTGAAACTTGTTGATATGTTTTGAAAGCTTATTATTTTTGTTACTGCATTTATATAGGTGGTATAATATGGATAGGAAATGGATTTCAGCCAATCGATTGTCAAAAGAGTATGAAATTGGAGTGAAGGAGTTTGTTGAGTTTGCAGTGAAGAATGCAAAAGATCCAAATAGAGTAGTTTGTCCTTGTTTAAAATGTTGTTTTGGAAAACGTGTTAGAGAAGATGAATTAGAAGGACATCTAGTATGTAATGGAATTGATCAAAGCTACACATGTTGGATAAGACATGGTGAGAAAAAAAAAGGAAACATTAATTTGAGAATAGTTCGACATATGCTTCAACTGACTTCGATACAGATACATATGAGCCGGACCGAGTTGATGAGATTGCAAAAGCAGTTGAAGAAGATCTTCGAGATTGTCCTAAAATGTTTGAAAGTTTGTTGAGTGATGCAGAGAAAGAATTATATAATGGTTGTACTAAATTCACAAGACTGTCAGCGATATTAAAGTTGTACAACTTAAAAGCGAGTAATGGATGGTCTGATAAAAAGCTTTACAAAATTATTAACACTCATAAAAGATATGTTGCCAGATGATAATGAACTTCCCAGTCGAACCTACGAGGCTAAACGGATTTTGTGTTCTATTGGAATGAGTTACGAAAGGATTCATGCGTGTCCTAACGATTGCATTTTATTTCGAAACGAATATGAACTACTTAAGGCGTGTCCGAAATGCAATGTCTCTCGATATAAGAAGAAAGAATCTACTCCAGCAAAAGTCGTGTGGTATTTTCCTATAATACCAAGATTTAGGCGCATGTATCGCAGTGAAGAAGATTCAAAACACTTGACATGGCATGCAGATGAAAGAATTAGAGATGGAATGTTTCGACACCCTGCAGATTCCCCACAATGGGCAAAAATTGATCACGAGTATCCTGAATTCGGGATAGAGTCAAGAAATCTAAAGACTTGCACTTTCTACTGATGGAATGAATCCACATGGTCTTCAAAAGCATCTCACATAGCACGTGGCCTGTGATTTTGGTAATATATAACCTACCTCCATGGTTATGTATGAAGCGTAAGTTTATGATGTTGTCTCTGTTAATTTCTGGACCCAAACAACCGGGAATGATATCGACGTATACTTGACTCCTTTAATTGAAGATTTAAAAATTATGTGGGAGACAGGTGTGGAAGTTTATGATGGGTATAGGAAAGAGTGTTTTCAATTTGAGGGCTATGTTGTTCGGCACAATTAATGATTTTCCAGCATATGGTAATTTATCAGGATATAGCATTAAAGGTCAGTGTGCATGTCCTATATGTGAAGAGAGTACAAATTGGATGCGGTTGAAAACATTGTAAGAAGAATGTGTTTCTTGGACATCGTAGATTTTTACCTTATAGTCATCAGTATCGTGGGTGGAGAAATGCATTCAATGGAAAATCAGAGGAAGGTAAAGCTCCTTTAGCACCGACTGGATATCAAATACTTGAAAAAAGTACAAGGTTTGACCAATAAATTTGGCAAACCTTTTGCGGGAGAGCTGGTGAAAACTGGGTGGAAGAAAAAGTCAATTTCTTTGAATTGCCATATTGGAAGTCATTGTATGTAAGACATTTCCTCGATGTGATGCATATTGAAAAAAATGTATTTGATAGTGTTTATTGGTACGTTACTCAATGTTCCAGGAAAGTCTAAAGATGGCGTCAACGCAAGATTGGACTTGGTCGATATGGAATAAGAAATGAACTGGCTCCAGTAAAGAAAGGAAATCGCACGTATCTACCTCCAGCCGCTCATACTCTATCTAGAAAGGAAAAAATTGTTTTATGTAAATTTCTACACGAAGTTAAAAGTTCCAGAAGGATACTCTTCGAACATTAAAAATTTGGTTTGTATGAAAGACCTCAAGTTAAAAGGTTTGAAGACCCATGATTGTCATATTCTAATGGAGCATTTGCTACCAATAGGTATACGTTCCATTTTACCTGAAAAGTTCGACTAGCCTTAACTAAGATTATGTTTCTTCTTCAGGGAAATTTGTAGTAAAGTGATCGACCCTCAGAAATTACCGACATTGCAGAGGGAAATTGTTGTTACTTTGTGTGAGCTTGAAAATGTATTTCCCACCATCGTTTTTTGATATAATGGTTCACCTTACTGTTCATCTGGTTAAGGAGACACAACTTGTGGGCCAGCTTATATGAGATGGATGTATCCGATAGAACGATATATGAAAAATATTAAAAGGGTACGTAAAAAGTAGAAGTCGACCAGAAGGTTGTATTGCTGAACGATACATTGTTGAAGAGGCTGCTGAATTTTGGACTGAATATCTGTCCAATGTTGAATCCATAGGGCTTCCCATGTCTCGTCATTCGGGAAGAATATCAGGAGAAAGGATAACTGGAATGAGACTACTGACTATATCAACGACAGAATGGGAGAAGGCACAATTGTATGTTCTGCACAATGATGATGAGGTTCAACCGTATGTTACAATACACATTGATCAGTTATCTCGTTTGAACATGAATAGGAATCAAAAATTGGATAACTCGAGAGCACAATCGAAGTTTTGTAACATGGTTAAAAAATCACATAATGTCAAAATTTGATATAGACCCCGGATCAATTTCAAATAGATTGAGGTGGCTAGCAAATGGTCCGAGCTTACATGTCTTTTCTTACACTGGTTATGTTATTAACGGCTACACATTTTATACCAAAGAACAAGATGATTCAGACCACTATGCAAAATAGTGGAGTCACTCTCGTAGCTGAAGCGATGCATGTCTCAAGTGCAAAAGACAAAAACCCAATATATGCAAATCTATCATATTTTGGGGTTATCGAGCGCATATGGGAGTTAGACTACACAATGTTTCGTGTTCCCATATTTGGTTGCAAGTGGGTCGATAATAATAATGGCGTTCGGATTGATGAGTCAGGATTCTTGCTTGTCGATTTTAATAGGGTGGGATACAAAGACGAGCCTTTTATTTTAGCGTCGCAAGCTCAACAAGTGTTTTATGTCACTGATCCTTCTGATGATAAATGGTCTGTTGTCCTATCGACCAATAAAATAAGTGATGATAACAATAATGATGAAGATGTTGGTAATGATCTTTTATTTGCAACATCACAACAACCACATGAAATTGATTCAACTGATGATGGTTTATATCTTAGAGATGATCATGATGAGGGAATTTGGATTAATCCATCGTTTCGTATTGTAAATGGACAAACAAATGTGAATGTCACCAGGAAAAGAAGAAGGGCATCTTAATGTATATGTTTAATTGTTTTATATAAGCTATGCATGTAATCTGAATTATTGTGATAAATATGAATATAATCTGAATTATTGTGATAAATATGCATGTAATTTGAATTGAGTGTTTTATACTAATATGGCAGAATAGCAAATTAAGTCACTTATATAATTTGAATGGTTTATATCCCAATTAGTAAGGCAAATGGTTTACACTAATATTCTAATATGGCGTGCATATCACAATTAATTGAGTGTTATAACATCTCACAGTTTGCTACTAATGTCACTTATATAATGTAAATTAAGTGCCAAATTCGTTTTGGAATAAATGTCTGAGTTACAGTCATCCAAAATTGAACCCAAATAAAACCAACACAAAAGCCTTTTACAGCGCTTTTTATAAAAAGCGCTGTAAACGACCCTTTTGAAAATAAGTAAAAAAGACATTTTACAGCGCTTATTTGACAAAGCGCTGTAAACAAGCTTTAAAAATAATCTTCATCAGACACCTAACATGACTATCTCTAACAGGAATTTCTTCAAACACCTTGTACGCATCATGGGAATCCCCAAAAAAACACATTGTTAACAAAAACATCAGACTCAAACCCATTTTTCGCAACATGGCAATGATCCTGAATACCTCGAAAAGACATATTTGGACAACCATTAAAAGGAGCACATGTACGAACTTCTCGAACATAAGGAACACAGTTTCGATTTAAGAAGGAAAGAGAATGTAAAAAGATAAAAAAGGTGTTGATGTTTGTGAAGAAGATGCATAAAAGGAGAAGAGATTTTGGTGGTGACCAGTTATGTGGGTTTTGCATGTTGAGCTTGTTTAAAAAATAACATAACATAACAAAACACAAAAACAAGGCTTTAAAAAAAACAAGGAGGTCTGTTACAGCGCTTTTACACATAAGCGCTGTAAAGAGCCTTTTAAAATTAACATAAAGAGACATTTTAGAGCGCTTATTGTGTAAAAAGCGCTGTAAAAGGCTTTAAAAAACATTCATATAACATAATAACACACGGAGGTCTTTTACAGCGCTTTTACACATAAGCGCTGTAAAAGAGCCTTTTAAATTATCATAAAAGAGACATTTTAGAGCGCTTATGTGTAAAAGCGCTGTAAAAGGCTTAACATAAAAAATTCATATAACATAATAAAACACAAAAGAGGTCTTTTACAGCGCTTTTTGTGAATAAGCGCTGTAAAAGAGCCTTTTAAAAAAATTTAAATAAAGACGCCTTTTTAGAGCGCTGTATAGAGCCTTTTGCAAAAAGAAGCGCTGTAAAAGGCTTATAAAAAGCGCTGTAAAAGGGTTACGTATATATAACAGTTACCTCTTCAGTTTCCTCTTCATTACGTAAACTTCACTATCATCTCAACCTTCATCGTTCTTCTCTTCTTTTGCAAACCCTATCATCCCGTCCATTACGAACCTTATTTCCACGATCATCTCCTTCATTTCGAACCTTATTTCCATCCAAGATCATCTCTCCCATTTCACACAATATATTTTCATTGAAATACGTAACCCTCATTACGTATTTCTTCACAATACCGTATTTCTGTGAACCATATTTCTGTGAACTTTCTGCGTT
The DNA here is from genome assembly GCA_002896215.2 of Cicer echinospermum. Classification (NCBI taxonomy): domain Eukaryota; kingdom Viridiplantae; phylum Streptophyta; class Magnoliopsida; order Fabales; family Fabaceae; genus Cicer; species Cicer echinospermum. Next base: position 28,802,797 of record PGTU02000005.1, read on the forward strand.
CCCTCTTTTCTTTACATTTCATCTTTCTTCGAACCATTATTCAGGTATTGATGTTATTAATTTTTTGTAATCATTAAAATGCATGTTGAGCTTTTTTAAGATATACTGATACATGTTGAGGTTGTTTTATAATAATGCATGATCCATGTTGAGCTTGTTGATGTTATACTAAACTGCATGTTGAACTTGTTGTAGTTAAATGGATACAAACAAAGATATAGAAGTTCAAAATGAAGAAGTTGGCACCTCTAAGACTTATGAAAAGAAGTCAAACGTGGTGCAACTATCATGCAAAAGGTGATTTAAAGCAAGGAGTAGTGGGATTAAATTTGAGGTATACTATACTTTGTTTGCTGTGTGATTTTTATCTTTTTTTAGGGTTTAGGGCATGTACTTACTATATGAGTTTATTAGGTTGGCTGGAACGAGAGTGGTCAGCCAGTTGACCCCAACAGCTCCATGTTTGTAAGCTATATTGGGGCTGTTGTTCGTCAAAATGTCCCAATTACAATAGACAACTGGAGAGATAAGGCGTTGAAGGATGCCAAAGATATTATATGGAATGACATTCAAGTAAATTTTTTGATCTACTCTTTTGTCATTTATAATTTTTTTTTTCTGTAAAATACATTACTTATAATTGTTTTCATTGCAGACAACTTTTGTTCTTGATGAGGAACGAAAGTCGTATGTTTTGAGAGTTGCTGGGAAGATCCATCGTGGATTTAGATCCCATCTCTCAAATTTCTATCTAAAAGATAGAGAAGGAAACACAAATGCTGAACCTCCAAAAATATATCAACATTATATATCAAAGGATGAATGGAGAGCATTTGTTTCCAAACGTTCTGACCCGGCGTTTGTCGTAAGTGATTAATTTATTAGCATTTGTGTTTTATTATTCATATTCGTAGCGTATTTTAACTTTTTACACAATTGCTATTTTTTTTTATATAGAATATTAGTAAGGCAAATCGCGAACGGGCAAGCAATCCAAAACACCCATACAAGAAATCACGTATGGGATATGCACGCCTTGAACAACAACTTGTAAGTAATTAAACATCACTTTTATATATAATGAAGTAATTTGTATTATAAACTATAGTGTGTAACTAATTTGTATTATTTTGTTTATGATTTTAACGAATAGAGAAAAGACACCCAAGCCGATCAACCCTTGGGTCGTCATATATTGTGGAAGGAAGCGCGTGTTAATAAAGAAGGAGTGGTTGATAATGAAAATGTCAAAAAAGTTGTAGAACTTTGTGTAAGTATATTATCACTTTAATATTTTTTAATATTGTATTTTAAAAATGCTATTGAACTTATCTTTTTAATGTTACATGTATTTTAGGAAATTATTGAACAAAGTTCTGAAACTCAAGAGGGCAACAAGGATACTTGCAGGGACATTCTTGGGAAAGTGTTTAATGTCCCTGAGTATTCCGGTCGAGTTAGGGGGAAAGGATTTGGCGTAACTCCCAAAAGCTTTTTTTTCCTCAAGAGAAGCGCCAAAAACCTTCCAACGAGGAAGTATTAGAGAAGCTCAGAATCCTATCAGAGCAAGTGGCACTCTTGGTGAATACGAATAAAGACAAGCAACTTCCGGTTCAGCTCCAACCTGAAATACAAATGGAGAGTGAAACCGGGAGTTGCAACGTCGGTTTGAAAAGTATTCCCGAGGTAATTAATTACTTACTACTTACTTGCTTATGTAATTACTTATGTATTAAACAAACTTATATATTAACTGTACTTATGTTTTAACTATTGATGTAGGGTGTCACTACATGTGTCCTATACTTGTCCTCGCCTACTCAACGGAAGGTGGGAAAAGGAATATTGTACAATACTTCGGGAGAAGTATTGCACAATATTCCGATCCCCGCGGGCCATGTCAAAGTATCGCCTACTGTTGCTTTCGAACCAACTGCACCGTTGCCCATACCGGACAACGATGGAGATATGCAGTTCTTAAGCGACGCTATTGGTAGTTACGTGGCATGGCCCACAAACCTTGTTGCCCTCAAAAAAAGATTCCCAAAGACAAATCAGTTTACATCTCCCGAAAAGGTTTGTCACATTTATTGCCTAAGATTTGTCATTTTTTCAGATTCAATAAACTAACATTTTACCTCATTTTTGTAGGTCCAAATAAATAAACCACCCCTACAGCCAAAAAAAGGCAGCAAACCTCAAAAATTGGAGGTTAATAGGGCTGCCAAACTACAAAGGCTGGAGGGTAATAAAGCTGCCAAACTTGCAGCAACAAAAATCTGGATCGGGGAAAATCGGTCGCTGCTGCTGCTGCTCCTAATAAAAGTCAGCCACGCCTTGGTAAATACGGGGCGTGTCTTGACATCCAAATAAAAAGGAACATGGGCAGCAGCAACGATTCGCCCATCGTACACATGAATAAAGACATATTTTGGAGATGAGTATGTTGAATACCTCGAAAAGGAGCACATGTACGAACTTCTCGAACATAAGGAGCTGAGTGCTACTGTAATCAGCTTGTACATAAGGTAAAAATACTTTTAATTGCATTTATTTTGTAATTAATTAAATGTATTGGTAATTAATCTAGTTTAAAATTTTCATTGAAGGTTTTTGTACGAGAAGGTCGTGTGCACGAGGAAATTGTCAAATAAATACTCATTCTTGTCTCCGCATAAGATGTCGATGTGGAAACTCGATCCAGACAATGTAAAAAAATACATTGTAGATATGTTTTTAGGAAATATAGAAAGTGATAAATTGTTCTTGGCACCATATAATTCAGGGTACGTAATTTTATCTTTTTTAATTGATGAGAATTTAATTTATTAGTTGTGTATAAACAAAATTGCTTAACCAATTTTTTGTTGTTTGTAGGGCACATTGGGTGCTATTTGCAATCAATGCGGTCTCTGAAGTTATATACTATTTGGATCCCGTGCACGGCAATTACAGCAATCACCCCGAAATAAAGACTATGCTCGACACGTAAGTATATTCATTTATTTCTTACATATATATATATATATATATATATATATGTTAATGTGTTTGTTCATGCTCTAATAATCACATTTATTCATTCGATAGTGCCTTAAAAGTTTATCGAGCTCAAAGAGGTGCTAAAGTGTCGAAGCAGAAGTCTAATAACATTACATGGATCCCAATAAAGTGCCCTCGTCAAACAAATAACATCGACTGTGGGTACTACGTATTGAGATTCATGAAGGAGATTGTTGAGAAGAATAAAACTATTATCCCAGAAACGGTACGGTATTTGCATTATATGATTTTCATATATAAATTATCTATATATTTGATACTAACTTAAATATAATATGTTCAATTTTTATATTGCAGTACTTTGACAATTCCAGTCCATCATATTCTGAGGAAGATCTGATGGAATTAAAGGAAGACTGGTGTCAGTATGTGCTTGACATGCAAATTATTTGATTTTCTGGGAAATAGCTTGCTGCTGGGCAAGGGATCTGAATATTATATGGTAGCTAGTGCATATAATGTATATTCTGTTAGTTATTATATGTAAATGATCATAGGACACAATATATGAACATGCATATGGATCTGAATGTAGTTTAGGTTGTAAATTAGGTTTATATATAGGTTACATATATATATACGTATCTGAATGTAGTTAATTAGGTTGTAAATTAGGTTGTATATATGTATCTGAATGTAGTTAATTAGGTTGTAAATTACAGAGTTACAGAGTTACATATATGTTAATAAAGTTACAGAGTTCTGATTTCTGTTCTACTGAGTGTGTGAACTGCTTATGGTATTTGAATATGTTTTGTTGTTGTGTGCACTGATTGTGAAGTGATTTTGGATCAAAATAATTTTGGATACAAAGATAAAAGACAGCGCTTTTCTAAAAAAAATGCCATAAAAAGCTAAAAAGCGCTTTTCATTTCAAATAATTAATTTACAGCGTTTGAAAAAAAAAAACACACATTTTACAGCGCTTTTTTTTAAAAAGCGCTGTAAAATGTTGTTGTAAAGCGCTTTAATGGTGCACATTTTACAGCGCTTTCGTGAGAAAGCGCTGTAAAATGTACAACAAAAAGCGCTGTAAAATGCACACCCATAATATGAAATTATGGGTGGGCATTTTACAGCGCTTTTTTGAGAAAGCGCTGTAAAATGCATACCCATAATATGAAAATTATGGGTGGGCATTTTACAGCGCTTTGTTGAGAAAGCGCTGTAAAATGCACACCCATATATGAAATTATGGGTGGGCATTTTACAGCGCTTTCTTGAGAAAGCGCTGTAAAATGCAGACCCATAATATGAAAATTATGGGTGTGCATTTTACAGCGCTTGTGTTAAAAAGCGCTCTAAAAGCAGACCCATAACTCATATAATGGGGTGCATATGACAGCGCTTTTTTGAAGAAGCGCTGTAAAATGTGCATAACAAGCGCGCGTTATATTTACATGTTTTATAGCGCTTTCTTAAAAGCGCTGTTGTATCATTTACAGCGCTCGATTCCACATCGCTTATTTTTTTGAAAAAGCGCTGTAAAATGCGTTTTTTCGCGTAGTGAAATAAAATCCTGATTAAATACCTTCTTTTGATTCCATTTCTTGTTGTGAACCGAAACTTTTGAGAAAAAACAACATATGTAAGGTTTTATTTCTTGGAATGATTTTTATGTTAGTGACCAATTGAGGATTCAATTGGCTACACCTTGATAGGATTGAAATAGACGATTTTTTCAAAGTATTAGAGTTGATGTTTACTCTAAGGGTATTTGAGGCTTTCAAAATTGTGGAGGTTTATTCATTTTGAGGGCGTCAGTTAAGATTTTCGTGAAGAATTATTTTTCTTCTAAAAATTGGGCTCTTAAATGTTTAGAGAAGAAGATATTTTGTGTACAAGTGTTGTAATTCAATTTTTAATTTATAACAAACGTCGAATTAAGATTGGATGATTAAATATAAAATTTTTAAATTTAAAAGGTAAATATTAAAGTAATGAAAAATATAGACTAAGAAATTAAATTTTCAGCTTATTTTTTTTAGAAAAACCTTTTTTTATTGTTGTAAATATGTATTCATTTTTAGTGCAATGACTAAAACAAAATGTATGATAATTTTTATAGACACTAAAAGTTATATTTTTATTTTACAGGAATTAAAATTGAACAGATAAAAATTTATACAAAAAAAAATTGTCTTAAATCACTTTTTCTCAAATGGTTTACGAAAAATTGACTAGAAAAGCATAGGGGCAGAGTAGGAGTGGTAAACTTATCGATTTTGCTATCATTTATCTATCACTCATCCGATCAATCCAACTAATAATTCAACCGATCCATCTACCACATAATAAAAATGTTAATGAATTAGATGCAATCAATCAGTCTAATTATTTTTAGAGATCAAATTTGAATGTCATAATTTTAAAGAAACTAAAAATATATTTAACCTTACTTTTTTAATACAATTCAATAAATTACATTTATTTATTTTAAAATTTATTTATATATTATTATTTTTAAAACATACTATATTTTTAAATCTTTTTTAAATAAAATCTGATTTTGTTTTATTATTTTCGGTAAGAAAAACTGTTATTAGAAAACTGATAATTCAAAAACCTATTTTTTTAAAATTAATTAACTATTTAAAAAGATAGTTAATTTTTCAAAATAAAAAATAATATTTAAATATTATGATTTATTAATTTTAAATATTAAGATGGTGAGTGGTGTCCCATTATCAGAGCCCCTTCATCCACCGATGTTGACCATTGAAGCTCCCACTGTCCATCGGCTTTGGTATGTTAAGGTCCACCGTCGCAAGCCTTTAGTCACCACTCACAGAAGAATTGTTGACCACCGCCAACTACCACCTTAATTTTAAATTAATAATAAATAATTATGTATTTTTAAATTTTTAAAACCCGATATTTTGAAAATACTATAGAAAGTGTTTTTATGAAGTAAATAAAAAACATTTTCAATTTTCAAAAAACAGCATAATCATTTAAAAAAGCAGTTCTTTTAAAATAATTTTTTTAAGTTATAAAATTATTTTTATAAATTAACTATTGTTAAAATAATATACGAAAATGTTTTTTTTTATAAATATTTTCGAAAAATGATTAGTTTTGTCAAAAAATAGTTTTTTCAAATTTAATAAATAAAACTAATTTTGTAAATAATAATTTTTTTATTTATTTTAAATTATTAAATATTAAAAAAATTATTAAACGGATTGGATAAAATATACATCTATTAAAAATATGATATTGAATAAAAAAATTCAATTTTTATTTAATAAATTAGATCTAATTTTTTTCAAAAAATTAATAATTAATAATTAAATTAATCTCTTTTATATATAAGTCTCTTACTTAAAATAAAATAAAATAAATCATTTATTTCTTAAAACAACCACATCATAAAAAAAAATCAATAATGTCATATCATAATGAAAACGAACAACGTCTTACTCAAATAATAAAATCAATTTAAATATTCTGATTTCAAAGTGTAGGTCGGATATGTAATGTTTTTGCCTTTTCTAAATATTGAATACAGTCTTCAATATATCATATTCATCCACTTTCTGGCTATGTATCTATTTTTTCTATTGGTTCGGTAGTGTGAGACATGCTAAAAATAAGCTGCACATGAGTTGGAATTAAACATTCATGCGGTTGATGTAGCAATTTGTTGGGTGAGCTCACTCCCCAAGTGGAACCCACTAGTTTTATTAGTATTAATATTATTATTATTGAAATAAAAGAAAGAAAAAAGAAGGTATTATTGGGCTAGGCCATGTGAAGTAAATAAAAGGAATTTGAAATCTATATTTTAGATGTGATGAAGAAAAGAGAACGGTTGCCAGAGAAGAAAAATAAGGGTTTGGTTCTGACGGTGGTAATAGGTGTAGCAAACTTGCTCTATTTGATCTATAAATTTAGTATGTTATTCCTACCAATGAGTTTGTTACTTTAATATATAATTGTGTAGTTTGTATTTTCTCTGAGAGTTATTCCCTATTGTTATTAGGAAGACTCTGGTGTAACCATTAATTATTATAGTGGAAGTTTTTAACTAGGCTAGGTCTCGTGGTTTTTATTCTTCTCAATTTGAGGGAAGTTTTTCCACGTTAAAATTGTGTTTATCTCATATTTAATTTTTTGCCAATTATTTTTTGCTCTATGTAATTGTATTTTCTATTTGGCCATTTATCTGCACAGGTGGAGAAAAAAAATATTCCGCATTATTGAAATAGTTATCGCTAATTATCTCTGGTTTTTCCCAACAAAGTGGTATCTAGAGCTCGGTTGATTTGATTTGTGCATTAAATGGAGGAGGAAAGTAAAGGTCCTAATATGATTAAACTCAACTCTTCTAATTACACACTTTAGAAGACTCTCATGGAAGACATGTTATACAATAAATATTTGTATGATCCTATTGAGGTAACATTGCTAAACACGTAGATAAATCTGATGCTGACTGGAAGAAGATGAAAAGAAAGGCAGTGGCGTTGATCATGCAATGGTTGGATCTTAGTGTATATCCACATGTTGAAACTAAAATAGATGCTAACAAGATGGGGGAAAAATTAAAAGAGTTGTATGAACGAAAGAATGTGCAAAATAAAGCATTCTTGATTCGGAAGCTGGTGAATATGAAATACAAAGATTGGGATTCAATGGCAGAGCATATGAGTATTTTTCAGAATACAATGAATCAGTTGACAACTGCAGAAATTAAATTAGATGATGAGTTACAAGCGTTTTTATTGTTGAGTTCCTTGCTTGATAATTGGGAAGTCCTTGTTGTGACGTTGACCAATTCAGCTCCAAGTGGAAAGTTGAAAATGTCAATAGTTAAATAGAGCATGTTGAACGAAGAAGCTCGAAGAAAGGAACGTGGTTTGATTGGTTCTTCATCAAAGTCAGACGCACTAGTTACAGAGTCATGGGGAAGAAGTCAATCTAGAAACCTCCATAGACGCGACAACTCTGAAAGTCGTAGAAAGTCAAGAAGCAAGTCGTGGACTAGAAAAGAAGTGATATGCTATCATTGTGGCAAAGCGGGTCACATAAAAAGAAATTGCAAATTCCTTAAGAGAGATCAATCAAAGGAAAGAGATGAAAACAAAGAGAAGAAAAATGATAAAGATACAACAACAGTTGCATATGTTAATAATGTCTACATTGTTTGTGATGATAATTCCATAAACCTTGCATGTCAGGATTTAACTTGGATTATTGATTCAGGTGCCACATATCATCTTACTCCTAGGAGTGATTTCTTCTCATCTTATAGAGCTGGAGATTTTGACATGGTAAAAATGAGAGATGAAGGAGTATGTAAAATTATCGGTATGGGAGATGTTTGGGTTGAAACTGGGATTGGTTGCAAGCTTCAATTGAAGAATGTTCGACATGTACCTGATATTCGTCTCCATTTGATTTCGGTGAAAGCTTTGGATATTGATGGTTATCACACTTACTTTGGTGGTGGTGGTATATGTAAAATCACCAAAGGATCCCTAATGGTTGCAAATGAGCAAAGTTCCACTTCTCTCTATAGGATGCCTACGAAGTTATGCAAGGAAGAAGTTAATGCAATTGAAGATGCATCTTCTGATTTATGGGATATGCGTCTCGGTCACTTGAGTGAGAAAGGACTCAACATACTTGCGAAGAAAAAATTTCTTCCTGTGAAAGGTACGTCTCTAAAAACTTGCACCCATTGTTTTGCTGGAAAACAACATAGAGTTTCTTTTCATAATACTGGTCCTCATAGGAGGCAAAATATTATTGATTTAGTTCATACTGATGTTTGTATGATGGATAGTAAATCTCTTGGTGGTGCATCATATTTTGTTACTTTTATTGACGACCACTCTAGAAATGTGTGGGCCTTTCCTTTGAAATCTAAAGACCAGGTATTTGGAGTCTTCAAACATTTTCATGCAAGTGTTGAAAGAGAAAAGGGAAGGAAATTGAAATGTGTTCGATTAAATAACGGTGGTGAATACAGAGGTCCATTTGAAGAGTATTGTAGAGAACATGGAATCAGGTTTGCGAAAACACTTCCAAAGACTCAACATAATGGTGTTGTAGAAAAAAAGAATCGTACAATTAATGACATTATCAGATGTATGCTCTCTCATGCAAAAATTTTGAAATCCTTTTGGGGTGAAGCAATGAAAACTGCAGTGGATTTGATCAATCTTTCTCCTTCGATTCCACTTGATGGTGATGTTCCAAATAGAGTGTGGACAAGGAAAAATGTCTCTTACCGTCATTTGAGAGTTTTTGGTCGTAGATGTTTTGTTCATGTTCCAAGAGATGAGACGTCCAAACTTGATAGTAAATCCAAACAGTGTATATTCGTCGGTTATGGTGATGAAGAATTTGGTTATAGATTGTGGGATCTAGTTGACAAGAAAATTATCAGAAGCCGATATGTGATATTTCTAGAAGACTAGACTATTGAAGATTTTGATAAAACTGAAAAACAGAAACCAAATTACAGAAGTTACATTGATGTTGCGCCTAAGCCCCCTACAAAAACTCTTATTGATGGGGGAGATATACAGGTAGATGATGAAAATGTAACTGATGATCATGTGCCTCACCATGATGAGCAGGTTCCAGTTGAGCCATCAGTCGAGTTTGAGTTGATAAGATCTACTAGAGAACGTCAACCTTCTCAAAGATATCCTCTACATGAGTATCACTGATAGTGGAGAGCCAAAGTATTATCAAGAAGCTATTACAAATGTTGATAAAGAAAAGTGGTTGAAGGCCATGCAAGAAGAGATGACTTCCTTGCATGAGAATCACACATTTGATTTGGCAAAGTTGCCTAATGGTAGAAAAGCACTCAAGAACAAATGGGTTTACAAGATAAAGACAAAAGAGAATAGTTCTCAACCAAGATACAAAACAAGATTGGTTGTGAAAGGCTTTAATTAGAGAAAAGGTATTGACTTTGATGAAATTTTTTCACATGGGGTGAAGATGTCCTTTATCCGAGTTGTACTTGGGTTAGCAGCTAGTTTGAACCTAGAAGTTGAACAACTTTATGTGAAAACTGCATTCCTTCATGGTGACTTGGAGGAAGAGATTTATATGGAGCAACCAGAGGGTTTCGAAGTCAAAGGTAAAGAGCAAATTGTGTGTAAATTGAAGAAACATGAGTATGGTAAAACTACTTCTGATCATTGTGTGTTTATCAAGAAATTCTTTGATGGTGATTATATTATTCTCTTATTATATGTGGATGACATGTTGATTGTTGGTCATGGCACTAAGAAGATTCAATCTTTAAAGAAAGATTTGAACAAGTCTTTTGCAATGAAAGACTTGGGTCCTGCAAAGCAAATTCTGGGTATGAGAATCACTCGTGACAGAAAGAATAATAAATTGTGGTTGTCTCAACACAAGTATATTGAGAAGGTGTTAGAGGGGTTTAACATGAACAATTGCAAACCTGTTAGTATTCCACTTGCTACTCATTTAAAATTGAATTATGATAAATGTCCTACAAATAAGAAAGACAAAGAAGAGATGAAGAAGGTTCCTTATGCATCCACAATTGGTAGTTTGATGTATGTTATTGTATGCACAAGGCCAGATATTGCTCATGCAGTTGGAGTTGTTAGTCGGTTTCTTTCTAATCATGGTAAAGATAATTGGCAAGCAATGAAATGGATTCTCAGATACCTCAAAGGCACTTCCAAAGTGTGTTTATGCTACGGAGGTGGTGAACCTGTGTTCGATGGCTACACAGATGCAGATATGGCAGGTGATCTTGATTCTAGAAAATCTACTTCTAGTTATAAGATGGTTTTTGCAAGGGGAGCTGTGTCTTGGCAATCAAGGTTACGAAAGTGTGTTGCTTTATCCACTACTGAAGCTGAGTACATTGCAGCAACTGAAGCTTCCAAAGAACTCTTGTGGATGAGGAAATTCCTACATGAGTTAGGCCTCAAGCAAGACAAGTTTGTGTTATTATGTGACAGACAGAGTGCGATCCATCTCAGCAAGAATCTGACTTTTCATGCAAAGTCGAAGCATATTGAAGTGCGGTATCATTGGATATGAGATGCACTGGAAACGAAGTCACTTTTAATTGAGAAGATTCCTACTGATGAGAATGGTTTATATATGATGACGAAGATCTTGCCTATGTCGAAGATGATATGATGGAGAAAGAAAGCTGGCATGGTTGAGCAATACCTTCCCACTTGAGTCGTGAGGGGGAAATTTGTTGGGTAGGCTCACTCCCCAAGTGGAACTCGCTAGTTTTATTAGTATTAATATTAGTATTATTATTATTGAAATAAAAGAAAGAAGAAAAAAAGGTATTATTGGGCTAGGCCATGTTAAGGAAATAAAAGGGATTTGAAATCTCTATTTTAGATGTGATGAAAAAAAAAGAGAACGGTTGCAAACTTGCTCCGTTTGATCTACAAATTTAGTATGTTATTCCTACCACTGAATTTGTTACTTTAATATATAGTTTGAGTAATTTTTATCTTCTCTTAGAGTTACTTTGGCATACCCACTTTAGTGGAAGGTTGTTATAAGGTTGTTATTGTTGATTGATGTTCCCTATTGTTATTAGGAAGACTCTGGTGTAATCATTAATTATTATAGTGGAAGTTTTTACTAGGCTAGGTCCTGTAGTTTTTATTCTCTCAATTTGATGGAAGTTTTCCACATTAAAATTGTGTTTGTCTCATATTTAATTTTCTGCCAATTATTTTTGCTCTGTGGAATTGTATTTTCTGGTTGGCCATTTATTTGTACAGATAGGGGAAAAAAATATTCCGCATTAGCTATCTCTTATTTTCCCAACACAATTGTACGTGTTAAGGATTTCACAATATTAATCATCATGTGATTAATGTTTTAGAACCCAGGCTGAAGGTCGACTTGACAAGACTTTCGGATCACAGTTTTCTTGATTTTTTTGTTTTTTACTGACCAATGATTTTTTTGGTTGGCACAACCAGTCATTGGCCTAGTTTCCGATAGAACCAGTTAATTCAATATTTAAAACATTGGTTGCGATAGAGATGGTGGTTCTCGTAGGGTGTAGCGGTGGACAGTGGGCCGGGTTGGACGTGTTCGGGTCCAAAATTACTAACCGGCCCAATCCGCGGGTGCTATTGAAACACCCAGTTCTGCGTGCCAAAGTTCGGTTTAGTCGGTTCTCAGGTACTCGGTTTAAGCGGGTTGTCGGTTCGGTTCATTTGGATTAATTGGGTCATCTTTAATTTTTTGACTCAATTGAACTTTCTTTACTTAATTGGATCTTTTTTATCAAGTTTTTTTTTTTTCAATTAAAATATATATATATATATTAAAGAATTTTTAAATAAATCTGCAGGTTAAACTTTTTTTACCATTATGTTAATTTTATTAGGCTTCAGTATGCAATAAAATTTTCACATCTTTGCCGTGTTTTTATTATATATATATATTACTATATATATATATATATATATATATATTTTTAAGACTAATTAACTTTTATATATATATTTTTCATAGGCTAAGTAAGAATTTTATATTAAAGTACACACCCTAAATGCATATCGTTCTTCCAGCAATACTAAAGTCCAAAAATTAAAGGATTTTGCCTTGTTTAGAGTTCCACAATCATAAGCACAAATTAAAGGATTTTCTATTTTGAATTATCTCCCCAACCTAGTTAGAGTTTCCACAATCATAAGCATAAATAAATATAATATATTACAATACCAAATAAACATTTTAATTAAAATAAATATAAACAATACAACACTATGAACATTGGTGCTCAATAAATCTTTAATAGTTGTATTCAACATGAAGATTTATGCAGCTGCACATGAAAAACAATAAAATAATTATGATATGTAAAACAAATTTAAGAAAGAATAAAAACAAGATAATCATTAACTAGTATAATTCTAATAGAAAGTAGAAATAAAAAATAACAATAAATATTAGAATCATATATATAGATTTTAGTTTAATCAAATAAAAAACAAACATGTGATTATTTTAGGTTCATAATAATATATATATATATATATATATATATATATATATATATATATAATGAAATAAAAAATATATAAAACCCTAACCTTGTTCTTTTATCTGAGATCCTCATACTTTGAGCTTCCAACAAAGAAATTATGGTACGATCCATGGCTTCAGAAGATGAAAACACATGTTAGTCAAATCACATGTTAAGAAATAGAAACACCGAACATAAATTAAAAAAAATCTTAACAAAAATCATAACCTTTTAAAGAATACTTTTTATTAGTGACTTCAAGTTTTCTTCCATGTCTATTATTCTCAACCTCTTCATTTACGACTGTGAGATGAGATAGAGAGGGAAATAAAACAACAAAAGGTTAATCGAGATGAGATATGAGAATGGATGATGATATCAAAATATTGGAAGCCTAAGATTTGAGAGGAAGAAGAAAGAATGGAGCCTAAGGTGTAAGAGGGAGAAGAAAGGATAAAGATAGTATTCTCACTGAGAGGGTGAAGATGGTAACTCTGGATTCAACGGCTAGGGTTTGTTATGGTTGATTGTATCAATGGTATTTATAGTGAAAACAAATATTTTGGGCTAGTCTCCTCTCATTTATAATGGATTTGGATCAAATGGGTAGAGTAAGATGACTTGTATTAATATGACATTATAGCATTATATTTTTGGTTCGGGCGGGTTCGGTTACCGACAGTCCAAAATATTTCATCCGCACCCGCCCACCCATATTCGTATGAATCTGTTGACTTTTTTCGTCAAACTCGTTGACACGATTTACCCATCCATTTGCACGCGGATCAGGCGGTTTTGGGCCGGTTTGGAACTTTTGTCCAGGCCTAGTAGTGTGAGTTAATTACAACATTGTATAAAGTTTATTCAAATTATTTGTACTGATACATAATGTAAATACTAATTGAGAGAATGTTGAAACTAGAGAAGGTATTGTTTCGATCTATTCTGAAAAATGCTTTTAAAACTTTAAGGATTGAAAAAAAGGGAATCTCAAATATATTTTACGAATGAGTTTTGTCACTGCCAATGTACAAAAAATAAAGGAAACAAAGGTTACTGACATCGTTGCATGTTGGGAGAGACTAATTTGCAAGGTGCATGGAAGTGTTATTTAAAAAACAAACCACACTCATTTAATAATCAGAATGCATATGGGGTTTAATAAGACACATTTTAATATGGAACATGTCTATCATGAGCCAGCATTTGAAAAATGTATAAAGCTCTCCAACGACTACAATAATCGTCTCTTAGAAATAGACATTAATGGTCATTTTTTATTTTTTGACTGAGATAATGACTTGAATGATACTAGTTCGACAAAAATAAGAGAAAACAAATATATATTTGGTATCGATTTAACACCAATCAGATCACTGTTTTATTTATAAAGACGAGAAGGGTCATAAGTTATTACTTATAATGACTATCGTCGATCGTCGTTAAATTTCTAATGACTTTTAAACATTAGTTCACAATAGACCACTTATAACAATGGTCTCCAGCAGAACTCATCTTTCATTTATATTGAACGTAGAACATTTCAAACTAGCTATATTGAACGTAGAACATTTCAAACTAGCTATGGATTTTCCTCTGCTAGACACCCCTTCATAAAATCTACTAGCCATGAATTTGAAACTGGTTCATAAATAATTTCATGATTATAATCTGGCCCAAAACTTTTCTACTCTTTGTCTCTATATATAAAAATGCATGTTATTAATAAACTGTATAACTTCATTCTCCTTAATTCTTAATAGGGAGCAAGTACAAGAGTATATATAGCACTTGTTATATGCTATAACATAATAACAATTAAACTAATTAGTTAGTTACAATGCAAAAGAGTAATCTTAGTATAGTCTAATATCTCCCCTCAAGCTGGATTATATATGTCTAATAAACCAAGCTTGGAAACAAATAAACGAAATGGAGTAGGATTCAAAGCCTTTGTGAATATATTTTCTAACTGTTTTGAAGAACTGATAGGTAGAAGATGAAATAACTTTTGCAGTAATTTTTCTCGAACTATGTGAGAGTCGATCTCAATATGTTTTATGCGTTCATGAAAGGACGCGTTGGCAGCAATGTGCCTAGCATATTGACTATCACAATAAAGTAGGGCTGGAGTTGTTAAATTAAGTTGGAAATCTTGTAGAAGAAAGGTTAACCGTTGAATCTCACATACAATGGATGCCATAGATCTATAATCAACTTTAGAAGACGATTGTGAAACCGTCAGTTGCTTTTTAGACTTCCATGAAACCAAGGAATCCCCCAAGAAGATACACTAACCACTCATTGTCTTTTTGGTATCTGCACAAGTCACCCAATCAGAATCACAAAAGGCTTTAAGTTGTAACAAAGAAGAAGAAGGTAGGAAAATGTCGCTGCTTGGAGAGTTCTTAAGATAACACAAAACATGAATAGCTGCTACAAAGTGGTGAAAAGTTGATTTGTTGGTGTATTGACTTAATTGTTGAATAGTGAAGCTGATATCCAGACGACTGTTGGTGAGGTAGATAAGTTTTCCAATTAGTCTTCTATAAGGCTCCAGATCAGATAAGTAATTTATGTCTGTAGGTGAAAACTTTAAGTCTTTTTGGATAGGCATTGAAGCCGGTTTTGTGGCAAGGAGGCCTGCTGAAGCGAGGATGTCGAGTGTATATTTACGTTGACAAATGTGGATCCCGGATTTACTTCATGATATTTCCAGTCTTAAGAAATATTTAAGTTGTCCAAGGTCTTTAATTCGAAAACTCTTATGAAGGATGTTCTTTATGTGGATAATTTATGTTATATCGTTACCTGCAAGTATCAAATCATCAACATAAATCAGTAGCGTAGTAAAGGAATGTCCTTCATGTTTGATAAACAATGAGTTATCATTGGATGATGGACAATAGCCATTAAAAGTTAACGAACTAGAAAATTTTGCATACCATTGTTTACTTGATTGCTTTAAATCATAAATTGATTTAAGCAGTTTGCAACCTTATTAGAAGAATTAGAATTAAGACCAAAAGGCAAAAGCATATAAATCTCTCCATCTAAAGTGCCTTGGAGAAAGATTATAATCATCTAATTGGTTTAAGAACAAATTTTGTGAAGAAGTAATGGATAATAACAATCTAATTATAGTTAATTTTACAATAGGACTATAAGTAAAAAAAAATTAATACCTTCAATTTGGATAAAATCCTTAGCTACAGGATGAGCTTTATACCTTTCGATAGTGTCGTCGACTTTATATTTAATTTTGTATACCCACTTACAACCGATATGCTTCTTACCTTATAGAAGATCAAATATAATCCATGTGTTGTTATGATGTAAAGTTGATAATTCGGATTGCATAACTTGTATCCATGAAGGATATTTTATGGCCTCCACGTATGTGGATGACTCGGTCATAGAAGTAATAGAACAAATGAATTTCTTATGGGGCAATAGACAAGTTAGTATAAGATAAAAAAAATTGGATAAAAGATAACATACATCACTAGATGATTGATGAACCAAAGCATTGTAATGGTAAACATCTAAGTATGAGGGAGGATCCTAATCCTAGTGGATCTTCTAAGCGCGTCCATGTCATCATCAGAATTAATGTGTGCATCATTAAGGGAAATAGAGGAATCAGGGGAAGGCACAAAATCATAGTTATTAGCATGTGTACGTAAATGCATATTATTGGAAGCAGTAGGAAGAGTGATATTGTAAAAGAGAAAATTGTAGTCATCTTGAGTAATGACATGATCATTATTGGAATTCAAAACAGGAGTACCATAAGGAAAGTAAGATTCATGGAAAATAGCATTTCTAGAAGAAAAAAAACATTTTTAATGTGTAAATCATACAATAAGTAACCTTTGGTGCCATGTTTAAAACCCAAAAAGATACATTTTCTAGAACGAAGATCAAGTTTAGATTTATTTTGAACCAAAGTAGTAGCATATGATAAATATCCAAAAACTTTTAAATCAAGGAAAGTTGGAGGTTGGTTATGCAAAACCTCAAAAGGGGTTTTATTTTTAAGAACTGGGGTAGGCAATGAATTGATCAAATAAATAGCATGTGATATGGCATAAGCCCAAAAACACTTAGGCAAATGTGATTGAAATAACAAAGCTCATTGACATTTAAAAGGTGTCTATGTTTGCGCTCCACAACATAATTTTCTTCAAGAGTTTCGACGCAATAGGTTTGATGAATGATGCTTATTGAGGAATAAAATTCAGACATCTTAAACTCCAATCCATTATCACTCCTAATTATTTTAACAGTGCATCAAAACAGATCGTGAATTATTTTAATAAAATGCTTAATACTAGTTCTAGTTTCTGTTTTAGATTTCATAAAAAACAACCACGTATGTCTAGAGAAATCATCCTTAACAGTCAAAAAATAAGCATGCCTCTGAATAGATTTCATCCCAACGAGACCCCAAATGTCCGTATGCAACAACTCAAATATAGAAGATGTAGAATAATGACTTATAGGAAAAGAAAATTTACATTGTTTGGTAAAATGGCAAGAGTTACAAATCAAAGTTTTATAAGTAGAAATATAAGGAAATATATTCCAAAGATGTTGTATGACAACATGAGAAGGGTGGCTTAAACGGTAATGCCACATGTCAAATTGACTATTATTAGTATCTACAACATTGGTATCATAAGCATGATGAACATCATGAAAATTAATAGAAGAAAATTTAGACAATTGTACACTGCTACTATTCCTAAAAACTTGTTTGAGAATGTAAGGATTGTTGACAACTTCAACATGTCCAATCATCCTCTAGGTATTGGAATCCTGAATAAAATAAGACTTATTTCAGAAAATTAATTTGCAATTCATATAATGTGTGAGTTTGTATATAGATATCAAACTAAACTGAATTGGGGGAAAGAACATCATTAAGATGTAAATATGAGGAAAGATGTACTGCTCCTAAAAAGTGTGCATAAATAAGATGTCCATTTGAAAACTTAACAGGAATAGGTGTAATTTGTTTAATAGATGAAAAACAATAAATAAAAGGACATACATGATCAGATGCTCCTGAGTCTAGAATCCAAATAGAGGAAAAAGAAGAGTGCAAACCTGATTATGAAATGTTGAGAATTACACGATTACCAGTATCATCAAAATCAGTGTTGTTGAAATTTAAGATAAAATTTTCACCATTTGAAGTCTAAAGCAAAGGGATGAGGTATTGATACTCATCTTTATAAATTGAAAGACCATTATCTGAAGTAGTAGAAGCGAGATTTGTAGAGTGTTTGGATTCTACAACGTTGGTGCTGGAAGAAGAATTGAAATTGTTAGACTGATTCTTTGAACAGTAACCCAAAAGGAAGTCGTGTTTGAAATAACATGTCTCAATGGTATGATTTGTCTTGTGACAATTGGTGCAAACCATAGATGGTTTGGATCCTCGGCCACGTCCCCTACCAGGATTGGAGTTTCCCTTACCAGAACCATTCGATACCGAATTGAAAGCAAATACCGTTGAATTTGGAGCAACAAAATTGGGGGACAAATCTTGTTGCACCACCAATAAATAAGTCTTGCTAATTGGAGGTAAAGAATCCATGAGAAATATTTGAGTTCTAACGTTTTGATAAGAATCATTCAAACCTTTCAAGAAACATGTGACATATTCTTTATGCTTGAATTCCCGAATAGCAGTACTGAGATGACATGAACAAGGGTTTTTGCATGTGCAAGAAGGAGTAGGTCGAAGATCTTCTAATTCGTCCCACAATATCTTCATGTCAGTAAAATCTTGAGATAAAGAACGCTTACCCTGTTTCATGGAATGCATGTCGCACAAGAGATCTGAGAAACGAAAATGGTTCCCTTTGGTAAATCAATCTTGAAGATCGTTCCAAAGATCTATTGCATTATCAATACAAACAGTACTATGAAAGATGTGTGGTGACAAGGTGCTATTTATCCAAGAAAGAACCATATTATTACCTCGTTCCCAAAGCTTATAATCAGGATTGTTGTGAGGTGGTGACGGAAGTGTGTCGTTGATGAGTCGGAGTTTGTTTTTGGAAGCAAGTGCTCTTCTCATCAATCTACTCCAATTGTAATAGTTGTGATCATTAAGCGGCGGTGCAAAAGGGTAGCGCCATGGTTTTCGTCGGAACGAAGATAATAGGGATTTCTAGGGTTCTAAGAGGGATCAGGGGTTGGAGTTTCACTGTTAAAAGGAGGAATAGAGATGGAATCATGTTCTGAAGAATCAAAATCATGTACGGAAGCCATGGATTGAAAATCAAAGAAAGAGAAGGGTGGAAATCACTATTTCACTGAAACCATATTAATAAACTATATAACCTCATTCTCCTTAATCCTTAATAGAGAGCAAGTACAAGAGTATATACAACACTTGTTATATGCTATAACAGAATAACAATTAAACTAATTAGTTAGTTAGTAATCTAAGTATAGTCTAATACATGTTTCACTTTTATTAAAATAAGTTAGTATTGTAATATGTGTTCATTTTATATTACAAAATGACTAAATTGTCTTCCGTATATAGTATTTGATATTGACTTTACATATTCTAAAACAAAATTAGATCAATGTTTAAAAAAAAAATGTATCTAGAACTTTGAAAAAATATTTATATTTAAAGACATTTTTCTCCTAATAGAGGTTCATAATTAGGAACATAGGGGTAGTTGATAAATGATGCAACCCTAAGACCATATATATACTATCGCCGAATATAACACTTGATGATGTTTCTGTGTGCATAAGGGGCAGTAGGAAGGGACCAGAGAGAGAGGGAGATTGTGGTGGAGAAAGATTGGAACAAGGCAGCGAAGAGAGAGAAACACAAGGAGATAGTAAGAAAAAGTAGATGAAAAATAGTGTAGGAATAGAAAGTCCGTGATAGTCTAATGCGGTTCTTTGAAATCTAACGGATCATATTACTCGTGCACCATACAACATATAATAGGGTTGTGTACCCTAGACGCAACCCTCAAAGATATACACTAGTTTTGAAGTTTAGTATTCTTTTATCGAGAAACTCATCGACTAGCGTCATTAATCATATTGAATGAGCCTAATATCTATAGATTTTACAATAACTTTTTTTAATAATGAACTTGCCAAATTCCGAAGAAACTTTGTTAAAAAAATTTTGGGTGACAGATATTGATATATCTAAACAGAAATTTCTAATTAATTATGTTTGGTCGTCATGCAGTCAACGAAGAAGCCTCGAAAGATAATATTTCTATAAATGTTGATAAACAATTCGATTCTTTATTAAAATGATTCAATTAATCAATCTTCTCTAAATAAGCCAAAGACATGTTTTTCATTAGTTCTTTACAGAAGTAGGTTAAAAGAGATTCATATGTGCACATAGGGCTGTGCAAAAAATCCGGTTATGTGGCCCAAATCTAAAACCGGATCTAAATCCATTTTAAATATCCGGTTAAAATCATTTGGTTATAATCCGGTTTATTTATAAACGGTTGGATAACCACTTTTGTTTTATATTTGGATTTGGTTTTTATCCGGTTTTTATCCACTATTAATATTTTATTAATTTTGAGATTTTAATTATTGAAAAAATTTGAATTTTTTTTTTCGAAAAATTATCGGAAAAAAATAAATAAAAACTTTTTTTTCTCAAAAAAATTTAAATCGAATTTTTTCTTGAAAAATTTGGTGAGAATTTTTTCAAAAAAATTTATCGAAAAAATCGATTTTTTTGAAATAACTGATTTTTAAACTATGAAAAAAATGATTTTTTTTAAAAAATAATCAAATTTTATCTGATTTTGAAAAAAAAATCGATTTTAAAATTAAAATTTTCAAAACCGGTTGCTTAATTATAACCGGTTATTTAACCATAACCAATTTTACAATTGGTTTTATAACCGGTTTTAAACCAAATAATGGATTTGGTTATAAATCTAAATCCATATATTGGTTTTAAAATGGATATGGTTTGGTTTTTTTAAAAAAAACCAACCATGAACAGCCCTATGTGCACATGTAAATTGAAAGTAAATTGATGGCATAATAATTCGGGAACCTTTGGTTGGAAAAGTATATGCAGTGTGAA
This sequence comes from Cicer echinospermum, assembly GCA_002896215.2. Lineage (NCBI taxonomy): Eukaryota > Viridiplantae > Streptophyta > Magnoliopsida > Fabales > Fabaceae > Cicer > Cicer echinospermum. The sequence continues at coordinate 28,823,988 of PGTU02000005.1, forward strand.
TACATGCGGTTTTTCATTCAGATTTTGGTTCTCATCTAATATATTCATGAATAATTTATTTCCTGCAAATTTCAAAATCCTTCAATTTGCTTGCGGATATTTCTCCCCGCAGGTAATTTCCACGGAGATTTACCCAACAAAATTCGTATGTAACTTCACGGGGATATTTTTAAAACAAACATTAACAATAATTTCCTGGGGATATTTCTCTATAACAAATTTCCCAAATGATTTCCGCAAGAATTTTTCAATAACAGCAAAATCCGTAATTTTTCAACAGAAAATAATGAACATAGACAGACACATATTTATTGTATTTATTTATGCAATCTGAAGTATTTAACACATGTAATCATAAGAATTTAATACATACAAGAACTCAATAAACAAGATAAAATATATAGAAGATTAAATAGAAGTAAATTAAAAAAACAACCGTTTGTTTTCTAAAAAGCTAGAGAAGTACTATAGTACAATATTGTATCTTCATCTCTTAGCTATATATGCTATATTTAATAGCATTGTTTCTTGGGTAATTAGAAAGTGTTTTTGAGTTTAAGCTGGTTATATGTTTCTCAACTTTTGGTCCGATGTTGTTCATTCGTGAATGAACTATTATGATAGAATTTACATAAAAACATAGACTAATTTGACGGTAGGTGACAGTTAACATATCACATTCGTACATTTAACATCGTTCGATTACAAAAATTAATAAAAAAAACTAATTGAAAAACGTTTGATAAATATAATGTCTAATTTAAAATATTAAAAGAGTCAATCACTTGTTTGAGAGTGACTTATATATATAGAGGCAAAGACCAACTAAATAGGTTACAAAAAAAATATAAATAAATAAAATAGAGTAAGATGCGGTAATCTAGAACCCAACAAAAATATGTTAATTTTAGTTAATATATAAATCAATATTAAATATATATTTATGCTGCCATATTATTTAAATACAAGCAGGTGAAATAAAATACAACCAAAATTAATTAGTAAACTACATTCGTTTATACTATATCAAAACCATTATTTTTCGTTGATTAAAAGTAAAACTATGAAGACATATTATTATCAAACCAGTGCAACGCACCCATTTAATCAAATAAAGTTTATTTAATAAAATATACAATAATTATATTAAGGTTACCAAAGCAATAACAAGTAAAAGTTTAATGACATGAAAATTACTTTATTCAACGGCGGAGAAAGGTATATATATACAACTTATAAAACATGAAAAACAAGTCAATAAATCCTAACAAAAATTTAACTGAATGTACAATAAAGCTTAACTAAATAATTACAATAGTGTTCAATAGCCCCACAAGCTAGAGAGTGTATGCCAATGACTTGAAGCTTGGAAAAAAGATGGTGAAAAGGTTGAGTATCAAGTGGTTTGGTCAAAATATAAAAGATAGGCACCGCGTAAAAAAGTATTGACCATAGCTTTTTGCGAACAATGTGACAATTGATTTCGATGTGCTTCGTCGGTTTATGGAATGTTGAATTTGCAGCAATGTGACAAGCATATTTACTATCGCAAAAGAGCATGGCATGAGTAATGATCGGTACAGTGAGATCATGTAGGAGAAATGCGAACCATTGTAGTTCACATACAATGGCAGCCAATGTACAATACTTTGCTTCAGATGATGAACGAGAGACATTGGCTTAGTTTTTAGATTTCCATGAAATCAGAGAGTTGCCAAGATAAAAGCAGAAACCAATAACTGAACGGTGAGTTTGTGGACAAGTGGTCCAATCAAAACCACTAATCCCTGCCTAGAAGATTTCTATAAGTAGCGCATAATTCGTAAAGCAGTAGTATGATGAGAGTTAAGAGGAATGGCCATATGGTGGTTGAGTTGTTGAACAGCGAACACGATGTCCGAACGAGTTGTTGTAAGGTAAAAGCTCTTCTTCCATAGCTTTCACCCAATGAAGAAATTTGGAAGCTTGTTAAAGGACTTAGGTTCATCATGTGTGGAGATGGCCAAAATGAAATTCTTGTGATTAGTGGACAAATGATTATAGGATAAAACAAAAGATAAAGGATAAAGACAACCAGAACTAATAGAAGAATATTTAGGTAAAAGTGGACAATCATAATCAACGAGACAATTAGGGGGATTGGTTTGTTTTGTTGATTTTCTAAATGCAACATATCATTTTCAACAGTATTAGATGTATTAAACAAATCAGAAATTGGTATAGCAAGGAGAAATGGAGAAAGTGAAGCAGCATGCTGGAAATAATTGTCTAGTACGTGAGCAATATCATCATAATCACATGGATATAATAAAGTGAAATCAATAGTATTCATTGGAGCCGTATGCGAATGAGATTTGTTAGAACAAATGGATTATGTTTTGGCAAAAGGAAAAATATGCTTATGAAACAGAACATTTATATACACAAATATCTGTATAGTATGAATATCAAGAACAATATAACCCTTGATGCCAGTTCTATATCCTAGAAAAATGCATTTTGTGGATCAAGGGTCAAGTTTACCGCGATTATGAGTAAGAGTGAAAGCAAAACATAAGCTACCAATCACTTTAAGATCCAAAAGTAAAGGAGGCTAACCCAAAAAAAGTTCAAAAGGAGCCTTACATTTCATAACAAGAGTGGAAAGTCGATTGATCAGGACAACTGTATGACTGACAACATAGCTCTAAAGATACTTAGGTAAATGAGCATGAAAAAGCAAACATCTAGCACTGTTTAAAAAATGTCAATGTTTACACTAAACAACATAATTTTGTTAAGGAATTTCAACACAAGACCGTTGATGTAAAATACCGTGTTTTGCATAAAAAGAAGGCATTAAAAATTCAGATCTATTATCGGATCTAACCATTTTAATTTTAGAATAAAATTGAGTAGAAGCAAGCATAACAAAATTTTGCAACATTTGTCTTGTTTCACTTTTATAATTCATTAAAAATAACTAATTATGCATTGAGAAATCATCAACAATAGTTAAAAAGAATAGGTGACCATGAACAAAATGAACATAAACAAGATCCTATATATCAAGATGTATTAAATTAAAAGGTTTAAAAAACTTAGTAAGCTATAAGGAAAGGGGAGCTTTGATTGCTTTGCTAAATGACGATACTCATGGATGTTGTTACAATCAAACTTAACAAAAGGAAATTGAGTAGCATTCTTTAAAATAGAATTAGAAGGGTGACCTAAGCGATAATGCCAGATATCAAAAAAAGATTTGGTCACATTGTTGAAAGAATTATTATCAAGACTATGTGAAACATTACAAGTAACAACATAATCATGTTGGACAAGAAAAACATAATTGGCCAGAATATAAAGTCCTCCATGAATTTCAACATATCCAATCATCTTGGAATGATGAGGATCTTGAATTAAATAAGAAGATTTAGTAAAGTTCGAGTTACAATTTAAAGAAACAATCAATTTATGAACAAAGATAATATTGAATTGAAAATCAAGAATAAATAACACATCATATAAAATGAGTTCAGAAGGTAGTTTAATTTTCGGGTGTTTCTCGAATTCAATGGAGTCGCCACCATAGTTTATTTTAAAATAAGGAAAATATAGAGAAATCCTTTAAAAAAAATGGTATTTGAAACCAAATATTGGGTTTGGGAGTCGATTATGCATAAGGAAGATACTAACACCCTACGACATTCGTTAAAATACAGTTACCTATAATTAATCGTGCAAAATTAATATTAACTTAAATGTATTTATTTCTCCTTATAATTAAATATGAATATTAATTTTTTTTGAATGTGACTTTGAAAAAAATATGTGCTTAAGAAAGAGAGGGAAAAAAAAGAAACTTTTTATTAATGTGCTTGACAAGAGTGTGATGTTGCTCCTACGTATCTCCCGTTGCAATGGAGAAATCAAAGCTACGTAGTTCTTGGTTATAAAATGAAGATGTGTTGATTTCTTTTAAAGAAATACATTTTGTTGCAGAAAACTGGATTTGAAAACGATTGTTGATTTGATGAAGGAAAAAGACCCAGAGTTAGAGAAGTTGATTCTGATGAGTATGTTTGGTTGTTTCTTTGAATTTTGTTTAAAATGTTTAAGATCATAGAGTTGTCACAACTCATTCGTTTTAAACTAGGATTGACAAGATGCCACATCTTGACCAATCCAATTTATAAAAGATTATTATTATTTTGGAGTTTAAGATCGTCAAGTTGTCACAACTCAGATGTTATAAATATCTAAGATTAATAAGATGTACCATCTCAATCAATTTCAATATTTTTATTTTAGTATTTTTGTTTTGTTTTTTAGAGAAACTAAAAAAGTTAAAACTCCAATTTTAAGAAAGTAAAATAGAATTGAACTTCAAATATAATTTTAGTCAAAGAATAATAATAATAATAATAATAATAATAATAATAATAATAAATAATAATAATAATAATAATAATAATAATAATAATAATAAAAAGAGTGGACCTATGAAAAAAAAATTGGACTACATAGTTAAATAAAAAAAAAAGTTGGGCTTGGAGACCAAACTTCCTTTTAGTATAACAAAAAGAAGAAAGGGAAGAAGAAAGAAGAAAGAGGAAAGGAAGAACAAAAAATAAAGAGAAAAAGAAAAGGAAAGGAAGAAGAAGGAGTCTGGCCGCGTGGCGGTGGGCGGCGACGATGCTGGGCGACAAGCGGTCGTCATGACGATGAAAATGGCAGTTTAAGTCTCATATTCTCTCTTTGGTTTGCTTGATTTTTTGTTTGTTTCTCTTTTGATTTATTGTTAAATTTTTCTATGATATTTTTATTCTTATTCATTTGTTTGGGGTAACAATTTAGGATTTAGGGTTTGAAGACCATGAACCTAGTTTATTTTATTTGCATGTATAATATATGAAATAGTAAATATATTTATAGAATATTAATATTAAAGAGATTTAGAATACTATTCTTGTATTTTTTCTTTCTCTACTATGTTGTTTCCCTTCTACTTATCACACTTTCTATATCTATTTCTTTTTTTATCTCCAGTCAAATAAAAACAAAAAATAAATGAAAAGTTAGTCATTATGAGCATGAGAAGCCATATAATTTTTCTTTTGATTGTGTATCATTCTAGATAAATTGATGTTGTTGCCAATTTCTGTTAGCATCAAAATGAAGTACTTGGGGTACATTTAATGTAACATTTCTTGAGGATGTAGTGTTTTGGGGTGGTATGTAGTCCATAGGAGATGGGATTTTTGATTGGTTTATGCTTGAGGAATTGATAGTTGAGTGGTTTGGGTTGTTGTCCATGAGGTTGATGACTAAGGGTGGAGTATAACCAGGTGGGAGACCATACATCGGAAATTTCTTAGCTGCACTACGAAAATGTTGGGTAGTCGAGGTAAAGCTTGGTGGGTGAGAATGAGTTATTTGGTGTTCCTCATTTGTAGTTGGAGGATTCCCATTTGTGTCCTCATTCCTTGTCAAAGTCTGTATAGCCTCTAGGATTCAATCAACCTGTCCTTCAATTGGCTAATATCTACTCTAATCACTTCTTGGTTTTTCTCAAGTTCATCCATGATTTTGGAGTTTTCCCGAGTCCGAAGAGGGTGTCGAGGAAACAACTTTATTGATTTTCTTTTTTTGAAATATCTTATGATTCTAGTTAAAAAAATGAAGATTTATATGCATGCATGTGGGTATTACAAAACCATTGATTTCACAACCTAGGCACAAACATCTTTTTGTTGAATCTTCCATCAAAACCAAACCCTTACGTAGAGAAAAACTCAAAACAAACTCGTTCGTTGATAATAAAAAGGGTACAAGTGCAACATTTTTCTCTATATTTGAAATACATTGTCTTTATCACTCTTGGAAAATTAAATCAGTCATTACTTCTATCAAACTATTACAATGTTGAATGAAAGTAATAATCTCGGTAGGTGTGGTAGATGGAACTAGGCTTGCTTCAGCTTTCCTTAGGAAAATGGGAACCGTTTTGTTGGCTTGGTTGGCTATGAAAGTGAGTATTTCACAATGATCCATCAACAATATCCCTTCTTGCCCAAGCATCTCTATTGCTTCCACTTGATCCATCATTTGGTTTCTTAACATATTTGGTTCCTCTTGTTCTTGTTGAGACAAACTCTATATTTAAAGTTTTGATGAAAATAAACAAAGTTTAATTAAGCTAGTTAATTATGATTCTAAAATATTATGTTAATTTAACTTGTGCTTTTAAGTGAATTTAATTAAGAACATAATCAAGCAAATCAAAGAAAAACAGCTCAAAACTGAAACAAGGTCATTCTGGACAATCAATCTCCACAAGTTTAACAAAGCCTTTGCCTCTGAATTTTATACCAATATCATCAGTACATGACAAGGAACAAATAGGATTCATCCTAGTACGAGAAGGTTCTCGAATTATTAAAATAAAAGGATTCGAAACACACCAATTGAAACAGTTTGAAACCACTTAAATCAAACTGTCAAGAAAGTTCGATTAACCTTGATATATGTTAAGACATTACAAAGACATTCAAAAAGATCAAAACAGGAACTCGAGATTGATCATCAAATCTCCAAAAAGATCAAATTGACAGATCAAGATTGATAATCAATCTCCGTTTTCTGCAGAATTACAGCAGTGCTCTGTTTACTCCTGCAAAGGCTTATAATCTTTCTCCAAACTTTTGGAAAAATAAGATGCAGCTGTTTCTAAAGTCTCAAGATACAGGAATGTGGCACATCATTACAGATAGAGACTTCATACCAAGGGTTGATCAAGATGACTCAAACTCTGCCATGAAGAAAGAAACAGACTGGACAACTGATGATAAAACTAAGGTACTTCTAAATTCTAAAGCTCAATTATTCTTATCATCTGCTTTAAGCAGGGAAGAAAGTGAAAGAGTAGATGAATGCACAACTGCAAAAGAAATTTTGTAACACTGCAGACTCACCATTAAGAAACAAACCATGTCAAAGAAATTAGGATAGACATTGGCATAAGGAAATTCGAACTGTTCGAAATGCAGGAAGGAGAAACCATTGATGAAATATACTCAAGATTCACAAACAATAGTAAATGAAATGCGTTCTCTTGACAAAGCCTACACAGTTCAAGAAAGAGTAGAAATATCATGAGGTGTCTTCCAATTATATGAGACCAATGGTAACAGCTATATAGCCAAGCAAAACCTTGAATCACTTCCCCTAGAAGAGAAGAAAGAAGAAGAAGAAGAAGAGAAGAAGAAGAAGAAGAAGAAGAAGAAGAAAGAAGAAAGAAGAGAAGAAAAGAAGAAGAAGAAGAAGAAGAAGAAGAAGAAGAAGAAGAAGAGAAGAAGAAGAAGAAAGAAGAAGAAGAAGAAGAAGAAGAAGAAGAGAGAAGAAGAAGAAGAAGAAGAAGAAGAAGAAGAAGAAAGAAGAAGAAGAAGAAGAACGAAGAAGAAGAAGAAGAAGAAGAAGAAGAAGAGAAGAGAGAAGAAGAAGAAGATAGAAGAAGAAGAAGAAGAAGAAGAAGAAGAAGAAGAGAAGAGAGAAGAAGAAGAAGAGAAGAAGAAGAAGAAGAAGAAGAAGAAGACGAAGAAGAAGAAGAAGAAGAAGAGAAGAGAAGAAGAAGAAGAAGAAAAGAAGAAGAAGAAGAAGAAGAAGAGAAGAAGAAAGAAGAAGAAGAAGAAGAAGAAGAAAGAAGAAGAGAAGAAGAGAAGAAGAAGAAGAAAAGAAAAGAAGAAGAAGAAGAGAAGAAGAAGAAGAAGAAGAAGAAGAAGGAAGAAGAAGAAAGAAAGAAGAAGAAGAAGAAGAAAGAAGAAGAAGAAGAAGAAAGAAGAAGAAGAAGAAGAAAGAAGAAGAAGAAGAAGACGAGAAGAAGACAAGAATTTTATTCAAAATAATCTGCTCAAAAATATTATTAAGAGCTAAAAGAAACGAAGAATACACAAATTTTGAAAAACCAAGAAGGTCAAGAATTGTTTTGACTCTGAAAACGGAAACATTCGCCTTAAATTGAAAATGAACTTCTTAAACAAATTTATTGAAATTTTATTAAAGCTACTGAAATCTTTTATAAAATTACGGATCTCAAATAGAATCTTTGATAAAGCTGGCTTGACTTCAATCAAACTCAAAAAAAACAATTGTATGAAAATTTTTTTGTCCCAGAAAAGAAAGGAAGAAGATGTAAAACTAGATGTTTCATATTGTAAAAACTTGGACATCTGGAATTATCGCTTGCTATTTCAGAAAAAGAGATGAAAAAAAGAGCTTGATTAAAAAAGGAGATCGTTTTGCCAAGACAATATTGAATACAACTGCAAAAAGGAGAACATCATTCCAGACTTTTCTCAAAATGGAGAAAGCTCCAAAACGAAAGTTGAACCTTCTCCAGAAAAAAAATAGAAAAAGGAGATATCTCAAATGTTTTCAAACAAGATTCTTTTATCTTCTGAAACCAGATTATTAATTCATTTTCGAACAATCAACAAGTAAATATCAACTGGTTTAAAAAAATAATAAAAAAGGCGACGTATGTAAACTTAAGAAGGAGAGAAAATTTTCAAAACTAACTTTCAAGGGCCCAAAACAAAGTGCGTACCTAAGCTGAAATAATATTGTATGCAGGTTGCATTTCCAAAATATAAAAGAAATCCTTGGTTCATTGGCAGTGGTTGTTCAAGACACATGACAGGAGATAAAAACTACTTTATGATATTCATCAAGAAGGAGGGAGGATCGGTTACTTGACAAAATAACAACCAAGCTCATGATTAAAGGTAACAGAACCATTGGTAAAGACAAACTGTTGCTTAGAAACTGATGGTCAATATGTAAAGGTTTAAAACATAATTTGTTAAGCATAAGTCAGCTATGTGACAATGGATGTGAAGTCATTTTCAACCAAAGGTATGTGAAATTAGAAAAACAAAAACTGGGGAAATTCTATTTTTTGGAAATCGAAAGAAAAATTTATGTTTTGTATCTTGAAGAATCACTAGATGAATCATGTTTTATATCAATCAATAAAGATAAATGGATATAGCATAAAAGAGCTAGGCATATCAGTATGAAAACCATTTCAAAAATATCAAAATTAGATCTTGTTAGAGGTTACCCAAACTTAAACTTTGAAAAAGATAAAATATGTGAAGCATGTGCAAAAGGAAAAACAAGTCAAAAGTAGTTTTTATTCAAAAGACTTTGTAACAACACAACAGAACTCTTGAACTACTTTAACATAGATCTCTTTTGGCGCCAATCAATACAACAGTCTAGGAGGAATGAATATGGTTTTGTTATTGTTGATGACTTTTCAAGATTTACCTAGGTTCTGTTTTTAAAACAAAAAGATGATGCATTTAAAAATATTTTGCAAAAAAGTTCAAAATGAAAAAGAATCCAGCATCATTTCTGTAAGAAGTGATCATGGATGAGAATTTATAAATGCTTCTTTTAAAACCATTTTTTGATGAACTTGGCATTTCTCATAATCTTTCATGTGCAAGAACTCCACAAAAAAATGAATTGTTGAGCGAAAAATAGAACACTACAAGAAATGGCAAGAACCATTTTAGAAGAGTCAAATGTTGAAAGATATTTTTGGGCTGAAGCCATAAACACATCTTGCTATATTCTAAACTGTGTATCTATAAGAAAGATCATCAACAAAACCCCATATGAAATTTGGAAAAATAGAAAACCAAACATCTCTTACTTTCATATCTTTGGTTGTTACTGTTGTATTTTAAACAACAAAGATCTCATTGGAAAATTTGATCAAAATCAGATAAAACAATCTTTCTTGGTTACTTAACTGATTCTAAAGGATATAGAGTGTTTAATTTAAGAGCTAATGTTGTAGAAATAAGTATGCACATACTATTTGATGAGTTTGATGACTTAGATATAAGTAAAAAAGATGAGGAAAAGGAAACCCAAATCGAAATACAGCAACAAAACAGTTTGCAGAAAACAGAGATTGATAAACAATCTCCGTTTCATTCTCCACCAAAAAGCTGGAGAACGACTGAAGATCATCCTCAAACTCAAATCATTGGAGACACGGCTGATGGGATTAGAACAAGAAAATCATTCAAGAATGACGAGAACAACATGACAATGATATCTTAGATCGAACCAAAATCAATCAAAGAAGCCATTGTTGATCAATCTTGGATAAATGCCATGAAGGGAGAACTGTTGCAGTTTGAGAAAAATGAAGTCTGGACCTTGGTACCTGATCCATTAGATCAAACAATTATTGGTACACAATGGGTTTTCAGAAACAAACTAGATGAAGAAGGTAGGGTTATCAGGAACAAAGTAAGATTGGTAGCTCAAGGTTACAATCAACTAGCAGGTATAGATTATGATGAAACCTTTTGCTCCAGTTGCAAGGTTAAAAGCTATTCGTATACTTTTTGCATATGCATCTCATAAAACTTATTAAATTGTTTCAAATGGATGTTAAAAGTACATTTTTAAAATGATTCTTAAATGAACAAGTCTATGTAAAACAACCCCCAGGTTTTGAAAATCAATCAAAACCATATCATGTTTTCAAACTCACCAAAGCTCTAATGGTTTAAAACAAGCATCAAGAGCATGGTATGAACGATTGAGTTCATTGTTAATAAAAAATGGATTCTTGAGAGGAAAAATTGATACTACATTATTTAAGAAAACAGAAGAGAATGATTTACTCATTGTTCAAGTATATGTTGATGATATCATTTTCGGATCAACAAATGAAAAAAATGTGTGAAGGTTTTTCGAAACTTGTGCAAAGTGAATTTGAAATGAGCATGATGGGAGAGTTAAGGTACTTTCTTGGTTTACAAATTAAACAATATGAAAACGGCATTTTTATTTGTCAAGAAAAGTCCATTAAAGATTTGTTGGTCAAAATACAAGATAAAATGAATCAAAAATCATGACCACTCCCATGCATCTATCTTCTTCTTTAGAGAAAGATGAAAATGACAACTCTGTTTCTAAAAAAGAATATCGAGGAATGATTGACTCTTTGCTTTATCTAACTGCTAGTAGGCCAGATATAGTATTGCAGTAGGATTATGTGCGCGATTCCAATCAGCATCAAAAGAATCCTATTTAACAGCAGTAAAACGTATATTTAGATATCTTGTTGGAACCACTAATCTTGGTCTTTGGTATAGAAAGGGTTCACATTTTGATCTTATAGCATATTGTGATGTTGATTATGCCGGAGATAAAATAGAAAGAAAAAGCACAAGTGGAGCATGTCAGTTCTTAGGCGAAGCACTGATCAGCTGGTCTTGCAGAAAACATAACACTATAGCCTTATCAACAACTGAGGCTGAATATGTTTCAGCAGCAAACCGTTGTTCACAAGTTCTATGGATTAAAAATCAACTCCAAGACTACTCAGTAAGTTATTCCAGTATTCCAATTTATTGTGATAATACAAGTGCTATAAATTTGTCTAAAAATCCAATACAACACTCTAGATCAAAACATATTTAAATAAAACATCATTTCATTCGTGATCATGTCAATAAGAAAGATATCGAATTAATCTTTGTTGATACCCAAAATCAACTTGCTGACATCTTTACAAAGCCTCTTGTCGAAGATAGTTTAAAATTACAAAAATCCAGAGAATTCTGGTTAAGTTCTGCTTCTGCAGAAAACGGAGAACGTTTATCAATCTCCGTTTTTCCCAAACATCAGTCGTCGTTCTGTCAACCAACATTCTTCTATGAGTCATCACTTTCCCTCTCAAACAAAAAGGGAAATCTTGGCATTTAATGCATGTGTCCCTTTACTTGTAAAAGAGAAACTGACGCATCACTCCTGCCCCCAAAGTTCTCTCCTCATTCCCAAGATAATCATTGTCCTTCTCACGTTTCTGACAATTCCTTTAACCACTCCTTCTTTTTTTTCCCCAAAAAACAGCAAACAAAACCTTTAGACCTCGCATCTTCTTCCTCCAATCTCTTGCTCACTCAGACTTCTCAACACCCAAGCCATGGCACGCACAAAATAATCTGCAAGAAAGAATGCTTATCCCTGTTCACCATCTTCATCATCCCCATCATCTTATTCATTTCAACGCTCACCTTCTCCACCACCGCGACCAACTCCTCCACACATCTCCTCTGATACTTCGTTTTCTGATTATCTTTCATCATCCCTGAAACTAACCCTAATAATCTTCCTATCAATCCAATCCCCTATCCACTGTTCTTCCACCATTATACACACGTCCTCCTCCTAATATTGGTCAAGTTCCTCCTAATCTAAGAAAACCTATGATACCAAAAAGACACTCCATGAGAGTTCAATCAGGCATTGGAACTTCCAAAGCCAAAACAGAAAAAAACCTTTTACTTTATCATCTCTGATTCCGAGAGTGATGACTCGTTTAAAACTCCTCCTCCCACAACTGTTAAAGAAAAAGCACAACTCAAACCCATCACTCCTTCAAAATCTTCATTCTCTTCTAAACCCTCTCAATCAAACTCCTCCAAAATCAAAAAAGGAGATTGATCGAAGAAATATTTTTCTCTCTCCCAAAATCATCTCAACCTTCAACTCAATCCAAAAAGACCATGAAAACTAAACCACCATGACCATTGCCCAGTTTATAGCCAGAAATAAACTCAAAAAACTCCAAAGAAAGAAAATGCTTGCACCCAAACAAAACCTAAAACTCAATGAAACAACTTCTGAAACAGTCTATGTCTCCAAAATGTTCCCTTGTTCCAAATCCAAAAACGTTCTGCAAATCAAGAACGTTCTCCAGTAAGTATCCCCACACGCTCTCGACAAAAAAAACGTTCTCCACATCAAGAACGTTCTCCTACTCCTCCAATCTCTCCTTCAGAACCTTCTCCAAATCCAGAAACTTCTCCTCTGTGTACACCACCCCCATCAACAAAAGCCAAATGTTCTCCAACACCAAAACGTTTATCTCCATCCACTTATGAAACATCTGAACCATTTCCACCTACCAAAAAATCCAAACCAAATACACTACCTCTGATTTCGCCCAAAAAACTCCAAACTTGTCAAAGATAAATGGGCTCAACGCCCAATTGGAATCGGTCGAGTTTTTGTCTTTAAAAACTCATTGTTAATGGTAATGATGTCCAGCATCACACTGATGCTCTTGGTTGGACTTCATTCTTACAAACATATGAGTGTTATTACCCTGATGTTGTTCGAGCATTCTACTGCAATGCAAAAACCTTTTCTGATAAATCTCTTATCATATCCACGATTAAGGAATGAAGATCCGCCTAACCCAGACATCTTGGCCTCGATTCTTCAACTACCAACAGAAGAACCATATGTGTTTGGCAACCAGTGGTATTCAGCTCTGAATCTAAAAAAGACTGAAGTCCTTTCTGATCTTTTTTCAAGAAGACACCACCCGCTACCTTTCAACATACCTCAAACCTCTCCCAAAGGTGTTTAACAACATGTGCCAGCATACTCTCATTCCCCATTATGGAAGTCACGAGTATGTCTCTGCCAATGACGCCTTACTCATCTTTCATCTCCTCAATTGTAAGCGTCTGAACCTTCCTCATGTGATCATCCAACACATGATTTGTGCTGCTACCAAAGACTACAAGAAAAATATCGTTCCTTACGGAATGATATTGACTAAAGTATTTAGGCATTTTGGAGTTCCCCTCTCATATGAAAAATCACTCATCAAAATCTCCAAATTTTCCACTAAGAATCTGTCCCATAAGCGCAAAACACTTTCTACTCACCCCACAACATCTTCCTTTCCAACATCATTGAAAAGAAAATGGTCTGCACGACGAAGGACTGCCACAATCCCTATTCCCTTCTCACCTACATCATCTGATCAATCAAGAGATGCAGTTCCAGAAACTGCTCCAGAACATTCTCCATCAAACCGAGAACGTTCTCCAGAACTTTCTCCACAAAACCCAGAACATTCTCCATACAAAATTCCACCTTCATCAACATTCTCTATTTTTCCTCAACCATCCACCTTATCCTCCACTAATTTCCTCTAATATTCTCAAATCCTTCACTGATTTCCTCTCATATTCTCAAATCCTTCACTCACCACCTCATGACTTTGGAACACTGCTGCCCAATCCATATATAAGTGCCATGTCACCACTTTTTGTGTCTCCACAAAAAAAAAGTTCCTCCATTTTTGGTATTAGCCAATTTTTTAACTTTCCAAAAGCTGCTGGCCCGTCTGGCAAACCATCCACACCATCTGGACCTCTCCCGTCCTTGGCTACCTCCTTTGGAACTGTTCCCTCCATCTCCGGTTCCACCATTCCATCCAACACTATTGTTGATGCCACCTCTCAATCAACTACTCACATTCATACTCCTCCTCGCATGGTGTTGAACCTTCAAACTCTGATATTATGGCTGCTCTTCAGACCATAATGGCACGACAGCTTCAGCAAGATCAGGAGACTAATCTATTGAGAACTTGGTTCACATAATAACTCGCTCCCAAGCTGGGAATCGCACCACCTCCACTTCTTCCTGTTCCTCCTCCACAAGTTCCTAATCCAGGAAAATCTTCCTCATCTGAAGGATCCTCTCCATCCCTACCGTCTTAGCTGTTTTTCCTCCTACCTTTTTGTGTGACAAAGGGGGAGAATTAAGTTAGTTTTTAATCTATTTTAGAATCTTTTTGTATCTAGGATTTTGTGCATATGCGTCAAAGCAATAGAATATTATGTTTTTCTGTTAAAAAATTAAATGAAAACCAGTTTATATCATATGCAAGTTTAAAATTCTGATAAATTACTTACTGCATAAATTGAGGGGGAGCTTTTAAGCTCTCCAATACTTGATATTAGAATCAGAATTAAAATCTAAATTAACATGTTTGTCATCATAAAAAAGGGGAAGATTGTTGAGACAAACTCTATATTTAAAGTTTTTGATGAAAATACACAAAGGTTAATTAAGATAGTTAATTATGATTCTAAAATGTTATGTTAATTTAACTTGTGCTTTTGAGTGAATTTAATTAAGAAATAATCAAGCAAAGAAAAGAAAAATAGCTCAAAACTGAAACAAGATCATCTGGACAAAAACGGAGAACGATCTCCAGATTCAAGATTAATCATCACAATATCTTGACCAATCAATCTCTCTCTAGTTTAACAAAGCCTTTGCCTCTGAATTTTATACCAATATCATCAGTACATGGCAAGGAACAAATAGGATTCATCCGAGTACGAGAAGGTTCTCGAATTATTAAAATAAAAGGACTCGAAAACAGACCAGTTGAAAACAGTTTGAAATCACTTAAATCAAACTGTCAAGAAAGTTCGATTAACCTTGATATATGTTAAGACATTACAAAGACATCTAGAAAGATCAAAACAGGAACTCGAGATTGATCATCAAATCTCCAGAAAGATCAAATTGACAGATCAAGATTGATAATCAGTCTTCGTTTTCTGTAGAATTACAGCAGTGCTATGTTTACTTCTGCAATGGCTTATAATCTTTCTCCAAAAATATTTTGGCTAGATTCGAGGCTCCAGATCGAAGCTGTAGCATCAAAGATTAAGTGAGAAGCTTCAAAGGCCCTTAAACTAGAAAACAAAACTGATTAAGCAAGGCTATAACAGACTCAGTCAAATCAGTTTTAAATTATTCAAAGGCTGGATTATTTCTATTCTCATATATTGGTTTTGGTCAAAAGTAATAGAACACTACCAACATCTCTTTTTGACCCTTATTAATTGCTTTGGAACGCCTATAAAAGGAAGGTCAATATCCAGAAATTAAGCAAGAAATTCAAGTGCTGTCAATTCCCATAATCATTCACATTCACATACTTGAAGTTCTCAATTTTCACAAAGAAGAAGCAGTTCTAAATTCCAACATCAGATTGCGTGATTACTACTGATTTCTTTGTAAAGAATCGAATCTCAAACAAAAGTTGAGAAATCTCAGATTCTATCAAAAAACAATCTTATTGTAAAAACTCAAACTATAAGAGTTATATTATAGTTTGTTTATATTGTAATAAATCCTATCAAAGTTAGATAGGTGTTGCATTTACTTCTATGTGGAAAGTAATAGAGATTGAAACAGATCAAGGTTGATCTGAACTAGGTGTTGTTTAAAATTTAAGAAGATTCTTTGTTTTAAAACACTTAGTGGAAAAACTCACAGTGTGAGGACTGGACGTAGCCCGAGTTGGGTGAACCAGGATATATCTTTGTGTGGTATTCTCTATCTTATCTCTTTATTTATTAAGCTTGATTGATTAACTAAGATAAAACACAAACTGATTTTCTATTTTGTAAGCTAACCAAGAACGTTCTCCGTTTTATAACAAACACAAAGAACGTTCTCGGTTTTCTGTTTTCTTAACCAAGATCATTCTTGAGTTAAAACTTGAGTTATTTCAGGAAATTTTTAAATAGATATATTTACAATTCAAACCCCTTTCCTTGTAAATCGACATTGCTACTTCAATTGGCATTAGAGCTCAGTCTCTAGAAAGAGTAAAAACACCAAACAAGTGCTAGAGAAAAGATATAGAAGAATGTCGAAAGCAAAGTACATTGTTGAAGGAGGATCTTCAAACAGACCACCATTCTTTGATGGATCGGATTACTACTTCTGGAAAAATAAGATGCAATTGTTTCTAAAGTCTCAAGATACATGAATGTGGCGCATCATTACAGATGGAGACTTCATACCAAGGGTTGATCAAGATGACTCAAACTCTGCCATGAAGAAAGAAACAGACTAGACAGCTGATGATAAGACTAAGGCACTTCTAAATTCTAAAGCTCAGTTATTCTTATCATGTGCTTTAAGTAGGGAAGAAAGTGAAGAGTAGATGAATGCACAACTGCAAAATAAGTTTGGGATACACTGCAGACTCAGCATGAAGGAACAAGCCATGTCAAAGAAACTAGGATAGACATTGGCATAAGGGAATTCGAACTGTTCGAAATGCAAGAAGGAGAAACCATTGATGAAATGTAATCAAGATTCACAACAATAGTAAATGAAATGCGTTCTCTTGGCAAAGCTTACACAGTTCAAGAAAGAGTAAGAAAGATCATGAGGTGTCTTCCAAATATATAGAGACCAATGGTAACAGCTATAAGCCAACCAAGAACCTTGAATCCCTTCCCCTAGAAAAAATTAATTGGAACATTAAAAGCACATAAAGTACTGCTACAAGAAGACAAACCAATCAAGAAGGAAAGGCAATAGCACTAAAACATCCCAAGAAAAATCACAGCACAAATAGAGGAAGAACCAGAGAGAAAACGAACAAGAAGATGTTGATGAAATTGCTCTTCTCACCAGAACAATACAGAGAATGATGAGAAGAAGAGATCAAATAAAAAAGGGATTTCAAAACAAAAATCCCAGAATAGAAGTAGACAAAATCCAAGTCACATGTTTTGGATGTAATAAATTAGGACATTACAAAGCAGAATGTCCCTCAAACAAAAATCCGCCAAAATGATATCCTTTCAAAAAGAAATCAATGATGGCAACATGGGATGATTAAGAAGAATCAGAAACTGAAGAAGAAGAAGAAGAAGAAAAAGCTAACATATGCTTAATGGCAAGAACATAGGAAGATGAGGTAATAAAATTTTGAACCATATTATTTATGTGACAAATGGGAAAAGAATTAAATAACTTGTTAAATGACTCAAACCTCCTTATTCAAAAACGTAGTTTCTTAAAATAACAAATTCATAAAGAGAAAGAAGAAAAAGAAGAAAGTCAAGCTCAAAATAATATGCTCAAAAAATATTATTCAAGAGTTAAAAGAAACAAAGAAACAAAATTTTGAAAAACAAGAAGGTCAAGAACGTTCTGCTCTGAAAATGGAGAACATTCTCCTTAAAAATGAAAATGAACTTCTTAAAACAGATTTATTAAATTTTATTAAAGCTATTGAAACCTTTCATAAAATTATGGGATCTCAAATAGGAATCTTTGATAATGCTGGCCTTGGCTTCAATCAAACTCAAAAAAACAAAATTGTATTGAAAATTTTTTTGTCCCTGAAAGAAAGGAAGAAGATGTAAAAGTAGATGCTCATATTGTAAGAAATTTGACATCTGGAATTTGCTTGCTATTTCAGAAAAAGAGATGAAAAAAAGAGATTGATTAAAAAATGAGACCATTCTGCCAAGACAGTATTGATAAAACTGCAAAAAGGTTCTTTGTTTTAAACACTTAGTGGAAAAACTCACAGTGTGAGGACTGGATATAGCCCGAGTTGGGTGAACCAGGATATACGTTTGTGTGGTATTCTCTATATTATCTCTTAATTTTATTAAGCTTGATTGATTAACTAAGATAAACACAAACTGATTTTCTATTTTGTAAGCTAACCAAGAAACGTTCTTCGTTTTATAATAAAAAACAAGAACGTTCTTCGTTTTCTGTTTTCTTAACCAAGATCATTCTCAAGTTAAAACTTGAGTTTATTTTAGGAATTTTTAAATAGATATATTTACAATTCAAACTCCCCTTCCTTATAATTGACATTGCAACTTCAGTTCTTTCAACCATGCATCTTGGTACATGGCAACAACTTCTTGTTTTTCATTATTCTACATATTTAAACAAAAAAATGTTGCACTTGGGGCCCAACCTTCATTTTAAAAAAAAAAGATATATATATATAAAAGCAAGATAAACCTAATTTTAGACAAAAAACACCAAAGAGGAAAAGAAAAAAGAAAGGAGGGATGGGTGGCAATAGAGAAGAAAAAAGAAGAAAGGCAAGAAGAAAGAAGAAAGAAGAAAAGAAAGAAAGAGAGGAAAGAGGAAAGGAAGAAGACAAAAGAAAAGGAAAGGAAGAAGAAGAAGCTTCACAGTGTGGCGGTGGGCGACGGCCGGTTGTTGTCCCGACAAAAACGGTTGTTTAAGTCTCATATTCTCTCTTTGGTTTACTTGGCTTTTTGTTTAATTCTGTTTTGATTTATTGTTAATTTTTCTATGATATTTTCATTATTATTAATTTGTTCACGGTAACAGTTTCTAATGTTAAAGATTAAAGGAGAGAGAAAAAATAATAATAAGTATGTATATTGTATGTAATATCAAAAAGAAATTATATATGTAGAATATTAATATTAAAGAGATTTAGAATATCTTCCTTGTATTTTGTATTTTTTCTTCCTTTATTGTGATGCTTCTCTTCTTCCTTTATATATATATATATATATATATTTTTTTTTCTTGAGTCAAAGAAAAAACTCTATCTTTTCTGTTGATTTTGTTATTAATTTATAGACTTAAACGATGAATCTGTATATTCATGAAATAAATTGAGTTTTAGAGTTGTCATTGTTTTCTAGCAAAAATTAAGTCATCTCAATAATTAGAGAAAAACGTGGTTTTTTTTTCTTGAGTGCACAAGTAGTAAAAATAATAAAAAGGGGGAGGGGGCGCTGCTGCAAGCTTGCAACAAGGAAACATGAAAAAAATGTGGAAATGGGAAAAGCAAAAACAAGGGAAAGGAAAGAAAAGAGAAAAGGAGAACATATACAACAGGAAAACAGACATGTGTGTAGTAGGAAGTATTATTATTATTATTATTATTATTATTATTATTATATTTATATATTATTTATTATTATTATATATTATTATTATTATTATTATATTATTATTATTATTATTATTATTAATTGATTTATTATTTATTATTATTATTATTATTAATTATTATTATTATTATTATTATTATTATTATTATTATTTATTATTATTATTATAATTATTATTATTATTATTATTATTATTATTATATTATTATTATTATTATTATATTATTATTATTATTATTATTATTATATTATTATTATTATTATATTATTATTATTATTATATTATATTATTATTAATATATTATTATTATTATATTATTATTATTATTTTATTATTATTATTATTATTATTATTATTATTGATTATTATTATTAATTATATTATATTATTATGATTAATTATTATTATTATTATTATTTATATTATTATTATTATATTATTATTATTATTATTATTATTATTATTATTTATTATTATTGTTAACACCTAAGTTTGTCCGATTTTTACTTTTTATTAAAAAGGAAATAATAATAATAATAATAATAATAATAATAATAATATAAATATAATTATATGTGAAGAAATATAAAATAAAAATAAATAATTAGGGATATAAGCTTTTAACAATCACAAGTGTTTTCGGTTCTTGTTTGCCTCTAATTCTTGTTCAGACTATTTCTAAAATATAAAAATAATAATAAGAAATAAAAATAAAGGAAATTGAAAAGAAATGAATTGATGGTCATAAAAATCGATGCAATGATGATCAAAATAAATGAAAAAAAAAAACCGAAAAGAAATTGATTGATGGTCATAAAAATCAGAATAATGGGGATCAATTGAATATAAAAAGAAAACCGAAGGAATGAATCAATAGCAATAAGAATCGGTATAATTGTGGTCAATTAAAAGAAAAGAAACCAAAAAATTAGATTAATGGTAATCAATTGACAATTATTCTTTTGTCTTTTGAAATCTATACCCAAAGTCTATAAATAGTCGGCCACAAAGAAGACAAAGAGGGGGGACATAATTCGAAACATAAATTAAGAGCACATAAAAAATAGAGAGATTAGTAGACAAAAGAGAAGAAGAAAATCTGATCTTGAAACAATCGGTCTAGCAAAACAACAATTCAAGAGTAAGGTATCATTTTTCTTATTTTTTTCTCTCTAATTTTTCTGCTTATTAGTCTTTTGTTTTGTTTCTGTATCTTTTTTTTTAAATATATTTTATTTCGCTTTCTATTTTTTTTTTTCCTGTTTGTAAAAAGTAAACTCATGTGTTAAGCTTTTATTTTTTAAAGAATCGTTTAATCCTAAAATTGTTTTCTTTGCAACACAAAAATAATAGTAAAAAAATATAACCAATTGATGTTTATAGGCCGAGAAAATAAATTGCACCATATTGTAATATAATATTCATAATACGTCTTTATAACTAAAAAAAATCATAACAACAGATAAATGTTTTCACCTTTGGGATTAGAATTAATGGTCGCGGCCGCCGGATGAAATTCATCCTCGCTCGCCGCACCATATTACTCACTCTCAATCGTGGGTGGCTTTTGTGTCGCGACATATCCGACAACGTACGAGCAAATAATTTAACAGATTATTTCACTGTCGTGTCCATCTGTCTCGTTCACATACCGCCACATTACGTTATTTTTTTTAAAGAAAAATTTAATTTTTTTTCTTTACTTTAAAACAGATATAGAAGATATAATCCATGAATAAATATTATTATTATTATTATTATTATTATTATTATTATTATTATTATTATTATTAATTATCATCATTATTATCATTATTATTACCATTATTACATTTTACATTTTATTTTTTGATACATATATAAATAAAAATAATAATAAAATCGGTCAACACATAAATATTCTCTACCTAAGAACTACGTGAGTTTTGATTTCTCTATTGCACCTGGGGATACGTAGGAGCAAGGTCTTTCCCTTGTCAAACCAAATTAATAAAACAAATATTTTTTTCTTCTTTCATTAATGTAATAATTTAATTTTTTATTATTCTTTTTGGGGTAAAAATAAATAAATAAATAAATAAATAGTTTGTATATAATTAATTATAGGGTAACCGTTTTAACGGACGTTGTAGGGCGATAATACTTCCCTACTCGTAATCGACTCCCGAATCCAAATTTTTGATTCAAAAATATTATTTTTGGTTTTATCCAATTTTTCCTTTAATAAAAATAAAATTGGTGGCGACTCTTTTTTTTTCGCGGACAAATCGGACGCGACAGCTAGCGACTCCGCTGGGGATATTTGAGAGTCAAGCCCAATCTAATTAATTATATATAGTTATTTTATTATTTATTATTTTATTGATATTACCCGTATTATTATTTTTATTTTGTTATATTGTGAATATAATTTTATGTGTTTTGTCAATTTATTTTTATTGCAATGATTTTTTTTTTATCTTATTTATTTTTCTATACACTACCCTAACACGACTCACACACTTATGAGTGGGCTCTATACCCGGGCTGAGTGCAAACCTAAGATAAGTTAGAGACTGTGTAATGATAATCTTCTGGATGTACATCCTGTTTGGTTGTCATGAAAGTCTCACCTAGAGTTGACCTTTTCTAAAATATTTCCATTTTAATAGTTTACCTATTAATTGGTTTAATATTTTGGAATTGAGTTGTGTGCTCTAGGAACCGATTTAGAACTATAGAGCCACCCATAATAAAGGTTCGCAATAAAAAAAAAAACCATCAATTAAGAAAAGAACTATGTAGGGCACATGTATATATGGAAAAAAAACTGACTTTAGCTATATCTTATTTTTATCATAAGCATTGCATAATCATGCATGTTTCATCTTTTACTTTATTTTACAACATGATTTTCTTCTTCTCTTCATTTTTTTAGAAAAAGTGATTGCATATTAGGAGGTAATAAAATATTTTAATTAAATGCATAATCATTGCATTCACTTTCTTACATTCTCATAACATTTTCCTTCAAGAAAAAAAAATGGAAAAAAGCAACAAAAAAAAAGAAAAAAAGTATCATGACGCACTTACCGAACATGTTCTCGGGCTAAAATCATGGATGAATTGAAGCATACAAAGGCTATCTGGATCAACTGAAATACCCTATGTCTATATCATGGATGAACATCAATAAGTCTAACAAGATTATCTTAATCATGGATGAATACGTAGAACTCATGTTTACCCTTTGATTCCATAAGTCCAACAAATTTTACCTTTAGTCTAGGTCTATCTCAAGTAACTTGTCTACAAGATCTGAACATGATACTAATGAGATTCATCTTCATCCTCCACCCCCTACTTCTAAGTCATGGACATACTTTTTTGACTTTTCACCACAGGTGAACTTCTAGAAGTTGGGTTATCTATGTTGAACTTTCATCATTATCGCTTACTACTTTAATGTCATGAAAAAAAATTCACCAATCTAAAGAAAAATATCAAGTCTTGTATGAACCTTTAAGGACAATTGAAAAAAAACCTCGACTAAACATTATGTTGAAGACATTGATGATATTGCATATATTTAATGAGTTTATCCAAGGGGCAAAGTCGACAATGAAGATATTATCAATTTCTCTTGTGAATTTTAATTCTACAATACCAATAATATTGCTAAGTATAAAGTCTTCCAATACTTTATTATATTGACACACTTTTAGTCGACTAAACATTATGTTGAAGACATTGATTGGATATTGCATATATTTAATGAGTCTATCCAAGGGGCAAAGTCGACAATGAAGATATTATCAGTTTCTCTTGTGAATTTTAATTCTACAGCACCAATAATATTGATAAATATAAAAGTCTTACGATACTTTATTATATTGACACACTTTTGTTTCCTTAATATTATGAATATCACTAAATGCATTTTGTTGTCTCTTCCTTTCTACCCCTCATATATTTAACCATTTATTACCCAACATTATATGTCTTTCTCTTATTCTAACCATGTATCATACATATTTGTAAGTAGTTCAGTTATAAATAAGTTTGCTAAGATTTCATTACATAATTTCAGTCATGCTATTAATTCCACTGAATGGGATGAGAACGATAAAAAATAAAATCCCTTATTTGGATGGACCTCAATATGTTGGGACATGCAGTTAACGTCATGTTAATCCCCTAGAAAGGTCGTTTTATTTTTCATTATCTAATTGTACTTTGAATATACCAATCACTTGCAGGAATTTGAAGTTTGTACCATGACTATTCTAGATGCCTACAAATCAAAAGTGAAATGTTGAAAGCATATTGTGATTTGACCTAATCATCAACCAGATGAATCAAAAATGTACAATTTGGGATAAGAAGATGTTCATTTATATGTACATATTAGACAAATGTCTAAAAGTTGAAGTCATTTTCCATTATGTCCTTCCCCTCAACAATATAATCAACTAGCTGACGTTCTAGCTGTTTTATTTTCAATGTTAAAAGTAAGTCATGATGAAGAATAGTCACTCACAAGAATGAAAGTCACGACCATCCTGCTTACTATCAAATGTAGAAGAAAGCTAGATAGATAATTCTCGTACCAAATATTATCTCGTAACAGTGGGACACCCTCCCTGAGAATCAGACTATAATTGGGGCACCCTTTTATTCTTATTATATAGAATAAAGGCAGTGCGACTTGTTCAAACAAAAAATCCTTTTATCAAGAGTAATGATCTGTGTTGACCAACGGAATTCAAGTCAAGAAAAATGTTGACTGCCTCATATCAAGGACAATTATTTCAAAATATCTTAAAAGAAGAACATATGAACTTCAGAGCTTCAAAAGAAAGAATTAGCACTCAAGAAGATTTCACATATTTAAAAGGACTAGCACATAAGTGGACTCCCAACTATATGAGCCCCAATACCAATACATTCAAGTTTTGCTATGATCTACACCAATATGGATCAAGAAGACTTATCACTACTTTCACACATTGATGCTTCAAAAAGTATTACATCTAAATAAAGACCCGCTAGGTTGAAAATCCAAAAGGACGACCTAGGCAAAAATTAGGGTATAAAAAATAATAATAAATACCCGCTAGGTTGAAAACCTGAAAGGGAGACCTAGGCAAAAATTAGGGTACAAAAAATAATAATAAATACCTGCTAGGTTGAAAACCTGAAAGGGCGACCTAGGCAAAAATTAGGGTACAAAAATAAGTAAATACCAACGAGGCAGAAAATCCAAAAGGACAACCTGGGAAAAGTGAGGATATAGAGTCGAATAAAGACTTGCTAGGTCAAAAAAAAAAAAAAGAAGGGGCAACCTAGGTGAAAATGAAGGAAGACCTTTTAGGTCAAAAACCCAGAAGGGCTACCTGGTTAAAAAAATAGGGCAAAAAATAAAATAAATAGAATGAAGAAGTTATAAAGGAAATTGTGCAAATAATATGGCTTACACAGATTGAAGTCGAGTCAATATATTCTGAAAGGTTGTGAAGATAAATTGAGGCAAATCATATCCTCCAAAGTGGGTCAATAACGCTATTGAAATTGTGGAATGATTTATTAGCACACTTCTTTTATGAAAAATTACTAACAAATTGGGTCATTTACCCACATTAGATCACCTTATCTTCTTTTCTTTCTATGAATCATTTTTTTGTACCATATATTTTCTCATTAAATATCATTGTCTAAACCTGCATTCACTACTTTATTGTGTTATAAATCTTTTTTGTCAAAATGCATTTTTATGATAATCATATGTTGGGGCACAAATTATGTGAATGTAAAGAGGCCAAAACTAGTATGATGTCTTTACATGTAAGGCAGTGGCAACTAAAGATTATGCCGATGATGTAAGGAAAAAAATCTCTTCAAAGATCAAAAGGACAATCACCACCATTTATTTGAAGTGATGCACATTTTTCATCCATGAGTCTAGGATCATGTTCGTGAAGAGGTGAAAGAAATAAAAAAAATTGAAAAAAAAGTTGATTGCAAAAAAATAAAAAAAAATAAAAAAAAGATGAAAATGAAGGAAAATGTTCATTCATTAAATGCATTCATGACATTTCATATTTAGTGGTTAAATTTAAATTTGAGACACTAACCCACACCCTATTATTTAAGAGATGGGACATTGACCCGCATCCTCTGGTTTAAGAGCAGGGATGATTGGCCCTCATCCTCTGATTTATAAGCTGGGATGATTGGCCTTCAGCCTCTAATTTAAGAACTAAGTCGCCACCATAAAAACTTGATTAATATATTTGCTGATGAATTTTGAGTCCCATAGGAAGCTATTACTTAAAATACTAAATGAAGCCCATGTCACTCAAGATATCACTTTTTACAAATTTGGAGGCATCCTAAATAACATTACTACTAACAATCATCTAACCTTCATAGATGACGAATGTCTGTCGAAGAGAGACCATAACAAAGCGTTGCACGTATTAGTAATGTGCCTCGATCATATGATATAAGGAGTCCTTATTAAAGCTTTTGATGGGAGTCGTAGAGAAATGATGGCATAAATTGAACTCCCAATGCAAATAGGTTCGATCACTTTTGAAATCACGTTTCATTTGGTGGATATCATACCCGCCTATAACTGCTTATTGAGGAGACCATGGATCCATTCTACCGATATGGTGCCATCAACCCTACATCAAAAGGTAAAGCATATGGTATATGACTAGTTGATAATCGTGTCAGAAGAGGAAGACTCGTTGGTGAGTAAGTTTTCCACCACACTGTACGTTGAGATAATAGAGTAAGCTCTGGAGACCTCTTTCCAAACACTAGAAATTGTGGGCACCGCTTACATCGAAACGGCAAAATAGAACCACATTTATCAAACACAACTATTATGGTTGTTAGATTCATGTTAAGTAGAGGGGCATCATCCATGATACGGTTTGGGGGAAGAATGAAGAACTTCTCAAAGGACTGATGAAACTTCATAAGAATAGAGAAAAAAAGGGGTTTAGATTACGAACCAACCAAAGTTGACAAGCAAAGATTGGCCAAAAAAAAAAGTTAGCTCGGATTTAAAATTGATACCCTAGATCCGAAATGATTTCCATCTGTGACATTCAACATAGTTTCCAAAATGCATCAAAGACAAACAAAACTCATATTGCAATAGTTAGAGATGATCTTTCGATCGGTGATGCTAATTGGGTTCATCCATATAATGCAAAAGCAGAAATCAAGAATGAGGAGACAATCAAGTTGCCTATAATATTCAATGCAATTCCTATATTTGAGAATAATCCATTAATAGATGATTGTACTAAAATCCAGCCACATAACTTTGACCATCTTACTAATCTGGCAATAAAAGATAATGAAGAAGCTTTTAATTTCCCCTAGAATTGTTAAAATCGGTAAAACAAGAAGCTAAGGGGATTATGCCCCATAAGGAACCAATAAAAGTGATTAGTCTAGGGAAAGAAGAAAATAGAAAGGAAGTTAAAGTCGACATTATCTTAAAGAAATAAGTATATCATCAACTAATCCAACTTCTACATGAATACAAAGATATTTTTATCTTGTCATATCAGAATATGTATGGTTTGGATACTAGCATAATGGAGCATAAATTTCCCTTAAAACCTATTTTTCTTCGGTTAAACAAGAATTAAGGTGAATAAAGAGGTAAAAAAAAACAATTTGACGCTGGGTTCTTCGATGTGGCAAATTATCCCCAATGGATAGCCAATATTGTACCGGTGTTGAAAAGGAAGGCAAAATTCGAATGTGTGTCGACTATAAGGACCTTAACAAAGCCAGTCTTAAAGATGATTTCTCGTTACCTCACATCGATATTTTGAATGACTATATGACTCGCCATTCACTTTTTCTCCTTTACGAATGGTTGCTAAGGATATAATCAAATCAAGATGGCTGCCTGTGATATGGAAAAAACAATTTTCTTCACTGCTTAAGGAACATTGTGTTACAAAGTAATGTCTTTTGGTCTAAAGAATGTTGGGGCAACCTACCAAAGAGCTATGCTAACTCATCATCCATGACATGAAACATAAGGAGATAGGAGTTTATGTAGATAACATGATTGCTAAGCCACAAACAAAAGAAAAATATGTGATTGATCTAAAGAAACACTTTGAAAGATTCAGAAAGTTCAAGCTAAAATTTAACCCCTTCAAATACACTTTAGGCGTACAGTCGGGGAAATTGTTAGAATTTTTGGTTAGTCATAAAAGAATAGAGGTTGACCCCGATAATCTTCGAGCCATTTTGGAAATGCCTCCCCAAAGTACTGAGAGAGAGGTTCGTGGTTTTCTTGGGAGACTAAATTATATTTCAAGATTTATATCAGAACCAACTGCCACTTGTGAATTGACCTTTAAATTTTTACGGAAAAAATCAAACAGTTGCATGGAACGAATAATGTAACATAAAAACATTAAAAAAAAAGTTATTTAGAAAATGGTTGTAACATACAAAGATTGGCATGGGATGTTGTCATTGCCACTACACGGGTATCGCACCTCGATACGCACTTCAATTGAGGCAACCCCTTTTTTCCTAATATATGCGATTGAGGTTGTGCTACCCATTGAAGTAGAAATCCCCTCGCTAAGAATATTAATGGAAGTCAAACTACAGGATTCGTAATGGGTATAAATATGTTTCGATCAATTGAATATAATTGAAGAAAAAAGGTTGGCGACCTTATGCCATGGGCAATTATATCAGAAAAGACTGAAAAAAACGTATAATAAAAAAATATGTCCTCGAGAATTCCGGGAAGGAGACTTGGTGCTAAAAAAAAATCTTACCCATTCAAAAGGATTTTCATGAGAAATGGACCCCCTAACTATGAGGGCCCATACGTCGTGAAGAAAGCTTTCTTAGGTAGGGCTTTTATCCTCACAAATATGGATATAAAAGATTTAATCCTCCCTTTAAACTCAGACGTCGTAAAAAAATATCACACTTAAGTAATGAATTTAATCCTCCCTTTCGATAGGTTGAAAACCTGAAAGGACGACCTTGGCAAAAATTAGGGTATACAAAAAATATTTGTTGGGTTGAAAACCCGAAAGAGCGGCCTGAGAGAAGAAGAAAAATAACAAAAAAAATAAAAAAACAAAAAATATATAGTCGTAAGGATAGAATCGACAATATGGATCAAACTATGGCATGAGAAGTATTTGAAAGTAAAACATATACCATACCTCGAAATAATGAATTGCAATAAAATCGGATATAGTATAGGTTGTTTACAGTACAAGGCAGACAACAACATGAGATCCAACTTCACATCACAATATTAATTCTTCTTCTTCAAAGAAAATAGAAAGAACGAAAGAAAAGGAAAAATAGAAGAGGACAAAAAAAATGTGATCAAAGATATCACGTTAAAAAAAAAGTATACGTATTTTTTCTCATTCATGATTTGAATGGTCGTGTCCAATAAAAATATTAATAAAAACCGACATATTCATTCATTCATTCATTCATGAAATTTTGTAAATTTAAAGCCGAGAAAACGACCCGCATGTTGAAGCCGGGAAAACGACTCGCACCCGAAGCCGAGAAAACGACCCACATGTTGAAGTCGGGAAAACGACTCGCACCCGAAGTCGAGAAAACGACCCGCATGTTGAAGCTGGGAAAACGACTCGCACCCGAAGCCGAGAAAACGACCCGCATGTTGAAGCCGGGAAAAACGACTCGCACCCAGAAGCCGAGAAACGACCCGCATGTTGAAGCCGGGATAACGACTTGCACCCAGAAGCCGAGAAAAACGACCCGCATGTTGAAGCCGGGAAAACGACTCGCACCCGAAGCCGAGAAAAACGACCCACATGTTGAAGCAGGGAAAACGACTCGCACCCGAAACCGAGAAAACGACCCGCATGTTGAAGCCGGGGAAAACGACTCGCACCTAGAAGCCGAGAAAACGACCCACATGTTGAAGCTGGGAAAACGACTCGCACCCGAAGCTGAGAAAATGACTCGCATCTTGAAGTCGGGAAAATGAAACGAATTCTTCTAAAAATTATTTTTCGGACAAAATTAGAATTTGTTATCTTTGCTTATTTTTACTTTGATTCTCAAGTAAATTTAAGTAAAGAGGGGCAGCTGTTGACACCTAATTTTGTCCGATTTTTTACTTTTTATTAAAAAGGAAATAATAAATAATAATAATAATAATAATAATAATATAATAATAATAATAATAATAATAAATATATAAATATATGTGAAGAAATATAAAATAAAAATAAATAATTAGGGATATAAGCTTTTAACAATCACAAGTGTTTTCGGTTCTTGTTTACCTCTAATTCTTGTTCAGACTATTTTCTAAAATATAAAAATAATAATAAGAAATAAAAATAAAGGAAATTGAAAAGAAATGAATTGATGGTCATAAAAATCGATGCAATGATGATCAAAATAAATGAAAAAAAACCGAAAAAGAAATTGATTGATGGTCATAAAAATCAGAATAATGGGGATCAATTGAATATAAAAGAAAACCGAAGAAATGAATCAATAGCAATAAGAATCGGTATAATTGTGGCCAATTAAAAGAAAAGAAACAAAAAAAAAATTAGATTAATGGTAATCAATTGACAATTATTCTTTTGTCTTTTGAAATCTATACCCAAAAGTCTATAAATAGTCGGCCACAAGAAGACAAAGAGGAGGAGACATAATTCGAAACATAAATTGAGAGCACATAAAAAATAGAGAGATTAGTAGACAAAAGAGAAGAAGAAAATTTGATCTTGAAACAATCGGTTTAGCAAAACAACAATTCAAGAGTAAGGTATCATTTTTCTTATTTTTTTTTCTCTAATTTTCTGCTTATTAGTCTTTTGTTTTGTTTCTGTATCTTTTTTTTTTAAATATATTTTATTTCGCTTTCTATATTTTTTTCTTGTTTGTAAAAAGTAAACTCATGTGTTAAGCTTTTATTTTTTAAAGAATCGTTTAATCCTAAAATTGTTTTCTTTGCAACACAAAAATAATAGTAAAAAATATAACTAATTGATGTTTATAGGCCGAGAAAATAAATTGCACCATATTGTAATATAATATTCATAATACGTCTTTATAACTAAAAAAAATCATAACAACAGATAAATGTTTTCACCTTTAGGATTAGAATTAATGGTCGCGGCCGCCGGATGAAATTCATCCTCGTTCGCCGCACCATATTACTCACTCTCAATCGTGGGTGGCCTTTGTGTAGCGACATATCCGACAACGTACGAGCAAATAATTTAATAGATTATTTCACTGTCGTGTCCATCTGTCTCGTTCACATACCGCCACATTACGTTATTTTTTTAAAAAGAAAAATTAATTTTTTTTCTTTACTTTAAAACAAATATAGAAGATATAATCAATGAATAAATATTATTATTATTATTATTATTATTATTATTATTATTATTATTATTATCATCATTATTACCATTATTACATTTTTATTTTTATTTTTTGATACATATATAAATATAAATAATAATAAAATCGGTAACACATAAATATTTTCTACTCAAGAACTACGTGAGTTTTGAATTTCCTTATTGCACCTGGGGATACGTAGGAGTAAGGTTTTTCCCTTGTCAAACCAAATTAATAAAACAAATTTTTTTTTTCTTTCATTAATGTAAATAATTTAATTTTTTATTATCTCTTTTTGGGGTAAAAATAAATAAATAAATAAATAAATAAATAAATATTTTGTATATAATTAATTATAGGGTAATCGTTTTAACAGACGTTGTAGGGCGATAATACTTCCCTACTCGTAATCGACTCCCGAATCCAAATTTTCGATTCAAAAATATTATTTTTGTTTATCCAATTTTTCCTTTAATAAAAATAAAATTGGTGACGACTCTTTTTTTTCGCAGACAAACCGACACGACAATTATTATTATTATTATATTATTATTATTATTATTATTATTATTATTATTATTATTATTATTATTATTATTATTATTATTATGATTATTGTTATTATTATTATTATTATTATTATTATTATTATTGTTATTATTATTGTTATTATTCTTGTTGTTGTTATTATTATTATTATTATTTTTATTTTTTTTATTTTTACTTATTTTACTTTTGGTATTAAATGTAATGTGACGGAAAATCATATAGATTCAAAATTGGACCATATTTAAAATGACGATTTTTTAATTAATAATAATAACTGCAAAATACTTATTAAGCATATTATTATTACATCTTTTTGAATTATTTTTAATTGGTTATATAAAATTGAGGTACTACAGTGAACAATATGAGTAATAGAGCCATTTGATGATTTTATTTTAAAGGGAGATAAAGAATTATATTTAGTAAAGTAGGATAAAAAATTGGATACATGGTCAATTGTGCCACTATCCAAAATCCAATAGGGTAAAGAAGAGGTCAGTTGTTGGAAGAAGTAAGACAGGTAGAACAAAAGAGACTCACCAATGAAAGATTTGACAACATTATTGGATCCTTGGCTATTCTGGGCATAATTCATATGTTTTAAGGATTATTGATATTGAGTGTAAGGAATGGTAATAATGCCTGATACATTAGAAGAAGAAGAATGTTGTGGTTGAATTCTTTCTTCGAAGTCTTAATCATCAACGTAATATTATGTGTCATAGGTGAACGGTTGCGAAACTTATATCTAGAAGATAATCCATTATATTAGCATAATTCTATAGTATGTCTCCTCCTTCCACAAATAGTGCACATTTAAAATATCCAAAAGGAGGTGGTTTCCCAGAACCACAACCGCGACCATTGGGAGAGGGTGAATATGGGATATTAATAATCGAGGAAAGAACAAAAATTTGTGGGACCACCAAATATATTTGTAGTGGTGACAATTTGATCTTCTTGTTGAATGACCGAAACAAGGACATTGGAAATTGGGGGTAAAGGGTCCATTAGGAGGATTTGGGCAATTTGATCTTCTTGTTGAATGACTAAAACAAGGACATTGGAAATTGGGGGTAAAAGGTCCATTATGAGGATTGGGGTTTTAACAAAAGAAAATAGTTCATTGAGACTTTTGAGGAAAACAATAAAAAAAATTCAGAATATTTAAGATTCACAAGGTTTGGTACAAACTCATGAAAGTATAGGACGTAACTAATCAAGTTCGACCCAAATGGTTTTTAGATCAGTATAAGCAATTACACAACGCTCACCTTGACATATTGAATGAGTATCGTAAGAATATTTGAAGACTGAATTACCTTTGGTAAAATGATCTTTAATTTCCTTCCATAGATCGATTGCAATTTCGGTGTAGACAATGCTCTGAGTGATCGATAAAGAGACATATTAAGTGACCCAAGAAACGATCATCACATTATAATGTTCCCAAAATTCAAAGTTGTCATCTGAAGGTGATAGGATAGGAAGTGTTCCATCAATAAACTTAAGTTTATTCTTGAAAAGAAGTGCGCGACTAATGGATCGACTGTAATGATAGTACTTTGGTCCTTCCGATGGTGGAGTGACAAGGAGAACTCCAGATTTTTCTCCTAGATGAAGGTAATAAGGGTTCTTGTAAGAGTCTTTTTTGCTTTTGAGTTTCGGAAAACTGTTTAATCAACCACGAAGTCCCCAGGATAGAACAACTCCGACTCACTATATCGGAGTTCTACTGCATCGTAGAAAACCACTATAGAATTACACCTTCAATATGACGGTTATATCCACTCTCAATATGACGATTAAAGTCACTTGCTATATGGTATTATGACCACAAATAAATCAAAAGGACTACGGCACAAAAACCCGCTCTAACACAAACCACTACACAAAAAACTACTACACAAAAATCGTTCATAGTGGTATTAGGACCACTAAAAAAAGTGACGGAACTACGACATAAAAACCGCTCTAAAAATCGATAGGACTACGGTACAAAACCGCTCTAAAAATTGAAGGGACTACAACATAACAACCGCTCTAAAAATTGAAGGGACTACAACATAACAACCGAGCGAAAACTTGAAGGGACAAGGGTACAAAACCGATCATAAATATTGAAGGGACAGAAATAAAGGGGAGAAGTGGCTTGGAAATCAGTCGAGTAGAATAGAAAACGGAGAAAAGAGAAAGTTGGGAAATGCATCCAACTTTGGTGTACTTTCTGCAAGAGTTTAAAACTCATTATATAGTGATGTAAGCAAACCCACATATGTTTTCTATTCAATGTGGGACTCTAGTATTTATAGAATTGAAAACTACTTAAAATATGAGAGTTTTTCAATGTGGGACTTCAACAATTTTTAAATTCACATATTAACAAACTCTATGTTCCAACAATCCCCCACTTGAATATATTTATTTATTTATTTATTTTTGAAATAGCGTCAAGCGCGTCCATAAGATCGTGCATAAACAAATGTGTGTCTTGACTTGAACATTTGCATAATAAGTAAGATGTAGATTCAACAAGACTGACTCGTAGTCTTGAACTCTATCTCTGACATCAAACCCACACACAACCTTTTCATAGGGTGTGTTCTCAAAAACTGTGCATTAATGACCATGCACGTCTATCACAGTATAGTGAATGCTCTAGGAATTTTACTTCAAAATTCCATACGAAGCGGCTCTACTACCACATTCACATAGGTGAGTCTATCAAGAGTACTCCTATAGCTAGGTACTCCACTCCACATAAAGTAGAGATCTTATTAATATTTTCTCTTACCTCATCCTATCATCGCTTCAAGAACCATGCTTCTTTGATTTATAATAACATATTCATCTCATATCACTTCACTACTTGTTATAACCCATTTAACCTAATTCTTAGGATCTCCAATCTTTTAGGTCGAGTTACCATAATAAGTGACTCTATAGACATTAGTCTCATCCTTTTCGATATATTTAAGACTTTCTCTCTAGCTAACCCTTTCATCAAAGGATCTTCTAAATTATGATCAGTGCATACGTGATTCACTATAACACCTCCTTTAGAAAGTAACTCTCTAAAAGTGTTGTGCTTACGAAGAATTTTTCATCTCTTATCGTTGTAATAACGATTCTCAATATTCACAATAGATGTGGTACTATCATTGTGGTTCAACACATCTGTCATAGGTTTTTCCCATCAAAGGATCTCAACTAGCAAGCATCTCAATCAGTTTGCTTCTTCACTAGTAGTACCAAGTGATATCATTCCAGACTCCATAGTGTACTGAGCCAAGATCATTTTTTCTTCGATTTCTAAGATACAACACCACTTTCTATACTAAAATATAGTGGTTGATTTGGAGTCATCTGATAAAATGTTCCAATCAATATCATTGTATCCTTCAAGAACTGTAGGAAATCTTTGATAATCTAATATGAGACTCATGGTTCTTTTTAGGTATCTCACGACTCTTTCCATAGCGTGCCAATGCTCCATACTAGGTATACTGGTAAACCGGCACAACAGTCCCACGACATTGGAAAGTTCAGGTCAAGTATAGTCAGTGGCATACTTGAGGCTGACAATGATGCTAGCACATTCGATTTGTCTAACACCTTCACCAGTGTTCTTGAAAAGTTTCACACTTGGATCAAATGGTGGGCAAGCAGGTTTATAGTCAAAGTATTCATATTTCTTTAGGATTTTTTCAACATAGTGAGTTTGATTCAAAGAAATTCCATTTTCTGACCTAGTAATCTTGATTTCAAGGATTACACTCGCTTCTCCGAGGTCTTTCATATCAAGTTGTAACACAATAATGATTTCACAATTTTTACAGCATGAATGTTTGAATCAAATATGAGTAAGTCATCTACATAGACATATGATAATTCAAATGTCATTTTCAAATTTGTAATAAATGCATTTGTCACTTTCTTTCACTTTAAACTCATTCGATATAATCAAGTTATCCAAATTTTCATGTCATTGCTTAGATGCTTTTTTAAGACCATACAAATATTTATCTAACTTACAGACCTTGTTTTCTTGTCCATGAATCACAAAACCTTCAGGTTGTTCCATATATATTTCTTCTTCCAAGTCACCATTTAAAAAAGTTGTTTTGATATCCATTTGGTGTATCACCAAATTATGAATAGCTGCTAGTGAAATGAGTACCCGAATGGATGTTATTCTATTGACCGGTGAGAAAATGTTGAAGAAATCTATATTTTCTCTTTGTCTTAAACATTTTGCTACAAGGTGAGCCTTGTATTTATCAATAGTTCCATCGAGTTTTAGTTTATTTTTCAATATTCATTTACAACCTATCGGTTTGCAATCAGGAGGCAAGTCTACTAAATGTCAAGTTCTGTTAGACTCTAGAGAATCAATCTCATCATTTATAGCTTCTTGCCTTAAATATGCATCCAAAGATGATAAATCTTCTTTAAGATCAGCAAGGTCCTCTTCTAAATTATAAGTCATATATTCGGGTCCATAATCTTTAACAACTCTGACTCTCTTACTTCTTCGAGTTTCTGTTTTGCCTTGTTTGTTGCTTTTGTGCTTCTTGTCACGGGAACATGACTTGGTTCGCTGTCCCCGCTATTTCTCGATTTTAAATTGAATTTTTTTTTCATAGACGTCAACATCAACTGACTCTATGATCACTTTCGAATTTAGGTCACAAAACCTATACGCTTCACTATTTACTGCATACCCAATGAATATACATTCATAGGTTCTACTGACGAGTTTAATTCGCTTGAAATTGAGAATTCTAACATAAGTCAGACAACCCCAAACTTGAAAATAAGACAAGCTCGATTGTCTTTTATTCACTATCTTATAAGGAGATGTGTTGTTTTTAGATTTAAGAAATCTATTCATAAGACGGCAAATAAGGAATATAGTTTCCCCCACCAATGAGATGTAGCACTAGTTTTAATCATAATAGCAACAACTAGTTTAGTAAGAGTTCTATTTTTTTTTTTTTTTTGCTTAATAGCATCTGCGGTCCCTTAACTTAATTTCAGTTAACGTTTTAGTCATTTATCTTTTTTTTCTTATCAATTTGGTCATTTATTTTAATTTTAAGTGATAATTTAATCTTTTTATGTTTTAAAATGTCAACAATGTTATCCTTTTTTTTTATTTCAAAATTTAAAAAAAATCAATAAAATTGTCAAACAATACCCATAAAATTAATTATCATCTTCAATATAATGCAAATTTCATTAAATTCATAACTTAAATCTTTAAATATACTCATAATTTCATTCTTTATTTGATAAATTTGATGTTGTTGGAGATGAAAATATGAGTTTATTTAAATATTTAAGTTATGAATTTGATGAAATTTGCATTTTATTGAAGATGATAATTAATTTTATGGGTTTTGTTTGAAAATTTTGATCAATTTTTTTGAATTTTTGTAAAAACAAATGATAATATGGTTGACATTTTAAATTATAAAAGATCAAATTGTCACTTAAAATTAAAATAAATGACCAAATCGGAAAGAAAAAAAGATTAAGGACTGAAACATTAACTGAACTTAAGTTAAGGGACCGCGGATGCTATTTAGCCTATTAATTGTTAAGTAATTGAAAAATACATTTAATTATCTAAAAACATGGCATGATCAAGATGTAGTTAAAAAAAATCTACATTAAGTATTTAATAATGAAATTAAATATAATATATCATTTGTTATATCATATTTATGCACAATTAGCCTCTAGGATTGACACTTATTGTTTTGTGCAGGACCACTAAAGACTACTAAAGGTCGTCGGTGACGATGGCGTACAATTGTTGTTGATTGTTTTGTGTTTTGTAGGGTATTTGCAAGCACTCCAATTCAGTAGAAGTTGGTGAAAGTGTGAGATAGGGAGTGATACGTATTTTGTTTACGAAGGCAAGACCCATTTTATAGAGATTCTTTAGATTGTGATGATGTGATGGCAATTAT
Source organism: Cicer echinospermum (assembly GCA_002896215.2). Taxonomy (NCBI): domain Eukaryota; kingdom Viridiplantae; phylum Streptophyta; class Magnoliopsida; order Fabales; family Fabaceae; genus Cicer; species Cicer echinospermum. The sequence continues at coordinate 28,861,511 of PGTU02000005.1, forward strand.
TCTATTACAGAGAACTCGATGCAAGAAGCTGATAGTCATCTGATCATCATTTAGCAGTTGAGATTGATTGAGAAAAAAATTGACGACATTGACCTGAGTTTGAGACTTGAACGACTTAATGATTTTGACGTTTATTGGATTGGACCGAGACCCAAATTATAACTTATTATTGAATATAATAAAATGTAGAATATATATATATATATATATATATATATATATATATATTTATTGTTGTTGTTGTATACTTAATTTCTATAATAATTTATTATATATTTCTTAAAATTTAGTTTGAATTTTATAGAGAAAATATTGTGAGGCCCAGATTATAACTTATTATTGAATATAATAAAATAAACATGTAGAATATATATATATATTTATTGTTGTTGTTGTTGTATACTTAATTTCTATAATAATTTATTATATATTTCTTAAAATTTAGTTTGAATTTTATAGAGAAAATATTGTTAGAACTGATGCAATATTCCAATTTCATAGTTTCACCCCGGTCATATGTTTGAATTTATTTTAAATATATGTTCGAATTTATTTTCTCACATATTAAATCAAATTACCTTTATGATTATTCTATTATCCAATCGATTAATCATAGCGTAAGCCTAACTGCATATACATAAACTATATAATTTGTTTTATAAAAAAAAATCTACTATAACTTGTTCACAATTTTTAATAATAAGGCCATTTGTTTAAGATTTTTTGAAAAATAATTTTATAGTATTTTAGTTTTTATTACAATATTTAAAAAAAATTAAAAATAAAGTTTCAAATAAAAAATTAGTTTAAATAATTTATCTTAAAATATAATTTTAAGTATTTCATGTACTTATTAAATTTTTTTTCAATCGACAACAAATAAATCTCATACTACTTTTGATATTTTTAAATAAAATCTCATAAAAATCATTTTAAAGAATATAAAGTCAAAATCACTTTCTAAATAATACATCCGCAATGTGACTACACCTCCAATTTTATTCAAGCAATGACAATTACCTTAACACCAAATAATAAAAGCCACACCAAATTAAAGACTATCGCATGCTAATAATACTCACTCTAATATCTTTATATAAACACTTCGTCTCTTTTGATCAATGAAGTTTTTACATAGTTCATTACAAAGAGATTATTAAAGCATTGTGTTGGTGATCATAATAAGACTAGAGGTATAGGAAGCTACAAAGATACTAGTGGTTGAGGAACAAATGAGGAAATGAGGATGAAATTTGGCGGTTATCATCAACATAGTGATTATTATCATTATTATTTTGTGGAGTAGTTGGAGTACCCCAAGAGTTGTTCATCATCCCAAATGGGTTAGCATATCCTATAGGTGCAATAAATTGAGTCCATGATGGAGCCACATTGGGATAATGCATTTGATGATGAAAAAACGGTGACCCAACTACATATTGATGATGATTTGGAATGGGTGAATATGAACATAATTGATGAGGACCAAGTAGTCCAAAAGTTCCCATTTGAAACTCTTTTTCTATTTTTGATATCACCCTTTCGCGCCTATGCGCGTTTTGGTGTCCTCCTAAAGCTTGAGAACTCGAAAATTTCTTGTTGCAAAACTTGCATGGGTATTCTATATTCTCTTCATTGCTCTTAAGGAATTTGAATGGAGAATAAGATATACCTATTCCTAAACTCAGAGACAGTGACACTTCTGAATCAATTGTAGAAGAAAGTGTTGTTGTTTCCTCCATCTTGCGCTTTAAGTTTCTCTTTTTGTCACCATTTACAAACTGCATTTCTGACATTAATTATATTATTTAGTGAAGTGCTCTAAAGATGATGGTGGATTGTTATGTGAGTTTCAAGGGTATTTATCAACAATACATTCAATATATTGCATTATCCATTTAAGGTAGTGTATTCGTAATGCATGAACTTAGTTTAATATAAATATAAGGAGAGAAATTAATATAAGGTGATATTTTCATTATTAAAAATTAAAGTATAAAATATACAACTATTTTTTTATTCAAATAAATTTAATATATCATTTGTTTATTATTATTACTACTACTATTAGAGAAAGATAATGTTTAAGAGACTTTGAATTGTCAAACTTGAGGATGCATGAACCTAAAATCTAGCAGTTGTTTTGATATACCAATACAGTCAATTAATTTAACTTATCTAATATTACTTCCATCTTTTAAAAATTTAAAAGCTTTGATATTTTTTATATAGTAAAAAATATTATGGTTGACTAAATCTAATAAATTATTTTTAAGAGAAATAGAAAACAATACTTAATAGTGAAAATAAGATTCTTCATAGACATGAAATGCATTAAGAATAAATATATATTAACAGAAGTTACTACACTTATCATAACTAGAATTATCATACTTAATTAACAGAGGAAAATTTAAATTTATTGTAAAAGAGTTTTAATGGAGTAAGACCATAAGAAAACATGTATTACTCCTTCCAGAAGAAAATATAAGGAAAACTAAGTCATATTTTTGAATAAAATATAAGAAAACTTGATATATATCTTCTCTTCTATTTAACAATAATAACTCTAAATTATCTTTTATTTAATTTAACTTTTTATATTTTTAATGTTCCAATTTATTAGTTTATTTTTGAAATACAGTGAAATTTATTAAAGAATAATTAAAGATAGATTTAATTTTTATTGGAATAAGGAATATTAAATGTGAATAACAAGCTTTTTTTAATATGCATAACTCGACGGAGAGTATAATATTGTTCTGATTTTATGTTATTTTAAACTAATTGACTAATTATACACATGATTAAGTAAGTTGAAGGTTTAAAATAAACAAATCTTTTGTCAACTTCTCATAAAGAGAAAAATCACCAACACAAAATTCAATTATTGTGTCCAAAATTACTTCTAATATTTATTATTACTCTCTCCGTCTCGTATTAAATGTTATATTTGAATTGTATATAATTCTTTAAAAAAAAAATTATTAGTTGAATTAATTTTAATGATAAAAATTGGTATTATTTACAAAAACATTTTTAATTATTTGTTATATTTAATGGAGTAGTTAAGTGAATATTCAATAAACAAAGATATATTAGGGGAAAAATAAAATAAATGTTGCATGAATATAAAACTATGAAGCACAAATAATTCTAGAATCAGGAGTGCCGCAACCTCCGACACGCGTCGGTGTTCGACACCTATATGTTACCTCAAACAAGTATACCTAAAAACTGTTTTTTAATTTATATTGACACACCTCTTAGATATATCTCTAACACATACATCTAGAACGTTAAAATTGTTTAAAAGCAATGATGATCACATATCAAGAGCAAATGTTACCTCTCTTGCTACCAATCAACTCTTTTCTATGTTTGATTTGTTCAATTTCTTCAGTTATTTATTAAGATTTGTCATCTCAGCCATATTTTTCTCAGATTCAGAAAACTTATTTTTCAGTTCAGTAACCTCTCCAACAGAATCATTTTTTTCCTTTTCCATATCAGGCTAGTTTGGAGTGCACTTTCTAATTCTGAACTCCTAAACTTTTCATTATACTTTTCCTAACTTAAATGTTTTTCAATAAGCTCTCCCAATGGAAAATGGTCATCCATATTGATTTGGTATCAACATTACTACGGCCACCGCCATTGATCCCCAAAAAAAATCAAGTCCACATTTCATCCACTACAAGAACTAAGCTCTAGTTATTCACGGGTTTGGTTGAAATTGGAGAATGTGTGTGTACCCGGGACATGCGACATTTGAGAGAAGGATATGAGTTTTAACAATTTTCATGTAATCTTATTCTCTGGTCGTGGTTTTTTTCGCTGGTTCGGAGTTTTCATGAAATTTTCTTATGTTTTATTTGTTGTTTAAATTTATTTATTTGTTTATTTTTCTAACATCTTGTATTAGAGTTTTTGGTTCGGTCTAGAAAAATAGAGTTGTTAGTATGGTCCTTAGTTGCATCTTTGTCTAGTCTTCCACATAAAATAATGTTATAATCTAAAAGTGTTATTTAAGTAAGATTTTGACTAAGTTAATATTTAGTTACTAAGTAGTACTTTGTGGCTCTCTTTTATGAAAACCTAGTTGATGCACAATTAAATTATGTCAAGTTCCACTATAAAGTTTAACTTAGAGAAATTTGATGGAAGAAATAATTTTGATTTAATTAAAATTCAAATTAAATATGTGTTGGTACAATCATGATTGCACAAAGTATTATTTAGTACATGGGCATTGGTTGACATTGATGCAAGGTATGATGTGAGATTGTGTTGATTTATGAAGAACTTCCTGATAAAGACAACATGAAAGTTGCATCATAAACAATCAGTTGGTTTTTTGGCAGGTAAAAGAAATTTTTGCAGTGTTTTAATTTCAAGTGAAAATTCTTGGAGTGAATTTGCTTCAAATGAAAATTCTTAAAGTGATTTAGCTTCAAGCGGTGTATACTTTTTACTCTGGAGTAATAGTTATTTTTAACTATGACGCTGGCATAAACAATGGAAGTCAAAGATATATCAATTTTAATCAAGATGAAGATTGATAAGTTGATTGAAATTGAAGAATATTGAAGAAGTCGCACATTTCTTAAAATTCTAAAGGAAGATAGAGTTCAAAGCTATAAATACAACTCTAGTTTTTCATTACAAACTATTAAAGCTGTCAATTTGACAAGCCCCTAATTATTGGCCATAGTCCACATATTGGAGGGGCAAAAAAAATTTATGATTTAAAAGGCCCAAAAAAGAAAGCCCAGACCCCCTATAATTTTGTGGACTTATAATGATATGTAATACACAAATATAATGATATTCAATTTTACAATATTTATTATTATTAACAAATATAATATTGATGATCACATTACATAAATGACTGTAAGATTAATATTTTATACATGAAGAATGAAAGAAAATGAATTTTTATGATTTATGTCAAATTTAAATAATTATAAAAAATTATTTTATGTAAACAAATTGAATTATATTAAAAATAATATAAAATATATGCAATTGATTTATTTAATATTGAAAAGTAAATTATGTTTTATTTATTATATTAAAAGTCGTAACTAATTTAAAATAATTTTTATATTGTAAGTTAATTTTAAAACTAAATTCTCAATCAGGATTCAAAAGTACTCATGTTTGATCTTTGATTTTACATCAGCACCATGATATACAAAAGAATTGAAAAATTAAAATAAGTTTTATTTTAAAAATAATAAAAAAGGTATATATATATTTTTAAGTAGAGTTAAAAAATAAAAGTTTTAAATAAAAAAAACAACAAAATAATTGTCATTTGAAAAAATTGGATATATAAGTATTCGAATTAAGTTCTAATTTTGTAGTTTAGTTGTCTTTTTAATATATAATCAATTCAAGAAAGTCTCACAATGCAAGCTTATGCCAATCGAACAATATTTTTTCTATTTATTTTTCTCATTCCATTTCTATTATAGTAATAATAATTTTTTTATTCTTATATTAATTTAGTTGTATAAAACATTGACTCTATTGAAAAATATTTTAATAAAAGTTTAATAAAACAAGACATGTGTATTAATTGATATATGTTTTGAACTAGTAAAATATTTTATTAAATATTTGAAAAAATCTTGAGAATCTGGATTTGCAAATACCATTGTTTGTGTAGAAAAACTAAAAATAAAATATAGAATGAAAATATTTTTGTTAAAAAAGTGTCTAATACAAAAAAAATATATTACGATAAATCCGTATGATTACAAAATGTACCCTGTATAAATGTTAAGTCTATAAATCTTTTAAGATTCATTATTTATATTGTAGATCAATCAATTAACTCACTTAATAGAAATATTTAAATACTATAACACATATAAATATATTTTTTGTCTTAAAAAACTCAAACAATTCACTTATAATGAGTTGAAATTTTGTTCCAAACATTTTGAAACTTATATAAAATAAGGCAATTCTTAAAATCTCGATAATAAAACTATTGTTGAATAATTAAAAATTATTACATATATTTTAACAATTGAATGAAAATTAAGATTTATAATATTGAGTTATTTAATAACATATAATTGTTTTCATAATGCATGTATAATTTATACAATAATATTAATCATCGTGGTTTTTGTTGCAACTATTGAGACGCATTTCTCTAAATTGAAATTATTAACATCTTAATTATTTATGATCTACTATCTTTTAAGATAGATTAATTAGTCTTACTTTAGTTTCTATTGCAAATGAGTTTTTAAAATTTTTTGATAATTATTATGAATAGATTATTAATATTTTTACAAGAAAAAATATAATGATCACAAGATTTCATTTTTATAGTTGGTCCAAAGCACCAAATATCTTATGATCGGCTTCGCCGTTGCTTTTCTACTTTTAAAATTTGTGCATCCTTATGGATTTTAGTCGGATCACATGACTTATGATCTCTCACTTTTTCTTTCATACACTAAAAGCCTCCACTTTTGTTAAATTATCCGATAATAAACGTGTTCAGCTTATATACTGATTACATTTACAATTAGGTTTTCTAATTCTAAATGTTATGTATGTTCCTTTCTTTCACTTCAATCACTATCTAAAGACAATAACTCTTGGCATGACCTTTAGAAATATTTTGGATGCTGATTTTAATCTTAAAAATTGAACCCCTAATAAAAAAACACTAAAAACCCAAAAATAAAATTATTTATTTAAGTTATAAATAACATCAATAACAAAAAAAAAGACTACCAAAAAATGGATAACATTGAAAATCTGATTCTGTTTTTTTGTTTGTTCCTTTTATTTTTGTCAAAAAATCTTGACCCTTTTTTTGTTCATAAAATTTGATGTTATTTTTGAATTGTATGCCTTTTTCATTTGAGCCCCATAGATCAGAGTGAATTTGTATCTTTTAGTAGTATTTTTTGAAACCCTATAGTACTCTTAAAACATTTGGGTGAGCAACAAAAGAGTCTTTACTCCATGGATAACTCCATAAATTCCACCCTCACAGCCCTAACTCTACCTCTACAACTCAACAATTTAGATTCTACTAAAATTACTTGTACTATCTGCTGTTTGGCTCTCTTTGAAATTTCCATTAAGTTGCATCTCTTCTGTTTTGATGTTTTGAATTAATTCATTTTAATATTTGGGATTCTTATTCTAAAAATTCACTCTTCTGGTGCTAAATTCTATCTTACTATGGAAGATGATTTTTTTCAAAGTACATGGATATTATAATATTTTGACACCTAAACGCATAATTTTGTAACAAATTTTGGAGTATTACAACAATCAAGTTTTGAATGCATAAGCCAACCATGCCACCGTGTTTTCAATTGAAAAAACAATGTTTTTTTTTTTTTTGTTTTCAATTGTTTTTTTTTGAAATGTTTTCTAAATTTTAAACAAATATATTTTCTTTATCATTTTCTATTTTCAATGGAAATGGAAACAAAAAAATCCTCAAAATAAACAGGTCCTAAAATGTCACGGGTCAGTTTTCTCACCACATCATACATACAAATAAAGATAATTTAGTGGTCTCTCAAGTTTACACTACAATTGTTGAATCTTTTGAACATACAATAACTTGGGGTAGAATTGAATTAGTCCAACACCTTTAGTAATGCGTTGCCAAAATGTATGAGCAAAATCTTTGTTGGCATATTTATGTTTTCCCTTATATACCTTTCTATCTATTTTACTCATTTTAGACTCTTATGGCCGGTGTAACTGTTAACCACTTTTTGTTATATTTTTTATTAATAAAATGAATCACTTAATATTCTTTATACAAATATTTTATAAAAGATTGATAGTGATATATTGTCAAGTATTTGGTTAGCAAATCTACCAATGATCGAGTTTTTCCAATTCTTCAATGTCATATATCCACATAGGTATGTAAAAAAACTAATACGGATCATCTATTAACAAAATAGTTACATTTAATCAAAATCAATAGTCATTGTAGAACATTTAAAAGCCCTAATTCTAAAGTATATATTGTTGTGTACACTCCCACTAATTTTACGTATACGAACGAGATTAAGGTACTCTTAAGAGTCTACGAGTATCAAAATATTCTAATAATATAATATTCAACAGTAAGATATTAAGTTCATGGTGCAAAATTATTAAGAGAAGTGATTATAGGATATATCACTAATAGAGTTTCACAAATTCAACCACTTATTTTGCTCATAAAATAGAATATTTAATTAAAAATGCAAGTGGTTATATGATCACAATTCATAAAATCCAATATATATATATATATATATATATATATTATCGATGGTAGATTTTATCAAAATTTGGGATTTCTAACTAACCACATGTTATGGATAGAGAACTAAAGATGATTATATAATTACTTTTTACCATCATGTGAGGGATATTAAATCTCTTAAATTAAAAACACGGAATATGATATTATATACAAAATTTTAATAACGCACTCAAAAAAACTTAAATATAATCTCACTCGTTTAAGAAAAGAATCAGGTTATACGCAATAAAAATACACGAGACATATATTTTATTATTATTGAGAATGTAACAGGAAATAGTAATGAACTTTCATAAGTGTTAAAATAATAGCAATAATATATATGAAGTATATTAAAATATAGTGAAAGTGTAAAATTAAAATATATATCCCAAATGCGCCATTTATAATAATTTTGAATAATAATATAAAATAAAAAAATTATTCTTAATAGAATTACAAAGAAAATTGGAAATTTGATTATTATATTACTTTTACAAAATTATTTTACAATAACATAGAAGGGATATAGAAGTGTATAATAATTTATTTGGAAATAATATAATTGATATTCTCAATATGTAACAATTTTATATATATAGAAATATTAAACAAATAAATATATATTTGTTCTTCTAGATGTATAATTTTCTCAGCAGCCAATGATAGTTAAAATTAAAAATTTTAAAAATATATAAACAAATTATTTAAATTATCTTCTCTATCACCTATTTAGTATGTCATGTAATGACATACCAATAGGGTGTATGTCCATAATTACATAACACAAAGATAATGATTCTTTTACTTAATAGAGAATGATATTTGAATTAAAAGTATTTGAAATATTTAAATAATATTCAACTATCCTCTATGTCACACAATAAGGTCAAGTCAAATAATGTCACACTGATAGGATATATAATAATTCAATCCCTCTGATTGATAGGGTATATAACAACTCAATCTCTCTAACCGATGGAGTATATAACAACTCAATCCCTTTGATCGATTCACTATTCAGTAACTTCTCACCCACCTTCTCTCGTCGGAAATTAATGAGATTTTACTTTCCGTGGTAATAGAACCCGGGACCTAAGAGTTAAGTCAACAGTTCCTTCATTTCCACTATCAGTTGATTTAACGGTGCTGGTTAAAAGGGTCAAAAGTCAAACCTAAATTGTAGAGGTTAAGTCAACAATTCATTCACTTTCACCTATTTTTTTTTAATTATTTTTAAAGAAATTATTTATTATCTTAATAAACTGATTTTTTATTATTTTAAAATTAAGTAATTATTTTCAAATATATATTATAAATTATTATAATTATTATTAATTAAATAAATAGTAGTGGTGGGTGGCTGCCGCAAGCCACCGTAGCTCCACCGCCTACCACTGGAGCTCCACATAAGGGCACCGAAACTCTTCTATGGTGGTCGTTGAAGCTCAGCTGTCTGTTGCTTTCAAGCACACCTTCATATTATTAACTTAATAATAAATAGATTGTTATATTTGAATTATTGTTTCTATTTTTGAAAGTAATTATTTATTTTTAAAATAATGAAAAAAATCAGTTTTTTAAAATAATAAATAGTTTTTAGTTTTTTAAATAACAAGAGACTTTTTTCTTAAAATTAATATAAAAAACATTTTTTAAAATTAATTTTTTAAAAAATAATAAATAAATTTAACTTAAAAAAAACAAGTAATTGGATAATATGCGGTTGTCGCTTCTCAAACCGGGTTTCAAAAATGGTTTTAAAATTTCAATCCACTTTATTGACTATTATATGAATATGGTTTAGAGCTTTAGACACTACATAAACCAAACCATGAAAATCCAAATCTTATGGATTATAAAGTATTTGTATTGTGACTACAATAGCAATTTTATTTAATCAATGACTATCAACCTTTACAACAAATAATAAAAGCTACAACAAATTAAATACTATAAAATGCTAATAACACTCATTTAATTTCTTTTATAATCACTTAGTCTCTTTTGATTGAAATTCACATAGATCATTATTTTTGAAATTAAATCCATCCAACATGACTTATAAAAATCTCACCAAATAAGAATGACTTTTAATAAAAAGATATTATTAAAGCATTGTATTGCTACACTTTTCATCATATATAAAAAACTAGCTAGGCACATAAATTTACTACTAAGATACTAGAGGGTGAGAGATAAATCAGGGAGTGAAGATGAAGTTTGATAGTTATTCCTATCATAGTGAATATTGTTATTTTTCATTAGGACAGCACTGCCAAGACCAGCAACACCAAATGAAGGATTAGCATATCCTACAGGTGCAACAAATTGAGTCCATGATGGAGCCATATTAGGGCGATGCATGTGATGATGAAAAAAGGGTGAGTCAATTTCATATTGATGAAGATTTGAAATGGATGAGTATGGATACACTTGATGAGAAGAAAGTAGTCCAAGAGTTTCCATTTGAAACTCTAATTTGTCTATTCTTGATAGCATCCTTTCATGTCTATGTGCATGTTGGTGTCCTCCTAAGGCTTGAGAACTTAAAAATTTCTTGTTGCAAAACTTGCATGGGTATTCCCTTTTAAGGGATTTGAATGGAAAAGAAGATCTACGTTCTCCTAGACTTAGAGTTAGAGATAGTGACACCTCTGAATCAGCTGCACAAGAATGAGGTTTTGATATTTCCTCCATCTTGCGTTTTAGCTTTCTCTTGTTGTCACCATTAACAAACTTCATTTTTTACATTAACTATATTATGTAAAGAAGTGCAATACTCTAAAGATGATGAGTGGATTATGTGAGTTTCAAGGGTATTTATCAACACATAAATCAATATATTGCATTATCCATTTAAGGTAATATTTTGTAATGCATGAACATAGTTTTAAAATAAATATAAGGAGAAAAATATAAGGTTATATTTTTTATTATTAAAATTAAAATATAAAATATAAAACTATTTTTTTTCAAATAAATTTAATACCTTATTTATTAATTACTTATTACTATTAGACAAAGATACAAGCTTAAGAGACTTTGATTGTCAAACTTTAGGATGCATGAACGTAAAATATAGCAATTGATTTCATACATCAGTACAGTCAATTTAACAAGTATATAATATTAAACAACATCTTTAAAATATTAAAAATTTATTGAAGAAAACTATATATATATAGTTTAATATATGATGGTTAAAATTTGGAACTTATAAACCCAAATTTATAGTTATCAAAAGTTTTGATTTTTTTTTTAAATAACAAAGATTAAGGTTGACTAAATTTAAGAAATTATATTTAAGAGACATGAAAAAAACAATGCTTAGTGGTAAAAAATAAGATGCTTCTGCAATGCATGAATACACTTCATTTTCAAAAATTGAGTTATCAAACTTACTTAATTGAGGAAATTTTAAATTTTAATTAAAATACACTTTTGATCCTCCATGTTTTATAATCCAGCGAATTTTTACCGAATAAACATTGATATGGACTCATTTTTAAAAATCTATACTTGCAAACGTGAAATTTAATTAAAATAAAAATATACAGTTATTTGCTTAAAATCAAGGGGGTTTGACTGTTGCAAAAATGGTAAAGTTAAGGAGAGAAATTGTTATTTTTAAAATAGTCAGAATGTGAAACTTGAAGGTAACAAATACATTTTTGCCTTAAATTTAATATAAAATAATTTAATAAGGTCAGAACATAATAAACATATATACTTCTTCCAGAATAAAATATAAGAAAAACTAAATTAATATTTTTTTGAATAAAACATAATTAAATTTTAATAATTTATCTTATGCAACATTCACTGTATTTATACGGTGAATAATATTTTTTATTTTTCAAAATGAAAATCAAATATTTTTTATTTTTTATTTTTTTTTATTGAGATATCTTTTTGTGACATATATAGAAGTTTATATCATTAACTATTTTGAATATTTATTAATCACTAAAATATAAATCATTAATCATTTATTTAATATATATTTCTTTAACTACTAAAATACAAAACATTAACCATTTTAGAGTATTGCAATTTACTAGTTAAAGAAATACTCTAAAGTAGTTAATGTTATGTATTTTAGTAGTTAATGACGTATTCATAGTTAACGACACAAACATGTATATTGTATCAAGAAAGTGTCTTTAATTTTTTTTTAAATGAATATTATATATATATATATATATATATATATGGGTGTGTGTGTGTCAAAAGTTGTGTTCCAATAACACAATTGATTAAATGATAATGGCTCTAAATCATCTTTCATTTAGTTTAACTCTATTTTTGTAATGAACTAGTTTATTAAAATAAATTGAAAGACAACACAATTTATTAATTAGACAAATAGAATTAATTTATTGGGATAGCATTGATTAAATGTGAATAACCAGCTATCTTATTCTATAAAAAACTAACTTTCTTAATATGCATTATTTATTTTTTTACTTACATAACTCATTCCATAGAGAGCATAATATTGTTATGATTTCATTAAATTAAACTAATTGGCTAATTATACATATGATTAATTAAGTTGAAGGTTTAAAAATATGGCAACTTCTCACAAGAAGAACAATTAATTAGCAATATAAAGTTCAAGTAATGTGTCTGAAACTATTTCTCATTCTAGTTATTAGTGAATATAATAAAATAATTAAGAGGGTTGAACTTGTTTCTCAATTAGAAGTTATCATATATATTTAAATGATGCATAACGATTATGTTTATGTAATTAGAATAAATAGAAAATTAAGTTGTTATAAAAGAAGAGAAGACAATTATTGATTACAAAGAGGGAGATTAGTGAGGTCCAACTATCTAATTCTAAGAAGGTATAGATTAAGGGATGTTTCTCGATTTTAAATGATTTTAAAAGAATTTTTTGTTATAAAAAAAAACACCTTTTGTTATTGAATTAAAATTTTAAAAAATTGAAATAAATTTGAGATATTCAATTAAGATTGCCAAGATTTTTTTTAAAGAGGGTAACAAAATCCGATGATATTGGATTGAAACTTTTTATAACTTGAACAAAGTTTTGTGATATTAAAAAATATTTTAATTTTGATAATTGTTTAATAAATTGGATTTTAATGAATTTTGTGGGATGTTTTAATTATATTTTAGCATTAAAAAGTCTTTCTTCAAAACATGAGATTTTGAGGCATTCTCATTTTAGTATTTGTTTTTATGTTTTCCTCTTTCTTATCTTCTTCCTCCATCTTCTTCATTGATCACGTCTATTTAGAGTCCATTTGATAGACAATATAAGAGATAAAATATGAATAAGTTATCATATTTTATTTGAATTCAGTATTTGATGAACTAACATAATATGATAAGTTAATTCATAAATCTATCATATTTTGTCTCTCTAGTTGAAATCTGTATCCTGAATATGAATTGAGTTAGAAACCAACTGAATAAGATAAAAACAGTAATTTACTCAATTATCCTTATAAAAAATATAATTTAAAATATATAATTGAAATATAATAAAACATTTTTTTATAAAATATAATCTAGAATATAAAAATAAATCTAATCAAATATAAATATAAAAATAATTAATATAATTTGATATTAAACTTAAAAATGAAAGATTAATAATTAATTTAAAAATGTTTGTGATTTTATCACAAGTGTAGTTTTGTCTTTTTATATAATTTAATAAATTAGTACTCAAAATTATAAAAATATGAAAATTAATTGAAATTTAAAATAAATATAATTTGTTTACAAGAGTATTTTTGGCATTTACATATAATATATATCATATCTTTATTTACATTTTAATAAATAAAATAGAATTATTTGGTTACTTATGATTCTTTTAAAATTTAAATATTTATTTAGTAGTGTCAATGAATAATTTTAAATATAAAATTATTTCTTTACTTATTTAACTTTTTATGATTTTGGTTTGTTTGTTAATTTATAATATAATAAGTTAATAATTTATCAAAAAACTAATATGTAATTATTCACAATGGTCATTTTGTTTAGTTAAATATAATATATATATATATTATAACATGTCATGATGAGATGTATACCAAATACATGACAAATAAATTGATATCATATTGATTATTACGTATGTGTCAAACGCATGATACGATAATTTGAATCCTCTCATTATCTTATCATTATCTAACTTTATATCGTATCATATTTATATCATATCATACGCACCAAACAAACCCTTAATATTTTTATGTCTAATATATCTTTTATCTTTTTCATTATTTTCTACCATTTTATAATTTCTTGTATGCATTTATATCTCTCTCATGTCTCGAACACTCTCCTCCCTTTGAGATAACCACACAAATAAGATTGTTTTTTTTTTCAATTCTTCTCATTTCTACATAAATATTTTTCCAATTTTAGTTGCCTGAGTAAATTTTTTTCATTGAAGAATCATTCCAGACAACATCAAATTAATCAAAAGCAAAACTTTTTTTACAATTCTTTAAAATGAAATGAATTTTTAGTTTCACTTCAATGGGTGTAATTAATCTTTAAGATATTGCATATTATGATAATAACTCTTATAATAAAAATGGATTATTAATGTGTTTTGAAAAATTCAAACTTTTGATATACAGAATAATTTGAAAGTTTTGATATACAATTGTGGTTTTGAAATTCGAAATGTATTTTAGAAATTTTTGTTCAAATTTTTCAAAACACAAATTTTTCTAGAAAACTCAAACTTTGTATTTTTGAAAAAAAAAATTCAAGTTTTCTAGAAAACAAAACATAAAGTTTGAATTTTTTTATAAAATTGAATTTTTATTAAAATATAGGATAGAAATATAAATATGTAGTGTAGGATAAAATTTTCTATGTCCCGTGCTTACAGAAAAAAAATTGAGAAATATCTAAATTATTGTATACATTATTTTTAGTATTCAACCCTTATATTTTAACTCGTTAAAAAAAAAAACTATATTAGAACAACAATATAGTTGTCTTATATTTAAATGATTATATGTATTATTATTTCATCAAAATGAATAGCAACATGGGCACATGTTAAGTTAGGACTCAACGAACAACACTCATTAATTAACATAATTAATTTTAATAAATATTATATATTTCATAAATATGCAGTGGAGTGTAAATACTTTTTAACATCATTACGTGTAAACCAATCATATATAAGACTTTATCTATAGCTTTTATAAAAGTGAATTGAATCTATTTATTAAGATTTTTTATATCATTAATATATTAATTAAAAACTTATTTAAATATATGAAATAAATACAAAAAAGTATAAAAATTTAATTGTATTACAATGAATTCATTATTTGTGCTTGACACATGCTCTATACTAGTTCTTCAAAAAATACATGACATATGCAACGATTTTAGAAATGAAAAATAAATTGTCAATCTCTTTTTAGACCATTGAGGATTATGTGAATAGAATAATGATGCCGACCTGATTTTAAATATGTGAAATTGAATTTCAACAAATAAAAAAAACATGAGAATAGTGTGGTTGAGAGTGTATTGTAGTCATTTATCTTCGATCGTTGCATAAAGTTCATTGAATCATATGAAATCTTATAAATCTCTTATTAAATTCTTATGATATAAATCATTTAAAATTTTTATTACAAATTTTGATAGTCTTTTAAAGTTTTAAAAATTATTAAAATCTTGCAATGTCTTCTAAAATTCACGAGACTTTTTTATGCAAAAATTTTCTTTTAAAATCCTAATTCAATACTTTATAACCATTATATTTGCTTCTCTGAACTTTCTCTCTAATGCATGGTGTGTGAATTATATGATAATATTATAAATCTTTGTTTAAAGAGAAATTATGAATAGAGTTATTCCATCAATTTAGTTTTTGTCTTTAAAATAGTTCTCTTCTACATACTTTTTTTCCTTAGAAATCACTTATATAAAAGGCTCGACACTGACAATAGTATGATTTAGTAAAAATGTAATAGTATATGTGTTATCTTTTTCACCGGTGTATCTCGTACCTTTTGTTTCACTAGCATTTCTATCTTTTCAAAAATGTCACATTACTTCCAAGACATAGGCATGAGATCCAAATTATCATCACTGAGAGTAACATCTTGAATGTAAATTTGATTTCGAATCAGTAAGGGTTTCATGATTTGGAATAATGTTCACCTCTGACAGTGTATCCTCTCATAGAGACTCTATGTTAGCTTAATTAGATATGTTGGATCCAAAGACCCGATGAATTGTATTTTTAGTACTCTTATTTGTAGTATCGATCTCAAATTCTTAAAGTGTCTTTCAAATATTTTTTTAATTCCCCAAAATCAAATGAATCTAAATATGAGATATATACAAGCTTCATCACAATTGTTTTCAATTTTTTCTTGATTGGAAGAAAAAAAATTTTGAATAACATTGATGCCTCCTAGTTCAACATTGGGGATATGTTCAACAAAAGTAGATTTAGCAACATGATGATTACAATTACTTTGAATATATTTGTTTGTTCATTCAATTTCGACCTTGTTAGGAGCGATAGTGTTTTTAGAGACATACTTCTTTATCAACTTCTTTAGCACCGCAACATTTTCAATAAAGTGAACTATTATATTATCATTAAATATTTTCCAGATTTATCTATTGGGATTGGCAAAAGAATGGTTGGCTTTCATATTCAATGTAAATAAAAAAAAAACATATTATTAACATTTAACAAAAATGTGATATCGCATTTCTTGTATCATTTACAAATCAACCAAAACTCACACAAAATACCCCAACATTTATGAGTTAGTCGCTTCATCAAGAGATAAAGTGGTGTCATAGAAACTCTTCATCATAATGGGAACTATTTATGAAAGTATACACCTTTCTGCTCAACAAAGGTTAACAATTGTTACAACACTAAAAGGGGAACTAAGAATCAAACTAGAAGAATTAAGTAGTAACTAAGGGAAAATAAGTAACTAGCTCAAATACTAAACACTTTAGGTTGAAAATCTTTATATATAGGACGAACTATAAGTTGTCATAATACATATTCTAGGGATGTGATGTATATTGATGGATATATTATATTTGTTAATTATGATAATCTAACATAAACATAGAAGAGGAAGAAGAGAAGGAACCATTGGCTATGGTTTCATAAACAAATGAATCAAACTTAAATGTAATAGGATTACAATATGTATATATACAAGAGAATAGAAAAGTCTAAAATACCATTACTAATGTATAATAATATTATCTAATATCTCCCTTCAAACTCACAATGCATTAACATGAAACATCGAGAGTTTTTCAACCAAAAAGCGAAAGCGTTTAATGGAATGCATCTTTGTGAATAAATCAACAATCTGTAAGGAAGATGAGACAAACGGTAGAGTAATGGTTCCATGCTGGAGATGATGACGAGTAAGATGAAAATCAATCTCAATGTGCTTGGTGCGTTCATGAAAGACTGAGTTATGAGCAATTTGAATAGCACTCTTGTTATCACAGTGCATTGGAGTTGGCTCAGAAAGAGAGATACCCATATCAGATAGAAGCCAATGCAAGCAAATTATTTCAGCAGTAGTGGATGTCATAGCACAATACTCATCTTCTATAGAAGAGCAAGAGACAATGTCTTGTTTCTTACTCTTCCATGAAATAAGAGAGTCTCCAAGAAAGATATAGAATCTTGTGGTGGACTTACGATATATGGTGTCATAAACCCAATCATCATCAGAATAAGCACATAACTCTAATGAAGACAACGACGAAAAGAGAAGGCTATGAAATTGAGTTCCTTGTAGATAACAAAGAATATGAAGCACATCTGTCAATGTATTGTAGTTGGAGAGACAACAAAGTGACTAACAATATGAGCAACATAAGCAATATCAGGTCTGGTAATCGTAAGATACACCAAGCTGCCAACCAAAGTATGGTACAAAGTGGGATCTGGTAAAGGAACACCATTTGAGGGAACATATTTCACATTCAACTAAAGAGGAGTATATATTGCTCTATTATCAGAAATACGAGCATGTTCAAGAATGTTGGCAATGTACTTGGATTGAGAAAGAAGGTGGCCTTTAGGAGAGTAAGAAACTTCAATCCCTAAGAAATAACGAAGAGTTCCCAAGTCTTTCATCGCAAACTGTTTGGCAACTGCAATTTTAACTCATTGATTCCACTAACATCATCACCTGTAATAATCATATCTTCAACATACAAAGAAAGCATAATGCGACCATAAGTGGTAGACCTTATAAACAGTGTAGAATCATGTCCACTAAAGCGGAAACCAAGAGAAGTGATCACAGTAGAGAATTTCTTAAACCAAGCTCGAGGAGCTTATTTAAGATCATAGAGAGCCTTTAGGAGAGTAAGAAACTTCAATCCCTAAGAAATAACGAAGAGTTCCCAAGTCTTTCATCTCAAACTGTTTGGCTAACTGCAATTTTAACTCATTGATTCCACTAACATCATCACATGTAATAATCATATCTTCAACATACAAAGAAAGCATAATGCGACCATAAGTGGTAGACCTTATAAACAGTGTAGAATCATGTTCACTAAAGCGGAAACCAAGAGAAGTGATCACAATAGATAATTTCTTAAACCAAGCTCGAGGAGCCTATTTAAGACCATAGAGAGCCTTTTTTCAACTAACACACTTCCCCTTGATTATGAGACTTCTTCATGAAGTTCACAATTTTAAAACACATTTTTGACATCATTTGAGAAATATGCCATTGACGAATGGATGCAACTACAATAAGAGTACGAATAGTGGTATTCTTGGCTACAAGGGCAAAATTTTCTTCATAATTCATACCATATTGTTGAGAGAATCCCTTAGAAACAAGACGTGCTTTATAGAGCTCAACCGACCCATCAAACTTAATTTTGATCTTGTATACTCAACGAGATCCAATAGCACGCTTTCTAGGAGAAAGAACTATTAATTCCCAAGTATCTATTTTGTGAAATGCAGGTAGTTCTTCTGCCATAACTTGCTGCCAAAGAGGATCAAGAATATCCTCTTTATAGGAAGAGGGCTTAGAAAAACTGTGAATAGAGGTTAAGAAAGAAGCAAATGAAGTTGAATAAGTGGAATAGACAAAATCAGGTAACTGAGTAGACTTACGGTGACAAGTGGAATAACGAAGATGCGGAGACGGAGGATCAACAATCGTAGGAGGTGGTTGGACAACCGGGGGGACAAAGGGGATATCATCATGAGGAGTAGTAGTATTTGAACTGTAATTCTCAACATTACAATCACTATAAGCATTATCATTAGAATCAAACGGATCAATATGGATTAGTTCTGAACTCTTAATAATCTGAGAATCAGATGAAACATAGTAAAAAGAGATGTGCTCAAGAAAAACAAAATTGCGAGAAACATATAGTTTTCTTGCATGAGGATCATAACAATGATAACCCTTTTGACAATCCCTAGAACCAAGAAAAACACACATGGCAGACCGAGAAGACAACTTACTGCGCTCTACTTGTGGCAAAGAACAAAACAACTAGAACCAAAAACTTTCAGAGAATAGTAATCAGGGATAAAAGCATACAATTTTTCAAAGGGTGACAAACTTGATATAATAGATGATGAAGTTATATTAATAGCATGAACAACAGTAGGAACTGTCTCCCCCCAAAACTCACTAGGAACCAAAGCAGACAATAAAAGAGAACGAACAATCTCAATAATATGTTGATGTTTCCTTTCATCAACAATATTTTGTTGAGAAGTATCAGTACAAGATGACTGATGGAGGGTGCCATCATAAGCAAGTAATTCAGAGAACTTATTAGAGGTATATTCACCACCTAAATCATAGCGAAAACACTTTATAATAACATTGTGTTAAGTCTTGACCATGACACGAAACATATGATAAATGTCAAAAAATTCAGATCGATTTTTCATAAGATAAACCCAACAATAACGAGTGTAATCATCAACAAACGAAACATAATATCTAGGTCCACCTTTGGTGTGAATCCGTGATGGACCCCAAACATCAGAGTGAACTAATCCAAATGGCGCATATGAAACACTTTTACTAAACGGTAAAGCTAATTTAGCAAGTTTACAACCCCAACAATATGAAATATCACTGGTTTGTAACTTTCCTAAATCTCCAATAAAAGCCAAATATTTTAATCTAGAAGCAGAAACATGTCAAAGGCGAGAATTGTTGTAGCTAAAATATCACTAGAAGGGGGGTTGAATAGGGATTTTGCTGTTTAAAAAGGTTTCTCACATGTTTTGAAATGCTATCCTCTCTGAGAGGATGCGAACCCGAGGATGGTAATTTAAACCTTTAAATTTGAGCTGAGTAAAAGAAAGAGAAAATATAGAGAATGACACACACAACTTTTATATTGGTTCACTTGATGAAGGCTACGTCCAGTACTCACACACTTGTGAGATTTTACTAATGATCAAACTGATTAACCTCTCACAGAGGTTGATTACAATTTGTGTATTCTTTAGCCTCGCCAAGCTTACAATCTTGTTTCTTACAAGTTTCAACTATTTCCAAGTGTAACTCACGTGGAAATTACAAAGTGATATGAGTATGATTATTTCTCTTTACTTAAACACTTTCTAAAAATATATTTCAAAGATCTAGTGTATGATTATAGAAAGTATAAAGAGAGGATGGAGATTGATCTTGATAGCTTTCAGATACTTGATCTTTTTATGCAATATTGTTGTGTGTTTATGATGAAGAGCATACTGCCTTTTATAAAGACTTTGAAGTGTCATTTCCAAGTGACAAATACTTTATGACCATTGGAGACTTCAATAAAAAAATCCAAGGAACCAAAATTGCCATCCAACTGTCCTTGGTCTGGTTTAGTCCATCCTCTTGCACGAGGTTCAGAATTCCTAGGAACTTGGACATGTGTTGTCCTTTTCTTTTTCCTTTCTTTAAGACATTTAAGAGCTATATGTTTGTCTTGTTAGCTACGGCCTTTTTGTAGGTTGATGATGGGTCATTTTCAGCATGTGAGAGATATGTTGGGTCGCTTTCAAAGATGTTGGGTTGTTTTCAAAGATGTTGACCATAAACCCATCCTAGTATAATCTGTCATTGTACCTATTCTTTTGCCTTCTGACTTCTTTATTTCAGATGTTTTATTTATTCATTCTTGGCTTAATTGTTGTTTTGGTCCCCCTATTTTAGCTGATTTGCAAAACTAGTCCCCCCATTTTGTTTCTCCCCAGTTTTGGTCCCTCAAACAGAATTTTGGTCCAAAACTTGATGAAATTTCATTTTTTTTGCATTTATTTAAGTCACATCATGCCTCAAAAATCTCATTTGCAACAATTGTACCTGGAATCTATGATTATAAATGGTGTAGTACGACTTTAAAAAAATGAGATTTCATTAAGTTTTTGACCAAAATTCTGTTTGGGGGACCAGAACTAGGGAGAAACAAAATGGGGGGACTACTTTCGCGATTCAGCTAAAATAGGGGGACCAAAACTGCAATTAAGCCTTCATTCTTTAATACTTTTTTCCTTCTCTTAATAAATAAAAAATATTTGTTTTGGTGAGGATGAGTATTCTGCAGTTTTGAAGTTTCATCCTCTTGTGAGGTCATCCTCACAAATCCAATCCTCCAGATTTGAATCAGATTTTTCTCCTTTTTGTTTTAATGATTAATAACTTGTTATCTTATATGAATTCACTCAAAAGCACAGATTAATCATTAACAACAATCATAATCTTTTAAATAATATTGTTATCATTAAAATCATTTGAGAGAGATTTTGTATCAACAATCTCCCCCTTTTTTATGATGACAAAATTCTTTAGATAATGATTTTTTGTAATATATAAGGAATACATGATTAAGCTACCCCTCAATTATACAAGTAATAGTTTTGAAAAATTTCTCCCATTTTTTAACATTTTATTTAAAAGCAATTTTGAGATTACACAATGTTGAGGAAAATAGAACTATCATTGAACTAAAAAGATTCAAATGTTCCAACAACTTAAACATATTAATAAAACATTAACATAACTTCAAAACATATGACAAAAAGTTTCACATAATCTGACTCCCCCTGAATGAAGTCAGCACAAAAAGTAGTAAAACATAGTAGAGTTATGCGGAAGATGATGAATATTCAGATGACGATGAGGATGAAGAGTAGGAACATAGGGTGGCTGGGCCAGTAGCACATGAGGACGATCATCAGTAGCGACAAAAGGAACCAATTTTCTGGTGACCCATTCAAGAATGAGGCCAAACTGAGCAATGGTGTTTTGGAAGTTAGATAACTTAGCAAGCAATTTCTTTTGATCCTTCCGAATGGTAGTTAGTAGCTTCAATTGATTGTTGCTCTGATTTCTTGCTGATCTCTTGTTGGGCTTTGATTCTTGGGGTTCATCATTTACACTCGCACTTTTGTTGTGCGAGCTTCCAGCCTTATCTTTTGAAGAGTTATCAAATGTTGTAGCCAAGAAGGAATCAAAAGATCTAAAATGCCTAGGAACCTCTGGAAGAGGTTGAGACTGTTTTTCTAATAATAGGACAAAATTAAATGGTGCATTTTTTGGAGAAGAATGAGCAGAGTTCAAACTTACTTGAGTTGGATTGGATGACATTTCAACAAGCACGTTCTCAAGAGGGCTCTTTGAAGATGGGTGGTCATAAG
The DNA here is from genome assembly GCA_002896215.2 of Cicer echinospermum. Classification (NCBI taxonomy): domain Eukaryota; kingdom Viridiplantae; phylum Streptophyta; class Magnoliopsida; order Fabales; family Fabaceae; genus Cicer; species Cicer echinospermum. The sequence goes on from PGTU02000005.1 coordinate 28,884,517, forward strand.
ATATATTCAGATCAAAGTATAGGTCTTCACAATCCTTTGTACGTCGTAGAGGATCTTCTTCAAAGGCATCCTCAACTGAAAGAGCGACATCATGAGTTGAGGGAATTTTGTTGAGTAGTGGAGATTGAGGAAGAGTGGAGTCAGCCAAGCCAAACGAATGATTGGGAGTGCGAGCAGTAGGAAGAGATGGTGGAGAAACAGTAACTTGAGGAGGTTGATCCATGGTAGGTTTAAATTGTGGATTGCAGATGGAGAACAAGAAGTCTTCTTTTTCTTTGAAGCTGTTTGTGAGGTAGATGATGATTTTTTGTGAATGGGGGTTCTTGTAGTTAGAGTTTGTTCAGGAAGATTAAGTCTCATTTGTTTGACATATTTCATGGAGAAGGAATTGTTGAACTGAACATATTTTTCATCATCAAGAGGAATGTTGAAGAATTTAAAAACTTTAGTTAGGATCATCGGTAAGAAGCTGATCAACCTAAGCCAATAACATTCAACATGAAACTAAATATTATATTTCCCAAATGGAGGGGTGTTCCAGTCATTAGATGATGGATAAGCAGAATGTCAAGGTTGATTACCTTTTCAAAACTTCCTGGCCTTGGCACTATAGAGTGCACATAGATGTTATGAAGGATACGACATAGAGAGAGATGGTTTGAAGCCACGAGAGGTTTAGGGGGATTTATCAAAATAATTTGGGTGACAGAGGATCGAGTGATTTGATATTGTGCATACCAAGTTTCAGAAAAACAGTAAGCCCCTACATCATGAATGTCAAGGATTTGGCACAAAGTGGTGGGGTTGACTTCCAAGTGAACTCCTTTGAGTATGAAGCTAAAATCAGAACTTCCTTTAGAACCATTACAAGCAGCGTAGAAGGCTTTCGCGAGGTGTAGGTATTGGGGTTCATTTATGCGAAGGAAAGAAGTCCATCATAGCTGATCAAAAACTTCTTCAACATTGAAACCACCTCGTTTCAATTCATCAAGGTCAATGAACTTTCCATTGACTACATATTTATTTTGCCATTTGGAAAAATAATTTGTCTCCAAAATTAGAGAATCAAATAGAGGGACAGTAGAAACTGTTTTGGAAGAATATGAACGTGATTTTTTGGAAAGAGGTTGACTCTTTTTAGTTGATGGAGTTCTAGACTTTTTTGGAGTGGAATTTTCAAATGATGATTTAGGGATGGATACAAAAGAAGAGTGGTTTCCTCATAATCATCTGAGTTGACAACATGGATAGTGTTGTCTTAAGGGAGCTTTTTCCTTGAAGAGACAACCCCAGACAAAATTCTGGAGGATCTTCTAATTGGTGTAGAGGAAATGGTGTTTGTTGAGGAGAGGTTTTTGGATTTTGGAGTAGGAGGTTGAGAAGTATTTTTTTCTGTTTGTTGAGGAGGATTAGTTTGGTTTGAAGGTGCACGAGGAGGAGAGGCAGCAATGTGATATACTCATTGATCATCAGACTCTGTGCTTAACTAATTCTTAAAGCTATTTTCTGGATCAAGAGAAGAAATTTTACGCTTTGCATAGTGTTTAGTGCGAGCCATTTATGAATAGGAGATGAAAAGAAAAAAAAATTGTTTGAGAAGGAGGTTGGTTTTTTGAAAGTTTTGAAACTGATATTAGAGGAATAAAAAAAATTTAAGTTGTGGAAGTTTAGAATAAAAAAAATCGTTAAAGGAGGAAGAATAGGGAGCCGTTGATTGAGTGTAATGATGATAGCTAGGGTAGGTTATGGGAAATGTGATAAAGGTCATTTATGGCAGTCTGTGCATTAAATGCGAGATAGGAGGTATGAGAGCCGTGCCACCAGGCGGACCAATGGGAAACGTGAGGTATGCGCATGCCTTATCTGACGTGACAAAAGGAAGTTTCATTCTGTTGGTTTACCTATTCTTTGATTCTTAGGCTTATTTAAAATATCATATTTGATCGTCCCAAAGAATACTTTGACTCATAAGCAAAAATTAAAAAAAAAAAATAATAAAACAATGATATTCAGAATTAAAAAACTTTGGATAAATTAATGATAGAGAGTTCCTCCAATATATTTTGGAACCGATCTTCCAGGAGAGGTTTGGTAAAAATATCAGCCAATTGATTTTCAGTATCAATGAAAATTAATTCTATATCCCCTTTTTGAACATGATCTCTTATAAAATGATGTTTAATTTCAATATGCTTAGATCGTGAATGTTGTATAGGATTGTTTGAAAGATTAATGGCACCTGTATTATCACAGAGGATGAGAATTGTTGCGTACCTTAGAGAGTAATCTTCTAGTTGATTCTTTATCCACAGTAATTGTGAGCAGCATTGTGTAGCTGATACATATTCAGCCTTTGTAGTTGATAGAGCAATGGTACATTGTTTTTTACATGACCAACTTATGAGAGATTTACCAAGAAATTGGCAAGCTCCACTTGTGCTCTTCCTTTCAACTTTGTCTCCAGCATAGTCAGCATCACAATAGGCTATGAGGTCAGGATTTGAGCATTTTTTATACCATATTCCAAGGTTGGTTGTGCCAACAAGGTATCTAAAAATTCTTTTTACTACAGTAAGATGAGATTCTTTTGGAGAGGATTGAAATCTTGCACAAAGACCGACTGCAAAGACTATGTTTGGTCTACTAGCTGTTAAGTACAACAAGGATCCAATCATCCCTATGTACTCCTTTTTAGATATTGAAGTTCATTCATCATCCTTGTGTTGCATGGAGGATGGGTGCATAGGAGTTCCCATACTCTTGACTGAACTCATGTTATATTTTTTAAGTAGATCCTTGGTGTATTTTTCTTGAGAGATGAAGATTTCAGATTCCAGTTGTTTAATTTGTAAACCTAGAAAGAATTTTAGCTCTCCCATCATACTCATCTCAAACTCACTTTGCATGAGATTGGAGAATTCTTTACACATTCTTTCATTAGCGGACCCAAATATTATGTCATTCACATATATTTGTGCAATTAACAAATCATCTTTAAGAGTTTTCTTGAAGAGTTTCGTATCGATTTGTCCTCTTAGAAATCCATTTTCTTTTAAAAAAGAACTCAACCTCTCGTGCCAAGTTCGAGGAGCTTGCTTTAATCCATAAAGAGCTTTTGAGAGTTTGAACACATGATTAGGCTTCTTTTCATCCACAAACCCAGGAGGTTGGTGAACATATACCTTCTCATTTAAGAACCCATTCAAAAAGGCACTTTTGACATCCATTTGGAATGGTTTGATACCTTTATGAGTAGCATAAGCTAAGATTATTCTTATTGCTTCAAGTCTTGCTATGGGTGCGAATGCTTCATCATAATCAATTCATTCTTGTTGGTTGAAACCTTGTGCTGCTAATCTTGCTTTATTTCTAATAACCTCTCCATCCTCATTCAGTTTGTTTTTGAATATCTATTTAGTTCCAATGATGGATTTTTCCAGAGGATGGGGCACAAAATTCCACCCTTTATTTCTTTCAAACTATGACGGCTCGTCCATCATGGCTTCAACCCATGATTTGTCACAAATTGCTTGATCAATTGTTTTGGGTTCAACTTGTGATATCATGGCCATGTTATTAGTATTTTCTTTTAGAGAATTTATGGTCCTAACACCATCGGCAGTACTTCCAATGATCAAATCAAGAGGATGATGCATTACTATTTTCCATCCTATTGGAGGTTGTAGGGAGGTTGGATCAGAATCATCCTCTTCGTTTGGACTGGGTGCTTGAGAGGATGAATGTTCATCTTCTTCAGATTTATCCATATTTTCTAAACACAAGTCATCAAACTCATCAAAAATAACAAGCATGGATTCCTCCCCAGTTTAAGTCCTAAGATTATATATTCTATAAACTTTTGATGATGTGGAGTAATCTAGAAAAATACATTTATTAGATTTTGGGTCAAACTTTCCCAAATTTTCTTTATTATTTAGAATGTAGCAATATTTTCATCCAAATATATGAAAATAGGAAATATTTAGTTTTCGACCCTTCCATAGTTCATAAGGAGTTTTGTTTAAAAATTTTCTAATTGATGCACGATTTGAATCATAACAAGTTGTGTTGATAGCTTCGGCCCAAAAGTATTTTTCAATGTTGGCTTCATTTAAAATAATAGTTCTAGTCATTTCTTGTAAAGTTCTATTTTTTCTTTCAACAACTCCATTTTGTTGGGGAGTTCTTGGGCAAGAAAAATTATGAGAAATTCCATTTTCTTCAAAAAGACTCTTAAAAGATTCATTTTTGAATTCACCTCCATGGTCACTTCTCACAGAGATAATTTTTTATCCTTTTTTCATTTTGAATCTTTTTGCAAAAATGATGAAATGCCAGAAAATCTTCATCTTTATGTTTTAAAAATAAAACTCATGTAAAACATGTGAAATCATCAACAATTACAAATTCATATCTTTTTCCACTAAGACTTGGAGTATTGATTGGACCAAATAGGACAATGTGATAGGACCAATGATTTGTTGAAACAATATTTTTAGAGTGAAAGCTACTTTTAACTTGTTTTCCTTTGACACAAGCTTCACATACTTTGTCTTTCTCAAAATTAATTTTTGGAAGACCTTTTACTAATTCTAGTTTAGATAGTTTAGAAATATTATTTAAGGTTGTATGACCAACTAGTTTGTGCCATATCCATTTATCTTTATCAATTGATACAAAACAAGATTCAGTAGGTAAATCATCTAGATATAGTTCATATAAATTCTTTATTCTAAAACCGAAGAAGAAAACTCTACCCGAGGATGAATGTTTAACCTCGCATAGAGTGGGCTTAAAAATAACTTCAAATCCACTATCATATAATTGACTAATACTTAGCAAGTTATATTTTAAACCATCCACATACTGAACATTTTCAAATTTAGCAGAATTATTTTTACCAATAATACATGTACCTTTTATTTGAGCTTTATCATTGCTACCAAACGTGACTGATCCTCCATCCTTTATCTCCAAGGAAATAAAGCAGTGTTTATCCCCTGTTATATGCCTTGAGCAGCCACTGTCCAAGTACCAAGGCTTTCTTTTGTTGATCAGAGGATGAACCTATGTTAGAGTTTAAAAGTAACTTAGGTACCCACATAGCATTGGGTCCTTGTTGGTTAGTTTTTCCTCTTGTGAGGATTTTCCTTTTGTGATAAAAAAAACTAGAATCATGGTCCCATGATTACCACAAAATGGATATCCTTTCTTTACGTTGTTAGTTTTCTTCTCAGTGTAATACCTCAATTTTGTCCGAATAATTAAAAATAATTATTAGCGGTTAATAATTAAAAATTATTATTAGCAGTTATTATCAGAAATATATCAAAATTAGTATTTTACAATTAAACTTAAATATATACCATTTTTTAAAATAATATAAAAATTGAATTGCAACAACTCATTTGTTTTTTTTTCATTTTTACTATTTGACCTGGCAACACATTACTACATTACAGCTGTAAGCCAACCCATCAATCCTCAGCCATGTCCTTTCAAAATCCAAGACACCTTCTTCCTTACGCTTCATTCTTCACACGCATCAACACAACCTCCTGCCAACAAACCAACTTTTATTTTCTTTATATTATCAAAATCCTTTGTAAACATAATAGAAACCAATAGAGGTTACTTTTAACATTTGTGTAATAAAGGACAGAAAAAATTATTTCCCTAATAGTACATTGCTTAAGATTTGTTGCAAAACCAATGTAAAATCCAGCTAAAATTAGTGCGAAACAATACAAGATCTAGAACTCGAGTTTATCTAATAAACAAAAACATTCACTGGTTTACCTATAAATTGATGAAAAAATCAATTGAAAAAACAAGCACTAAACACAGGTTCTAAATTTTGAAATAGAGGGGAGAGGTTCTAAATTTTGAAATAAAGAGAAGAGCTTCTTTTTTTTGTTAAGAGAGATCGATTTTAAACACTAAAACAGATCAAGATCAAATTTTTATCATTGTTATCCAAACAAATAGAGGAACAACCTGAAGGGTTAAGGTATTTTCGTTTTTTTCATTTACATTTCTTAGTAATGAAAGTTATTATTGTTATAGATTTGATTGAGAAGTATTAGAAGGTTAGAAAGGATAGGACTCGAACCTTGCTTGTTTTGGCTGGTGTTTTCTTTCTTCTGGATGCGCCGCTCATCCTCTTTGGTTCTGTCTTGTTTGTTTTCCTCCTGCCTGAGTTATTTTTACAGATTAGGGTTTCAAAGATTGGGCCATGGTATTTTATGTAGTCCATCTGCATTTCTTTTTTCCTTTGTAGGCCCAATATGTTTTTATCATGATTTTTTCTTTTATTTTAATAAAACATCTATATTTGAAAATAATATAAAAATAATTAATTTTTTTTTTCATTTTTTTATTCTTTTTTTTTGTTTTATTAAAAAATTAATTATATGTGACATCTTTTTAATCTTTGAGTTATTAGAACACAAGTTGTGACAATTTGGTGGTTCTAAATCTCATCTTCACAAATAAATTAATAAACTAAAAATTCATAAACAAATTAATCATAAATATTATTTAAAGTTAATTAAAATCTTTTAATCTCGGAGTTACATAATACAAATTATATTCTGATAACTCTAAAACTTATTTTTAAAAATTTATTTAATAATAATAATAATAATAATAATAATTATTATTATTATTATTATTATTATTATTATTATTTTTTTAATCTTGGAGTTGTTAAGATACAAATTAAACTATTTGTTTGTTTTGAAATTCAATTTAAAAATAAAAAATAAAATATTCTTAAGAGGATTAAATTAGATGTGACATCTTTTTACTCCTTTAATTTTGAGACACGAGTTGTACAATACGATCATCTTAAAATTCATATTTTAAGATAATTATTCAAATCAAGCAAGTATATTTCTTTATGTTTGTCAATTTTTTTTTTAAATAAAAAAATACAATTTATTTAAAAGCAATCAACACATCCACATTTTCTACCAAGAACTACGTAGTTTTGATTTCTCCATCGCACCGGGAGATACGTATGAGCAAGATCACACTCTTGTCAAGCACACTAATAAAAACTTTCTTTTTTTGTTCTACTTTTTTTAACACACTTTTATCTCAAAAAATCACATTTTTAAAAACATTTTATAAATATATATTTAAGTTGATATAATTTTGCACAATTAATTAAAGGTAACCGTATTTTAACGGATGTCGTAGGGTGCTAATACCTTCCCTACGCATAATCGACTCCCGAACTCAATCTGGTTTCAAAGACCATTTTTACATTTTTAAGGGTTTTTCAATATTTTTCCTATTTTAAAATAAATTTTGGTGGCGACTCCATTGAATTCGATGAAAACTCGAAATTTTAGGCCGCGACACTTAGTATGACAGTTTTTGAAAGTATGTCCAAGTTTTTTGGAAAAAGTGCATTTTGGCCTATCCTCTTGTTTTTTAGGCAAGAAAATTTTTTTCATATAATTTTTGTTTTTGAGAACTTTTAAATCTAATACCAGCTTTGTCAAAGATTTCAGATTGATATCCTATTATCTTTTGAAATGTTTCAGTAGATTTAATAAAGTTGGTAATGTCATTTTTTAGTTCTTCAACCTCTATTTTCAAGATTTCCTTTTTTGTGTGCTCTTCTGGAGGATGAATTTTGACATTCTTTTCATTTAAAAGTGCTTGTTGCTCAGATAATTTCTCATGAGATAACTGCAAATCTAGAATGATTTTTCATACTTCTCATTCTTAGCTTGAAGTTCCTCATTGAGTTTCTTTATTTCATAAAGTTGATTTTTGAGAAAACCACATTTATGAGATAAAGTGTTTAAATCATTTAAAAGATTGTCAAATTCAATTTCTAACTTTTCACAAGTAGGACATAATTTTGAGATTGTCATCCCAAGTAATCATCATAGATTTATTTTTGTAGGGAAATCTTCTTGAGTTTCTTTTGTTTAGAGGACACTCAATTTTGTAGTGTCCCATCTTGTTGCATCCAAAACAAGTTATCTTATTTTGTCAGTTTTTTCTTTTTAAGGAGATCTTCTATCATGTCCTGTAAGAACATAGGTGCATCTAAGAGGGGGGGGGGGGGGGGGGGGGGGGGGGGGGGTGAATTAGGTATTTAGAAATTTTCTTGTTTTTAGAGATTTAGTGATCGATTTTTCTGATTTAAGATAATGTATGAAAAAGATAAATGGCAGAAAAAATAATGAACACAAAGATATTATCTATGTTCCCCTTATGACCAAGGGTACATCTAGTCGTCTTGCACACCACAAGAGAATTTTCCACTTTTGTTAGAATATGTACAAATCCCACCCTAGGATCTCTGCTACAAACTTCTAACACACTTCCTAATATAGCACACCACTATTTTAGATTACAATACTTAAAGAAAGTGTACTACTTTCAATAATTTCAATGATCTTTTTAACAAATTTTCTTGACTAAGAAACTGAGTATAATAGTTGTACAATGATATCAATCCAATAATATTTCAAGTATACTAGAGAACATTTCCATTGATGTGAAAATGTAATGCAAGTACTTGAAATATGAAAAATAACATTGAGAATATTTAAGAAAATTGTTCAAAGTTGTTCAAGGTTTGATAGTAGGATTGATTTATAGACATCACTTCAGATCAGTGGCCATCATTTGTAAAGGTTTGATGAAGAAATGCAATGATCCAGAACCATTTCAGAATTGAAAAATTACATTGTTTCCAGTTGTATTCGACTACAGCTTATGTGTAGTCGAATATGTAAGACCCATAATTTTAAAGTACCATTTATGTATTTTTGGTGTATTTTGGATTTTGGCTCGGAGGCTTTTAATCCGAAGTTAATAATATTTTGGAGTTTTATAATCAAAAAGATATTTTGATGCCAATTAAAATTTCTCGTCGATAAATAAATTGAATTTAATTGCGATGAATCCTTTACGGAGAATTTAATGCGTTTCGGGTGAAACGGTAATTTAACAAATATCTAGATTTGAGATATTTGTTAAGTTATATTTATTATATTTATATATGTTTGTTTGGGGGGAAAAAGAAAAGAAAACTAGAAGGAAGGAAAAGGAAAAGAGAAGAGTATATAAAGGAAAGAAGGAAAAGGGAAGAAAGGAAAAACAAAGGAAAGAAAAAGAAAGGAAGGAAAATTGGAATTTTCCATCTTCTTCCTCTGATCGGCCGTGAACCAAATTCCCTCCTTTCTCCCATTTTCATTTTCGTCGCTTTCTTTTCTTCAAAACTAGTAACCCAAGGTTGGGGGAGAGTTAGATCAAGGTTTTCGCAACTCCACTCTTCCTCTTTGATTTGAAAACGAAGAAAAACGGTTTTTGAGATCCAAACACAAACCCCTCCGTTTCTTCTAGATCCAAACCTCATTTCTCGAAGAGATAGAAGGGAAAGTTGCTCACCACCACGCTACGGTGCTAGTGAACTAATTTGGAAGCGGCGTTGCGAGCGGAGATTTTACCGGAATTACTCGCGGTACCGGAAACGCACGTTAAAGCTAACGTTGAGGTAAGGGCTCCTTCCAAACTTCTAGTTTGCATTAGGGACTTATATGTGGTTGTGTAGGAAGGAATTTGTTAGGGTTTAATGTATCGATTTGGGGAAAAACGAAACTGATGTGTTATGGGTAAAACCTTAGAGTTAGGTTTTGTTTATGTTGATGTATGGTTCGTGATAAATGAATTTGAAGTCATTGTGTACGATTATGAGTAAATGAAATTTGATGTATCTGGGTGTTATGTTGCGTTGATTTGTGTTCGTTGTATTTGGCGTGTCCATACTTGATGTTTGTTAATTGGTGTGGTTGTTGTGAATTATGGTTTGAATGTGAGAGTATGTTTGTGTTTGTTTCTGTGGAATTTGAAAACCATTAGAGTTAAACGAGTATTAAAAATGGGGGATCTTTTAATACCTCGGTTTACTTAATGTGCATTTGAGGAAAAGGTTTAAGTTAACTGGGCGTTGAGAATGGGGAATCTCTTAATGTCCCGGTTGCTTAACTATCGTTTTTGAAAATCGTCCCGGTAAATGAGTATTAAGAATGGGGAATCTCTTAATGACTCGTTTACTGAATGTTTTGTGTGAAAATCGTTTAAGTCAAAAGTATATTAAGAATGGGGAATCTCTTAATATGTCTGTTTGCTTAACATTTTGTTTTTGAAAATCATTAAGATAAATCGGTATTAAGAACGGGAAATCTCTTAATGACTTATTTATTTAATGTTGTTTTGAAAGTCGTTTAAGTTAAATGGGTATTAAAAATGGGGAATCTTTTAATATCTGCATTTTCTTAACGATTGTTGTGGATGGAGTCTGTGTATGCTCATGCATTTCATTCTGGTAAATTGTGTTGACCCGTGATAGGTGACACCTTGGTAAACTGTACTGACCCGTGATAGGTGGTACGTTTACGATTTACGTTTTTGGTAAATTGTGTTGACCCGTGATAGGTGACACCTTGGTAAACTGTACTGACCCGTGATAGGTGGTACGTTTACGATTTACGTTTTTGGTGAATTGTGTTGACCCGTGATAGGTGGCACCTAGGTAAACAGTACTGGTCTGTGATAGGCGGTACGTTTACGATTCACGCTTTTTCTTTTTAGTAAATCGTGTTGACCCGTGATAGGTGACACCTCGGTAAACTGTACTGACCCGTGATAGGTGGTACGTTTATGATTTACGCATTTTAGTAAATCGTGCTGACCCGTGATAGGTGGCACCTCGGTAATTGGTACTTTGGCCTGCGATAGGCGGTACAATTATGATTTACGACCCTTCGAGGAGGGTTTTGGTTTGGAATTCCGAGTCCATGCATTTTGGCATATACGCATTACATTAGGGTGCTTGGCACACGAGTCGTGTTTGAATCAAGTTTATGATTGAGTGGTTTGAATAGGAATTGTCGTGGTAATTGTGTTGGAATTGCTAAGTGTTATGTATTGATTATCGTGTGTAAGTGCGACTGATTGCAAAACCATTTCGAAACTTATGTTGTCGTGGTGATTGTGTTATAATTGCCAAGTGTGGATGTTTTGATTTTGTGTGTAAGTGTGATGGATTGTAAAACTATTTCGAAACCCAATTTGTCGTGGTGATTGTGTGGGAATTGCTAAGTGTGATTGTTCAGATTTGTGTGTAAGTGTTGATTGGTTTTGAAACCCTTTAAAAAGCTGATTTTTGCTGAATTTTGCTGTTTTCCTGTTGCTGTCTGATGTGTATTCGAATACAGACATGCTGTTTTTGCCACTGACTTACTGTGTAGTCGAATACAGACTGCTATATTCGAATACATTTTGCTACTGACTTGCTGTGTAGTCGAATACAGACTGTTGTATTCGAATACAGACATGCTGTTATTTTTGCTGAATGCTGAAACAGCCTTGTATTCGAATACAGAGATGCTGTATTCGAATACAACAATGTTGTTTTGTTAAAAACTTCATTTCTCAACCTTGTTTATGCATGTTTGGCATATGGAAATCCTTTTAAGGTGCATGCTTAGTTGAAAGGTTATTTTGAGCATTTAAAATCTTAATTGCTATGTGTTAACTGTTATTTTTTTGGTTGGTGACCCTTTACAATTATTGTGGAAATCTGGGCTTTGCCCTCAGATGAGAGTCAGGACGGTCCTACCGGTTCGTACCCTACGGACGGGAATGGAGATGGGAACGCGTGACTGCAGTTACGTTAGGAGGATCTCACGGGGCGCGTGGAGATACTCAGGGTGTATAGCTTTTTGGTAGGATGATCAGATTAGGATGATGTATAGGGACTAGGTGTCCTTCTTTTTGGATTGGAGTATTTTTAGTTTGGAAAACTGTACTTATGCTAATATTGTCAGTTTGACTTTTTACTTGAATGGGTTTCATGTACCATTTGTTATTGTGTAAATGTTTTGGATTTATTATTGGAGAAACTTTTCCGCTGCTTGTAAATTATAATGACTCAATTATTTATCCAAAGGCATTTCCTGATTTAATTCTCTGTTTTATTTTAATTCCTTTTGAAAAAAAAAAAAATATACCCTCGCTTTGAAAAACGGGGTGTTACAGAATACACATCCTTTTAAAGTTCTGTTTTATTTGAATTGTGGTAAAACACAATGTTGTATTTGAATACAACATGTTATAGCCAAATACAAACAAGTCAGTAAGTAAAACTAAACATCTGTATTCGACTACGAGATGGTGTAGCCGAATACATATCCTGAGTGCAAAAACTGGTGTAGCCGAATGGTGTAGCCGAATACTTACTAAACAAGTCAGTAAGTAAAACTAAACTAAGTCAGTAGCAAAAACTGAATATCTGTATTCGAATACGAGACGGTGTATTCAAATACGAGTGCTAAGTCAACATTGTGTGTAGTCGAATACATATCCTTTTAAAGTTCAGTTTTATTTGAATTTTGGAGCTTGTATTCGAATACACATTCTTGTATTCAAATACAGATGTTTGAATTAGGCCACTAACTTGGTTTGTATTCGGCTACACCAGGTTGTAGTTGAATACAAATGTGCAGTTTTAGCTACTGACTTAGCACTCGTATTCGAATACAATGTCTCGTATTCGAATACAAATAATTAGTTTTTGCTACTAACTTAGCACTTGTATTCGACTACACCATCTGGTAGTCGAATACAGATGTTTAGTTTTAGCTACTGACTTGTATGTATTTGGCTACAACATGTTGTATTCGAATACAACATTGTATTTTACCAAAAATATTATTTTCAAACATTATTTATATATTTTGACACTTTCAAAATCCTTTGATGCATATGCTAAAATGAAAAGTTCTCATGTGCATTTTAAATATAAGAGTATTAGATTGTATCATGTACCTTTACATTATATATCTTCTAATTTGTGTGAGCATGGTTGTCTTCAATTTATTTGACTTCTTTTTTAGCTTTGTAACTTTGATCACATTCTTTGGTCTTTGTCTTCATCAAAAATATGTATTTTACATTCTCCCCCTTTTTGATTATGACAAAAATTGTTGTTTAGAGAGACTTTAACATGTTTGAAAGTTTTAAAATTTCTCCCCCGAAACTCATGCGTACTCCCCCGTTGAACTTGAGTTTATGCCATCATATTGTAAAAATCTTGACGACCTACAAGAGGTTTTAACAAAAACAACATACCAAGTTTTCTCCCCCTTTTGACATGATCAATAAGAAGGAAAAAAATAGAAAAATACAATTCAAGCATACAAATACTAATATAGGGAAAGTATCACACAAGGTAAACAAAGGAGCATCACATAATTAAAATGGAATCATGTTCAACTTAGTACCTCACAATAGAAAGATATAGTCATAAAGTTTCAACGATAACAACATAAAACATTCACGATACAAACAAACTATATCAAATACATTTCTAGTATTGAACTACATGTCATCCTCCGGTGGGAGGTGAAGGTGATCGATTTTGACGGATAGCCCATTGAGTTCAGGCAATAAGGTTTCATGATTGTGGGCAATAATGGTCTCCATGGTTTGAAAGCGTGTATTGATTGAGGTGTCCATGTTATGAAATTGGGTAGTGATGAATGTTCGCAAAGAGTTTAGTTTGTTCATGACCATGCGGTTTGAAACATGATCATCATTAGATGATGTTGCTTCTGCATCAGCTTCCTCTTGGGCAACAGTAGAGGATTGGCCAACATCACCTTTATGAACATATGCTTGAAGTTGTTCATTCCACATGATTTTCATACTTGGAAGCACATTTAAATCAAGTAGATTGTCCTTGGATGGTTTATACATGACTTCACCGGAAAAATCTACTTTAAAATGATCCAAAATTCTAGTGACTTCCTTAGCATAAGGTAAACCAATAGCATCCTTGGAAGCAAATAAGACGGAGCAAACAAAATACGACCAGTTGAGTGAATATCCTTCAGACATGTAATACATAATCTGAAGTTCAAATTTAGATATCTAAGAGTAATTTCCAGCCTTAGCAACCAGAATATAACTCAGAAAGCAATGCAAGAGTCTATAGTCAACGATTAGATTTCCAACTCCATACCGTTGCCGACCAAATTCTTAACCCGCCTGTGATCTCTTTCGTTCCATGGTGTCCTTGTCAAACTGACACAATGAGATATAAGCATCATATTTTATGATGTTTTCCCATTCACATAGATTTCCTGACCTAAATTTCTCACCCTCAAATGGAAGTTGCAAAATTTCACCAATAGTTGGAGTTTCTAATTCAATGATTCTGCCTTTAATCTGAGAGATTAACTGAGACCCCTCTTTCTTGAGATTACAGTAAAATACCCTAACTAAGTCAGGATAAATAGGAATGTTATAACCAATGAATTCCTCTAAATGTTGTTCCCTTAGTAACCCAGGAAACTTAAAATCATTAAAGGAATCAAGAGTACCATACTTAGGAATATTGAGCCTTTTTTCGGAGTATGTGCGAAACCGGTCGATTTCTTCCGGGGACTGAAGCAAAAGAGACAAATCGGCCCATTATCGATTCTAGCCCTCCTTTTTGAAGGACCCACTGCAACATGCTTGGTTCTTGAGCCTCTTTTGTGAGCATCCATGATGATAGTGAGATTTTCGCATTTGGGAAAAAATTGGGTTTTTGGTTTTGAGAAATTTGATTTTGAGGTGAACGTTGTGAGTTAAGATTGATCTTAGATGCAATGTATGTTGATATAATAGTTGAGTAACTTGTGACAAGTATGAGAGGAAGATATTTTTGGAAGAGATGAAGATAAAGACGGTTGTATTCGAATACGAAAATGCAGAAAATAACCTAAAAAACGTGAAACAGCTTTTATATTGGGGAAAAACACGAACATGTATTCGACTACATATTGGTTGTATTTAAATACAGGTTGTTCTGGGAACGTGTATTCGAATACACATGAGGTATATTCAAAGACAGGTTGTTCTGGAAACATGTATTCGAATATGTATAATGTGTATTCGACTATGATATCAGAAATTTGTTTTTAAACCGAATTTTTTACAAAGAAATCAACATGTAAAGTACATTTTCATAAATACAAAGACACATAAACATCAAAAAATCAATTTTATCAATCATATCAAGTGAAGTTTTTAGATCTTGAAGAGAAATGACTTACATAGTATAAGTACCTTGCATCAAAGATCGTTTTCATTTAAAATGCCAAGGTCTCTTCGTATCTTGTAGAATGAGTCTTTAGGTAGTGGCTTTGTGAAAGTATCTGCTAGTTGATTGTGCGTATCCACATATGTTACTTCAACATTGCCTTTGAGTACATGATATCGCAGAAAATGATGACGTATATCAATGTGTTTAGTTCGAGAGTGCATGATTGGGTTCTTTGAGATATTGATTGCACTGATATTGTCACATCTTAGTGGGATGCATCCGAGATCAAGTCCATAGTCATGTAATTGTTGCTTGAGCCATAGAATTTGTGCGCAACAACTTCCTGCTGCTATGTACTCTGCTTCAGCAGTACTTCAGGCCACACAAGCTTTTATTTTACAGGACCATGATACTAATGCATTACCTAAGATATGACAAGTGCCGCTTGTGCTTTTTCGATCCGTTTTACATCCTGCATAGTCAGAATCAGAATATCCAACTAGACTGCATATTCTACCCTTTGGATACCATAACCCAACATTGATTGTTCCTTTTAAATATTTCATAATTCTCTTCATTGCTACAAGATGCGATTCTTTAGGATCTGCCTAAAATCTTGCACACAAGCAGACACTAAACATAATATCTGACCGGCTGGCCGTTCGATATTTTGAGATATATATTGAAAGTCCAGATTCATCTTTATCTATATAGGTTCCGGAGCCCATAGGAGTTGCACTTTATTTGTTGTTTTCCATCTCAAACCTTTTTAACAATTCTTTGCAATATTTTACTTGATTTATGAAGATGCCATCCTTGAGTTGCTTGATGTGGAGTCCAAGAAAATAGTTTAACTTTCCCATCATAGACATTTCAAATTCTTCTTGCATCATTAATGATAATTCTTCACATATTTAATTATTGGTTGATCCAAATATGATATCATCAACGTAGATTTAAACTAGTAAAGTGTGATCATTAGTCCTTTTAATGAATAATGTCTTATCAACTTTACCCTTTTAAAACCCCCGTTCACATAAGAAGTTACTAAACCTATCATACTAAGCTCTTGGATCTTGTTTCAATCCGTAAAGTGCTTTCTTTAATTTGAAAACACGTGAATGATTCTTGGAGTCTTCAAAACCAGGTGATTGTTTGACATATACTTTTTCATTAATGCAGCCATTGAGAAAAGCACTCTTGACATCCATCTGAAACAATTCAAAATTCATAGAACAAGCATAAGCAAGTAATAATCAAATTGCTTCTAACCTTGCTACTGGAGAAAATGTTTCATCAAAGTCAATCTCTTCTTCTTGACTGTATCCTTGAGCAACCAACCTTGCCTTGTTTCGAACAACTATACCATTTTTGTCTAGTTTATTTTTAAACACCCATTTGGTACCAATGATGTGCTTATTTCCAGGATTAGGGACAAGTTCCCATACTTGGCTTCTTTCAAATTGGTTTGGTTCTTCTTGCATGACAAGTATCCATTGATCATCTTTAAGTGCATCACCAATCTTGGAGGGTTCTATTTGATAAACAAAAGCCATATTTAAGCAAGCATCTTGGAGTTTGAGCCTCGTTGTCACTCCTTGGTTGATATCACCTATAATATTGTCAACGGGCTGATCTCTAGGGGTTCTCCATTCCTTAGGAAGATTATTATTTTGATCTTGCTGCTGATTGCTGACTTCATTCTCTTGATTTTGTTGATCATCTTGATTGTCTTTGCTTGTATCACTACTTATAAAGTCATCATCATCATAAGAGATGATTTTGTCCTCTTTCAAGGGGTTAGTTTCATCAAATGATACATGCATAGATTCTTCGACTAACAAAGTTCGCTTATTGAAAATTCTAAAAGCTTTACTAGATAATGAGTAACCAATAAAAATACATTCATCGGCTTTTTCATCGAATTTTCCAAGGTTATCCTTACCATTGTTCAGCACAAAACAGTTGCATCAAAAAATGTGAAAGGGAGAGATATTGGATTTTCTACCTTTGTAGAGTTCATATGGAGTCTTCTTTAATATTGGATGAATTAGAAATCGGTTGGATACATAACAAGCTGTACTTACAGCATCAACAAACTGAATTTCATTTGGTACTTTGTTTCAGATAATGCATTCATCTTTCTTGAAAGAAATTTTGTAACCTTTGCCGCAAAGATGGCTGATGCTAATCAGATTGTGTTTTAAACCCTCAAGATATAAAACATCTTCAATTGAAGTAGAAGGGGCTTTACCAACTTTTCCAATGCCTAGAATTTTTCCCTTGTTGTTATCTCCATAGACCACATAACCTTTTGATTCAAGAGTTAGAGCTGAAAATTTTATTTTGTCACCGGTCCTGTGTTTTGAGCATCTACTATCCAAGTACCACATATTAGAGGTACTTTGTTTTCATACCTACAAAATAAGATCGTGATTTGTTAGGTATCCAAAGTGTTTTGGGTCCTTGAGGATTAGTACCTTTCTTGACCCACACATAATGCCCATTTGGAACACCAAAGTTTCTAAAATGACAAGCATTAGGTGTGTAGCCATTTAGAGCACAATAAAAACATGTAGGAGTATATTTACTTTTATATGTATGTATATGAGATTTCTTTTGAATTATTTTATCTTTAAAATGATGATCTCTTTGCATAATTATAACTTTCTCTTTAAAATGATGATGCTTTAACAAATACAGTTTTATTTATACTTGGTTTATCAAATTTTGAGTAACCAATACCACTTTTGTCATTTGAATATCTTTTCAAATTTTAAAAATTTTCCAATCCAACTTGTCCTTTTTCATATCTTTCAATTACTCTATTTAATTGGACCATTTTGAAAGAAAGAGAATCACACTTATTGCATGTAAAATTCTGTTTTAATTTTTCAGAATTCTTTTCCATAGTGTCAATTTTCTCTTGAAGAGATGAGATTTGTCTCTTTTGAGTTGATACTATTTTAAATAGATTTTTACATTCCATAAGTAGTCCTTTAATTGCATTTTGAGCATCATTATATTCAATAATTAATTCACTATTAGTCTTATTATGATGAGGAGAGTCTTTGTTACTAACCTCTTCTTCTTCGTCGGATTGATGTGATGCCATCAAGGCGACATTTGCACATTCGTCACTTTTCGAATCCGAAGATGAACTGACTTCGTTATCCTCCCATGCTATATATGCCTTTTTGAATTCTTTCTTTTTTAGAGTATTTTTCTTGATAGTGTTTGGACATTTTGCCTTTATGTGTCCTTGCTTTCCACACTCAAAGCAAGTGAAGTTTTGGCTTGAAGTGGAAACATCGTTCTTTCTGAAACTTTTCCTTTTAAAGGTTTTATCGGTTTTAAGAAAGTTACCAAATTTCTTTACGAGGAAGGTTATGTTTTCATCTTCATCTGAATTCTCATAATTGATTTGTTCTTTTGATTCTGCTTTCAAGGAAATGTTCTTGGTCTTCTTTTCTTGACTTTCATTCTTTTCTAACCTTCCATGTTCGATTTCATGTTCTTGAAGTTTTCTGAAAATTGCAGAAAGAGACATCTTTGATAAACTTTTCTTTTTCAGAAATTGTTGTTACTTTTGGTTGCCAAGCCCTTGTTAATGATCTTAACACTTTGAGGTTTAATTCATCATTAGTGAAGATTTTTCCAAGTTCCGAAAATGGTTTGTCAGGTGACAAAATCTTTTCTGTAAGTCCAAAATGGATTCTCCATGCTGCATTCGAAATAGTTCATATTCTTGAGATAATGTTTTGAGTTTGGAACGTTTTACCTCAATAGTTCCTTCATGTGTTACTTCAAGTGTATCCCAGATTTCTTTAGCCGTTGTGCAATGTGAGACACGAAAGAATTCATCCGTTCCAAGTGCTGATTGTAACATATTTTTGGTCTTCTTATCAAATAGCACTTTCCTCTTGTCATCATCTGTCCATGAAGCTTTAATTTTTTATGCTTCCTTATTGTTGATGACTGTTTTTGGAACATAGGGACCATTTTCAACTGCATCCCAAATATTATCTCCTTGTGCCACAAGATATGCTTGCATGTGTATCTTCCAAATGTCATAGTGTTCTCAAACGAAGCATGGTGGTTTATTCCTACTACCACCATCTCTAAAAATTGGTTATGCGGAAGCCATTAATAAGGATCGAGGAGAAAATTATCGAAACCTGCTCTGATGCCAATTGTAAGAACAGAGGTGCACCTAAGAGGGGGGGGGTGGGAATGAATAGGTATTTAGAAATTTTATTGTTTTTAGAGATTTAGTGATTGATTTTTCTGATTTAAGATAATGTATGAAAAAGATAAATGACAGTAAAAATAATGAACACAAAGATATTATCCTGATTCTCCTTATAACCAAGGGTACATCCAGTCCTCTTGCACACCACAAGAGATTTATTCACTATTGTTAGAATATGTACAAATCCCACCCTAGGATCTTTGATACAAACTTCTAACACACTTCCTAAGATAGCACACCACTATCTTAGATTATAATACTTAAAGAAAGTGTACTACTTTCAATAATTTCAATGATCTTTCTAACAAATGTTCTTGACTAAAAAACTAAGTATAACAGTTGTACAATGATATCAATCCAATAATATTTCAAACATACTAGAGAACCTTTCTCAATGATGTGAAATGTAACGCAAGTACTTGAAATATGTAAAGTAACTTTGAGAATATTTCAGAAAATTGTTCAAAGTTGTTCAAGGTTTGGTAGTAGGATTGATTTCGATTAAACTTATGTTATGGGGTATTTATACTCCATAGACATCACTTCAGATCAGTGGCCATCATTCCTAGAGGTTGGATGAAGAAATGCAATGATCCGGAACCATTTCAGAATTGAAAAATTGCATTGTTTCCAGTTGTATTCGACTACAGCTTGTGTGTAGTCGATTACACATCCTTTTAACGTTCAGTTTTACTTGAATTTTGAAGCTTGTATTCGAATACACATTCTTGTATTCAAATACAAATGTTTGAATTTGGCCACTGACTGGGTTTTGTATTCGGCTACACCAGGTTGTAGTCGAATACAAATGTGCAGTTTTAGCTACTGACTTAGCACTCGTATTCGAATATACTGTCTCGTATTCGAATACAGATGTTCAGTTTTTGCTACTAACTTAGCACTTGTATTCGACTACACCATCTCATAGTCGAATACAAATGTTTTGTTTTAGCTACTGACTTGTCTGTATTTGGCTACAATATGTTGTATTCGAATACAACATTGTATTTTACCAAAAATATTATTTTCGAACGTTATTTATATATTTTGACACTTTGAAAATCCTTTTGATGCATATGCTAAAATGAAAGGTTCTCATGTGCATTTGAAATATAAGAATATTTGATTGTATCATGTACCTTTACATTATATATCTTCTAATTTGTGTGAGCATGGTTGACTTCGATTTATTTGACTTCTTTTTGAGCTGTGTAACTTTGATCACATTCTTTGGTCTTTGTCTTCATCAAAAACATGTATTTTACATGTCCTCTTATATCATCCTCTGAATTCTTCTGGAAATCAGAGCGAGTTCATCCTCATCCTCAGATAGAGGATACTCTGAGCTTTCCTTTTTTATGACATCTTAAGTCTTTTTGGAGGATGTAATTTCTATTTGGCTGGATTTTAGAGCTATCATTTTTCCCTTTTTGCTTGGTTTGTCTGCCAGCAACAATGTATCATGAGCTCTTAGAGTTCCAACCAGATCTTCAAATTTCATGTTAGCCAAGTCTCTTGCTTCTGTGATGGCAGTCACCATTGGTCTCCATTCTTTTGGTAAACTCCTTAGAATTTTTCTTATCCTCTCTGGAACAGAGTATATCTTTCTAAGAGATCTCAAGTTGTTTAGTATGATTATTAACCTTGAGAACATTTCATCAATTGTTTCCTCCTCCTTCATTTCAAATAATTCGAAATCTCCTACTCCCATGTCAATCATCGCTTCTTTTACATGACTTGATCCTTCATGATAGATCTTCAGAGTGTCCCATATTTCCTTAGCGTTTTTTCATTCTTCAACTCTATCATTTTCTTCCATGCTCAAATCACACGTTAGAAGTAAATGAGATTTAGAGTTTATGAGTACGTTAGCATTTTCATCACTCGTCCATTGTGCTTGAGGTTTCTCGTAGGAGGTGGCATTTGTGTTGTTGGTTCTGATGACGTGATCCCCATTTTCAACCATATACCACATGTTGTTATCTTGTGATATGAGAAATAGTCTTATCTTACTTTTCCAATGGTAGTAATTTGTGCCATCAAAATAGGGAGGTTTGTTGAATGATCCTCCTTCAGGAATATACTTAGCTTTTGATATTTTTTCTTTTGATCTTTTTCTCTTACAAGGTCAGATGTATTTTTCTAGAGAACCTTGCTCTGATGCCAAATTTTGTTGCTAAAATATCACTAGAATGGGGGTTGAATAGGGATTTTGTTGTTTAAAAAGGTTTCTCATGTGTTTTGAAATGTTATCCTCTCTGAGAGGATGCGAACCCGAGGATGGTAATTTAATCCTTTAAATTTGAGCTGAGTAAACAAAAGAGAAAACATAGAGAATGACACACACAACTTTTATATTGGTTCACCCAATGAAGGCTACATCCAGTCCTCACACACTAGTGAGATTTTACTAATGATGATACTGATTAACCTCTCACAGAGATTGATTATACTTTGTGTATTCTTTAGCCTCACCAAGCTTACAATCTTGTTTCTTACAACTTTCAACTATTTCTAAGTGTAACTCACGTGGAAATGACAAAGTGATATGAGTATGATTGTTTCTCTTTGTTGAAATACTTTCTAAAAAGATATTTCAAAGATCTAGTGTATGATTATAGAAACTATAAAGAGAGGATGGAAATTGCTCTTGATAGCTTTAAGTTACTTGATCTTTTTATGCAATGTTGTTGTGTGTTTATGATGAAGAGCATACTTCCTTTTATAAAGACTTTGAAGTGCCATTTCCAAGTGACAAATACTTTATGACTGTTGGGGACTTCAATAAAAAAATCCAATGTCTTTCCTTATATTTACAAAATTTCCATCCAGCTGTCCTTGGACTGGTTCAGTCCATCCTTTTGCACGAGGTTCAAAATTCCTAGGAACTTGGACATGTGTTGTCCTTTTCTTTTTCCTTTCTTTAAGACATGTAAGAGCTACATGTTTTTCTTGTTAGCTACTGCCTTTTTGTAGGTTGATGATGGGTCATTTTCAGCATGTGAGAGAGATATGTTGGGTTGCTTTCAAAGATGTTGACCATAGACCCATCCTAGTATAATCCGTCCCCGTACCTATTCTTTTGCCTTCTGACTTCTTTATTTCAAATGCTTTATTTATTCATTCTTTCATACTGTTTTGCCTTTTCTTAATGAATAAAAAATATTTGTTTCGATGAGGATGAGTATTCTGTAGTTTTGAAGTTTCATCCTCTTACGAGCACTACAAGAAAACATTTGTATACCTACGGAAAAATTACCCACGGATGTTAGTTCGTGAGTAAATTAGTTTTTTTCTACGGAAAAACCTTGTCTATTGTTTAAAAAATAATTTGTTTTTTTTTAATTAATTTCAACGATTTTTCCGTAGGTAACATTAAAAAAGTCTGCGGGTAAAGAAAAAAAATGTGCAACCCACTAAAATTTTGCGAGATTTATTCTTGTTATTTTTACTATACACTACATTTTACAGCGCTTGTGTTTAAATTGCTGTAAAAGCTATGGGAGAGCGCTTCAATTTACATCGCTTTTACAAAAAGCGCTTAAAAGGGTTGTGTAGATAATTTATTTATTTTTAGAAAATTTTTGTGTTGAGTTTTATAAAAAAAAGATTTATGTGAAAACCCAAAATCTGTTCATTCTCAACACCAAAAAGAATTCATTCATTCAAAATTACAACCCTAAACCCTTTTTTTTCTTCTTCCAACCTCCTCCAAATTGCAACTTCCTCCGTCGACTCCGACTACTCTGGATGCCACCTTGTCGATCGTTCTCTCTCAAGGGTAAGTTATATTCCTTTTATATTGTTCTCAAACTTCATCTGGTCCCGGGTCTCTTCCAGTGCTCAAAAAAGTCGTTCGGTTCAGTGAGTTCTGCCTGGTCCCGTTCAGTGAGTTTCGCGGTCGCCCTCACTGAAGGAAAAGACTGACCCATTCGGTGGCTTTAGCGGTCTCCCTCACTGAAAGAAAAGACTGGCCCATTCGGTGGTTTTCGCGGTCGCCCTCACTGAACTTACTTGAATCTGAACTACGATTCATATCGAGTCTTACCGAAAACTAAACAAACCACCGCCGTTCAGAGCTCTTTGGCCGCCACTTCAACGTCTCACTCATAGGTTCTCTCGTTCTCTCTCGTTCTGTAGTTCGCTCTCTCTCTCTCTCTCTCATTTTCTCTCTCTCTTGTTCGTCCTCTCTCGTTTTCTCTTTGTTTCACTCTCGTTCGTTGTCGTTGTCTCGTTTCCTCTCTCTAATTTGTTCTATTTTCATGATTATTTGTTGTGTAAATGAATGTTTATTAATTGATTTGCAAACCTAACTCGTTCTCTCATTTTATTTTTACACAGCTCGTTGAAATCCCTAACATATCATTTCACAGGTAAGAGCTTGAAAATCCCTAACTCTGTTAGTTTAATCTATTAGTGGTAATTAATGAATTGTAATGAATTTGTGTTTGGTTTGCAACTCTGCTGATTACTTGGGGAAATACAGATGTTAGTGAAGCTGAAAGCAATGAATTTGGGAGTTTTAGGAACTATTTGAAGATTTGAAGATTTTTGTTGAGAATTTGCCTTTTGATGTTGATAGTGAGAAATTGGCCTTGCTTTTTGAACAGGTTGGGACTGTAGAAGTTGATGAGGTAAATTCTTATGTTTTGGTTTTCAATTTCAAATATTATGTAATTGTGTTAGTGCTACATAATATCTTATACTTATGGTAGAAACTGTTTAAATGTGGCTCTTGTGTTGTGATTTCAGGTAATTTATAATAAGGATACTGACCGGAGTCATCGATTCGAATTTGCAACCATGAGTACAATGGAAGAAGTTGAGAAGGTTGTGAACAAGTACAGTAGCTTTGTAAGTTTTCCTTTTATCTTTTCTAATGTATGACTGATTCAGCACTGCGAAGGGTTGTGAGTTGTGATGTTATCAAATATGTTGATGCGGGAAACATCTCTCATAAAATGGAGAAAAAAATAGAGGATGCTACCTGCAATGTGTGTTACAAAACATGAGAATTATGAATCGATGCACACTATGAAGAGGAAGCTAAACATATCAATCATATAGTTTTAACGTTTTCTTCCATTTAGAGTTGTAGACTACATTAGTTAATCAGCTTGTGTAAATATCCTTGCGAACCTTGTCGATGTTTACTTTTCAGTGTGTTTGAACCTTCAAAACTTTTTTTTTTTTTAATATCATTTATCGTTTTAAGAAGTATGCCATTTACATTTATATTGTAGTATTGCACAGCTTGTAGCTGCATCCAAATTGACGTTCTGAGGTTGGTCTCTATAGATTGTCGTATTTGTTCCAACAATGCTATGCCCTCATCATAGTACAATGCTGCAAGATTTTAATGGTGGCCAGAAGTTGGTAAAAATGCTTATGGTGGTTTTTGCTTCGTGACATTTGATGATTTGAATACCTGTTTGCTACCATGTATACTTATTTTTGTAACCATATCTACTTATGTCTTAAATTGCAACCTCCGTACAATATTTTTTCAGATTTCGATGGAGAGAGCGTTGGTAGTGACGCAGAATACCTGAACGGCAAGGCAACTTCTAGAGGGGGAAAATCTTCTATGAATCTCAAATCAGCAGCATCTTCATTTAGGTAATCTTTAGCTTTTAATTTGTACATTAATCTCATGAATATGGCTGCAACACTCTGTTCTCTATCTTTTTTCTCTTCTAAAAGGTGGTATGAAACTAAAAAGAACCCAAAAGGTTGTATGAAACTAAAAAGAACCCAAAAGAAAGGCAGCAAGGGAAACAAAAGGTAAGTAACACCAACAGAGATCAATAAAACTGTGATTTGCTGAGGTTCGTGTGTTTATATTACTTGATGAGAGTCTACGTTGGTAACTTGCCATGGGATGTCGACATTTCTCGCTTGGAACAAATTTTCAATGAACATGGTAAGGTTGAGAGTGTTTGGGTAGTCTATGACAAAGAGATCGGTCGATCACTATGGTTTTGGCTTTGTTACAATGTCCAGTGAGAATGATATGAATGAAACCATCTGTGCTCTTGACGGTCAGGTGAGGCAGAAGTTATTTCTTACTTAATCGTTTATAACATAACATGTATCGGTAAATAAATGTGCTTAACGGAAGCACCAAGATTTCTTGAGGCTAATTAATGTTATTGAGACAATGTTGTGAAGAGACTTATGATAAGTTTGGAATCATTACGAGGATTACATGTGTGATTAATTTTTTTTTATTTTTCATATTGCAGAGCTTGAACGGAGGCACTTAGAGTGCATGTTGTTGAGGAAAGGCCCAGACGCAACACTTTCTGAGTCCAAGAAATTTTCACTTTTAAAGTGAGTGTTGGCTGATTTATTTTTTTCTTCTTAATGGTTGAGGTTACAATTTCATTTTTTTTTTATTTTCAGATGTTCCTTTTGGCAAATGGTTTCATATTAGAATTGTATATTTTTGATGTTATTAATTATGTCCACATGAAAATTATTAAAGCTATGATTCCAATTTTAAAAGAAAATCTCTCCAAAATATCGTGTTACTTGAGTAATGTTACTTGTGAATTTTCCGTGGGTAAGTATGTTTTTTTACCCACGGAAACTCTATGAGTAACGTTGCCCACGGAGAATCGGTGAGTCATACTATCTACAGACATTCCTTAAGTAATTGTATCCCACTGCTTTGATGTAGCTAAATATCACTAGAAGGGGGGTTGAATAGGGATTTTGCTGTAAAAAATAATTTTCAAGTGTTTTTAAAACTATCCTCTCGCTGAGGATGGAAAGTCCGAGGATGGGTTTTTCAAACCTTCAGTTTTGAGTTGAGCAAAAGAGTGAGAGAGAAATATGAGAGAGACATGCACAATTTTATACTGGTTCACCCAAATATGGCTACGTCCAGTCCTCACACCCTTGTGAGATTTTACTAAAGTTCAAAACAGATAAAATTCACACTGAGGATGATTACACAATGTGTATTCTTTAGCTTCACCAAGCTTACAATCAATTTTCAAATATTTCCAAGTGTATCTCACTTGGAAATTGCAAAGTAATATGAGAGTGTTGATTCTAAATACTTTCTCAAAGGATTCACAAAGATATAGTGTAGGATTGAAGAAAGTAGGTAGTGAGGATGGGTGTTGCTCTTTATAGCTTTAAGATGCTTGATCTTTTTATGCAATTGTGTTGTGTGTCGTATGATGAAGATCTTGTTTCATTTTATAGAGGTCCAAGCTCTTGATGACTAGGTTGATTTCAACTTTTGAGGTGATGTTGACAAGAGAGAAGGCTACCCTCTTACATAGCATTGTCATACTCGGTCCGAGGATCAGATCTGCTTTCACATGTGATCTTCCATTTTTGGCTTGTTTATTGTTGCCTTTCGTTAACTTGACTTCTTCATGTATTAATTCATGCAAGCACAATAAATGATCTAATTTTAGCCTTTGCACATGCTTGATGGGTTACTTTCAAGTTTGTTGGACCATCCTCAACCTATTTTGTCATCCTCTAGACTTAGATCTAGCTAT
This sequence comes from Cicer echinospermum, assembly GCA_002896215.2. Taxonomy (NCBI): domain Eukaryota; kingdom Viridiplantae; phylum Streptophyta; class Magnoliopsida; order Fabales; family Fabaceae; genus Cicer; species Cicer echinospermum. The sequence goes on from PGTU02000005.1 coordinate 28,911,410, forward strand.
TCTTGTCCTTTTCCTTTTCGCCTTCTAACTTCTTTATTTCAAATACTTTTATTTATTCATTCTTTGACTTTGTTGTGCATTTATTTAATGAATAAAAGCATATGTTCTGGAGAGTGTTGAGACAAAATCTCTCAAATGATTTTAATGATAAGTTTGAACGTAGTGAAATCTCACAAGGGTGTGAGGACTAGACGTAGCCATCTTTGGGTGAACCAGTAGAAAATTGTGTGTGTGTCTCTCATATTCTTCTCTTACTCTTTCGCTCAAGTTAAAAACTAAAGGGTTGAAAATAATCCATCCTCGGATTTACCATCCTCAGCGAGTGGATAGTTTTAAAATCTCTTGAAAATTATTTTTAAAACAGCAAAATCCCTATTCAACTCCCCCCCCCCCCCCCTTCTAGTGATATTTAGCTACATCAGAGAGGACAAGTATGTGCAGATTTGAGACTCCATCCTCTTCACGAGGCTATCCTCAGGAATTTTAGTCCTTCAATTTTGTATCAGATTTTTCTCCTTTTTGCCTTGGTGATTAATAACCTATTTTCTTATATGAATACACTTAAAAGCACATACTAGTCATTAACCACAATCATAATCTTTTAAGTAATTTTGTTATCATTAAAATCATTTGAGAGATTTTGTCTCAACAATCTCCCTTTTTTTGATGATGACAAAATTCTTTAGATTATGATTTTAAATAAGACAAGTTCATAAGATAAAATGTTTATGCTCGCCCTCAATCATATGTGTAATAACTTTTAAAAATAAAAATCATTAGTCCCCCTAAATATATGCCACATGTTTTGAGATAATAGAATTTTAACCATAAATAAAACTTCATAAAACTAAAACAGTATTCCAAAGTTTTGTTCAACATAGCATAAACATCAAACATAATTCATAGGCAACACAATAATTCAACTTTACAAACATAGGCAACACAATAATTCAACTTTAAAAACATAGGCAACACAATAATTCAACTTAACAAACAGTTTAACGCAAAACAACTATTGGATTAAGCATAATCGTTCTCCCCCTGAATTTGGCAGCATCAAAAAAAAGTAACCACATATTTAGTCTGATGAGGATGGTTCGTCTGATGAGGATGAAGGAGATGGAACATCAGAGGATGGCTGGGCTGGTAGCTCAGGAGGATGATCTCCAGGAGAAATAGTAGGGACCAAGTGTTTGGTAACCCATTCAAGAATGAGACCAAATTGAACCAAAGAGTTCTCAAAGTGAGTGAAGCAGTGAAGGATTTTCTTCTGGTCTTTCCTAATTAATTTGAGAAGTTTCATCTTCTTCCTTTCCTCAGTCCTCTTGCTAGGAACCGAGTCCTTAAGGTGATCATTGACGCTGGAACTCTTATTTTGAGAGCTCCCAGATTTGTCCTTAGAATAGTGATGAATAGTTGTAGTAAAATAAGAGTCAAGGGAACTGAACACACTCGTGACCTCAGGGAGAGGTTGGGCAGGTTTTTCAAAGTTTGCAGTAGGAGGAATTTGTTGCAAAAAATCTAGTGGTGGGAGCACATCTTTATCCATTGGCATGGTTGGAGGAGAAGCCATAGGCACATCCGTAGGAGAGGGAGGATAAGATATAATGAGATCAAAATATAACTCCCCACCATCTTCCATATTTTGAAGAGGAGTTGATGTGAAGGTATCCTCAGGGATAGGATCGGCTTCATGAAGGGGAGTCAGTTTGTGGATTGGTGAAGACTGAGTTGGAACCCATTTAGGAACATACACTTCCTCATTTAGGAACCCATTCAAAAAGGCACTTTTGACATCCATTTGAAATAGTTTTATACCTTTATGAGTTGCATAAGCTAAGAGGATTCTTATTGCTTCAAGTCTTGCTACGGGTGCAAACGTTTCATCATAATCAATTCCTTCTTGTTGATTGTACCCTTATGCCACTAGTCTTGCTTTATTTCTAATGACTTCTCCATCCTCATTTAGTTTGTTTCTAAATATCCATTTAGTCCCAATAATGGATTTGTCCAGAGGATGGGGTACAAGATTCCATAACTTGTTTCTTTCAAACTGTGAGAGTTCTTCCATCATAGCTTCATCCCATGATTTATCACCAATAGCTTGATCAATCGTTTTGGGTTCAACTTGTGATATCATGGTCATGTTGGAAGTATTTTCCCTTAGAGAGTTTCTGGTTCTCACACCATTTGTAGTATTTCCAATGACTAGATCTAGAGGATGATGCGTGACTGTTTTCCATCCTCTTGGAGGTTGCTGAGAGGTTGAGTCAGACATATCCTCTTCGTGAGGACCGGGTGCTTGAGAGGATGATTTTTCATCTTCTTCATCCTTATCCATTTTCTCTAAACACAAGTCATCAAACTCATCAAAAATAACATGCATGGATTCCTCCACAGTTTGAGTCCTAAGATTATATATTCTATAAGCTTTTGAAGTTGTGGAGTATCCTAGAAAAATTCCTTTATCAGATTTTGGATCAAACTTTCCCAAATTTTCTTTATTATATAGAATGTAGCAATAACACCCAAATATGTGAAAATAGGAAATATTTGGTTTTCTCCCTTTCCATAATTCATATGGAGTTTTGTTTAAAATTTTTCTAATGGATGTACGATTTGAAATATAACAAGCGGTGTTAATGGCTTCGGCCCAAAAATATTTTTCAATATTGGCTTCATTTAAATAGTTCTAGCCATTTCTTGTAAAGTTCTATTTTTCCTTTCAAACAACCCCATTTTTTGGGAGTTCTTGGACAGAAAAAGTTGTGAGAAATACCATTTTCTTCACAAAGATTTTTTAAAAGATTCATTTTCAAATTCACCTCCATGGTCACTTCTCACCGAGACAATTTTTTATCCTTTTTCATTTTGAATCTTTTTGCAAAAATGGTGAAATGCCTCAAAGGCTTCATCTTTGTGTTTTAAAAATAGAACCCAAGTAAAGCGACAAAAAATCATCAACAATTACAAAGCCATATCTTTTTCCACTAAGACTTGGAATTTGATAGGACCAAAAAGATCAATGTGAATGAGTTCAAGAGGATGATTTTTTGAAACAAAGTTTTTAGAGTGAAAACTACTTTAACTTGTTTTCCTTTCACACAAGCTTCACAAAACTTTGTCTTTTTGAAAATTGATTTTTGGAAGTCCTTTTACTAAGTCTAAATTTGCCAATTTAGAAATAGTGTTTAAGCTTGTGTGACCGTCTCGTTTGTGCCAAATCCATTTATCTTTTACAAGTTATGTTTTAAGCCATCCACATATTGAACATTTTCAATTTTTGCAGAATTATTCTTACCAATAATACTTATTCCTTTTATTTGAGCTTTATCATTATTACCAAATGTGACTGATCCTCCATCCTTTATCTCCAATGACATGAAGCAGTGCTTATCTCCCGTCATATCCTTGAGCAACCACTGTCCAAGTACCAAGGCTTTCTCTTGTTGATTAGAGGATGAACCTGTTTTAGAGTTTAAAAGAACTTAGGTACCCATATAGCTTTGGGTCCTTGTTGGTTAGTTTTTCCTCTTTTGAGGACATTCCTTTTATGATGGCAAATAGAATCATGGTGCCCATGTTTACCACAGAATGAGCATGCTGCTTTTCATTGTTAGCTTTCTTCTTAGCATGACAAATTTTGGAAGTATGCCCAAGTTTTTTGCAAAAGTGCATTTAGGCATATCCTCTCGTTTTTAGGCAAGAAAAAGTTTTCATATAATTTTTGTTTTTGAGAGCTTTTAAAACCAATTCCAGCCTTGTCAAATATTCCAGATTGGGACCCATTATCTTTTGAAATGTTTCTATAGATTTGACAAAGTTGGAAATATCATTTTTTAGTTCCCTAACCTCAGTTTTCAAAATTTCCTTTTCTGTATCCTCGTCAGGAGGATGAGCTTCAAGAATTTTGTTTGTTTCTCAGAATTTTGAAAGTGAGATTGCTGCAAATCTTGAATGATTTTAACATATTCATCATTCTTTTTCTGTAGCTCCTCATTTAGTATCTTTATCTCAACAAGTTGGTTTTTTTTAAACATGCATTTTTGAGATAAAGTGTATGAGTTATTTAAAAGGCTATCAAATTCAATTTCTAATTTTTCACAATTAGGACATAAATCAGAAATACTTACCTTTTCATTTTCTGATTTTGCCATGAGACATAGGTTGGCCTCTTCTTCCTTTCTTTGCTCCGAGGATGACTCATCACTATCATCCCAAGTGATCATCATGGATTTGTTTTTGTATGGAAATTTTCTAGAGTTCCTTTTGTTGAGAGGACACTCAGCTTTGTAGTGTCCCATCTTGTTGCATCCATAACAAGTTATTTGACTTTTGTTTAATATCCTCTGGATTTTTCTGGAAGGAAAAATGTGATTCAAATCTGAGGATGGAAAATGTTGAGGACGAAAATTGCTGAAGATGGAAAACCGTGAGGATGGCCTGCGAATTGAAAAATCTTCAGATCTGCACAATTTGTGCCCTCACCAGAACAAATGCCTTTATTCATTAAAGAAATGAACAACAATAAATACATAAAGTATTTGAAATCAAAAAGTCAGAGGGTCAAAGGAAAATGATGAATATAGCCAGATCTTGAATCCAGAGGATGGCAGACTCGGATGAGGATGGTTCAGCAAAGTTGAAAGCAACCCATCAAGCATGTGCAAAGACTAAAATCAGACCATTTATTGTGCTTGCATGAATGAATACATAAAGAAGTCAAGTTAAAGAAAGGCAACAAGAAACAAGCCAAAAATAGACAATCACATGTTGCTGCCAAATCTGATCCTCGGACTAGAGGATGATAGACCCATGTAATAGGGTGGCTTTCTCTCTCTTGTCAACATCACCTCAAAAGCTGAAATCAACCTAGTCCTTAAAGTTTTCGAAAAGGTTGCAGCTCACATGGTCAAAGAAACAGCTTTGCACTTCTGATAAAAGAGAATAGACAAGGACATGTCAAGATCAAGTTACAAGAAAGTTGTGCTTGTGCGAGGATGGCTGTTGCCTGGGCTAGAAAAGCTGAATGGCAGTTCTCTAATTATGATGAAAAACCTTGGATCTTTAGAAATGAGTTCCAATGGTCATCAAAGAGCTTAGACCCCTATAAAATGCAACAAGATCTCCATCATAAGATACACAACACAATTGCACAAAAAGATCAAGCATCTTAAAGCTATCAAGAGCAATACCCATCCTTACTTCATACTTTCTTTGATCCTACACTATATCTTAGGAAATCCTTTGAGAAAGTATTAAGTATCAATCACTCTCATACCACTTTGTAATTTCCTTGTGAGTTACACTTGAAAATATTTGAATATTGATTGTAAGCTTGGTGAAGCTAAAGAATACACAGTTTGTAATCATCCTCAGCGTGAGGTTGATTAGTTTGAACGTTAGTGAAATCTCACAAGGGTGTGAGGACTAGACGTAGCCATTTTTGGGTGAACCAATATAAAATTGTGTGTGTCTCTCTCATATTCTTCTCTTACTCTTTCGCTTAAGTTAAAACTAAAGGGTTGAGAAAAAATCCATCCCCGGACTTACCATCCTCAGCGAGAGGATAGTTTTAAAATCTATTGAAAATTATTTTTAAACAGCAAAATCCCTATTCAATCCCCCCTTCTAGTGATATTTAGCTACATCAATTGGCATCAGAGCAAGATTCTCTAAAAAAATACACCTAACAGTGTAAGAGAAAAGATCCAAAAAGAAAAATGTCAAAAGCTAAGTATATTCCTGAAGGATGATCATCCAGCTGACCTCCCTACTTTGATGGTACAGATTACTACCACTGGAAAGGTAAGATGAGACTATTTCTCATATCACAAGACAACAACATGTGGTCTGTGGTGGAAAATGGAGATCACGTCATCAAAACCAACAACACAGATGCAACCTCCGATGAGAAACCTCAAGCACAATGGACGGCAGATGAAAATTCAAAGGTACTCCTAAACTCTAAAGCTAATTTATTTCTAACATGTGCTTTGAGCAGGGTAGAATATGATAGAGTTGAAGAGTGCAAAAACGGTAAGGAGCTTTGGGATACTCTAAGGATCCATCATGAAGGATCAAACCATGTAAAAGAAGCAAGGATAGACATGGGAGTAAGAGATTTCGAACTATTCGAAATGAAGGAGGAGGAAACTATTGATGAAATGTTCTCAAGGTTGACAATCATATTAAATAACTTGAGATCTCTTGAAAAGGTATACTCCGTTCAAGAAAGGATAAGAAAAATCCTAAGAAGTTTACCAAAAGAATGGAGGCCAATGGTAACTACCATTACAGAAGCAAAAGATTTGACCAACATGAAATTAGAAGATTTAGTTGGAACTCTAAGAGCTCATGAACCATTGTTGTTGGCTGACAAACAAAATAAAAAGGGAAGAACGATTGCTCTAAAAACCAGCCAAACAGAACGCTCATCCTCCAAGAATAATGAAGATGTCATAACAAAGGAAAACGCAGAGTATCCTCTGTCTGAGGATGAGGATGAACTCGCTCTGATTTCCAGAAAAATTCAGAGGATGATAAACAGAAGAGGACAGAATAGAGGACCTCCTCAAAAAGAAAAAATTGACAAAAGTCAAATAACTTGTTATGGATGCAACAAGATGGGACACTACAAAACTGAGTGTCCTCTCAACAAAAGGAACTCTAGAAAATTTCCATACAAAAACAAATCCATGATGATTACTTGGGATGATAGTGACGAGTCATCCTCGGAGGAAGAAAAGGAAGAAGAGGCCAACGTTTGTCTCATGGCAAAATCAAAAATTGAAAAGGTAAGTATTTCTGATCTATGTCCTAATTGTGAAAAAATTAGAAATTGAATTTGATAGCCTCTTAAATGACTCAAACACTTTATCTCAAACATGTATATTTCAAAAAAACCAACTTGTTGAGATAAAGAAACAAAATGAGGAGCTTCGGAAAAAGAATGATGAATATGTTAAAATCATTCAAGATTTGCAGCAATCTCACTTTCAAAATTCTGAGAAACAAAAAGTTCTTAACGAGAGGATAGTCGAAACACATCCTCAACCTCCTGACGAGGATACAGAAAAGGAAATTTTGAAAACTGAGGTTAGGGAACTAAAAAATGATATTTCCAACTTTGTCAAATCTACAGAAACATTTCAAAAGATAATGGGGTCTCAGTCTGGAATATTTGACAAGGCTGGAATTGGTTTTGAAAGCTCACAAAAACAAAAATTATATGAAAAATTTTTCTTGCCTAAAAAACGAGACGATAGTCCTAAATGCACCAAGGATTTGCTCAAAAAATATAACATGAGTTCAGCCAAGAGTATAGGAACTCCTATGCACCCATCCTCCATACTCCACAAAGATGATGAAGGAACTCCAATATCTGAAAAGGAGTACAAAGGGATGATAGGATCATTGTTGTAATTAACAGCCAGCAGACTGGACATAGTCTTTGCAATCGCTCTTTGTGTAAGATTTCAATCCTCTCCTAAAGAATCCCATCTCACTGCAGTAAAAAGGATTTTTAGATACCTTGTTGGCACTATAAATCTGAGAACTTGGTACAAGAAATGTTCCAATCTTGACCTCAAAGCTTATTGTGATGTCGATTACGCGGGTGACAAAGTTGAAAGAAAAAGCACAAGTGGTGCTTGCCAATTTCTGGGTAAATCCCTAATAAGTTGGTCATGCAAAAAACAGAGTACCATTGCTCTTTCAACTACTAAAGCAGAGTATGTATCAGCCGCTCAACGTTGCTCACAACTACTATGGATAAAAAATCAGCTTGAGGATTACTCGCTAAGGTACGCAAAAATTCCCATCCTCTAAAGCAGAGTATAAATCTTTCTAAAAATCCCATTCAACATTCTAGATCTAAGCACATTGAAATTAAACATCATTTTATAAGAGATCATGTGCAAAAAAGGGGATTTTAGAACTGATTTTTATTGACACTGAAAATCAATTAGCAGATATTTTTACCAAACCTCTCCAAGACGATAGGTTCAAAAAGATCTTGGAGGAACTTTCAATTCTTAATTTGTCTAAAATTAATTGATTTATCTTGGTTATGTTCCTTTATTATATTATTATAAGTTTTATTAAATAATAATCCAAAAAGTATCTGTTGTTCTATTTAAATAAGTATATACATTTTTAGTTAAACCTGTGAGGATAGCAAAACCACCAGAGGAAGAAATGTCCTTATTGGTGTAACGTCCCTTGACATGGCAGCCTAGAAAAATGAAGCACACGCCTTCTCTCTCATTGGGCAGCACACGTGGCGCATGCCTCCGTGTTTTACGCCGTGCATTTAATGCATTAACGGCTACATGTCCACAAATGTCTTAGTCATCATCACGCTAGGTTCCTAGGTTACGGCGCAATTAATTTTTCCTTTCTCTCACACGTTTCCTCCCAAGCTCATCCTGTACATCTTCCATCCTTTTCTATATTTCTCCCCCGTCCTCTATCATTCTCACTCATCAACCATCTGTTCAAAAAACCTCTCTTTACCCAACAGTTGCTTCCTGCACCATTTCTTTTCAATGGCTCGAACCAAAGTTACTGTAAAACGCAAAATCTCATATCAAGAACCAGAAGAGAACCAAGATGTCTACTCAAGCATTGAGTCAGATTATCATGAGGAAACCCAATCTGAAGCAAATTCCATGAACACCATTTCTTCATCTCAACCATCCAAAAGTTCTTCTCCTTCTATCACTCCAAAAATTTCCAAAAACTCATCCTCTTCAGCTACCTCCAGGCGCTCTTCCAGAATCATGTTTGGAGCCGTTTCATCCAACAAGGCACCTCCTCAGGATAATAAGATCCATGTCATCAATTCTGATGATTCAGAGACCACTCTCCCTGTTGAACCTACACAACAGCCTCCTATTGTGAAATCAACCTCCAAAATTCCAACTCCTAAAAAGGCTAAACCTTCTTCACCAAAACCCCCATCATCTTCCACAAAAAATTCTGAAATCACTTCACTGTTTGATTCGGCCGAATTAGAGACTATCTACATCTCAAAATGGCAAAACAAGTATGTGGTCAATGGTAAAATCGTTGACCTTGTTGATATCAAACAAGGAGGGTTCAATGTTGAAGAAATATTTGACCAACTCGGATGGACCTCTTTTTTCAAAGTCAATGAACCTCAGTACCCTCGCCTAGTAAGGGCTTTCTACGCTTCTTCAAAAGGTTCAAAAGGCACCACTAATCTCAGTATGGTGCTAAAAGGGGTTCATATGGAAATTAATCCCACCACACTATGTCAAATCCTTGATATACGTGATGAAGGAGCCTACTGCTTATCTGAGACATGGTATTCACAATGTGTCATCACTAGAACCTCTGTGCTCCAAAGCACACTCATCAAAACCTCCCAAACCGTTGGTTGCCTCCAACCTCGTCCCCGTGTGTCGTATCCTTCACAATATATGTGTTCACTCCATCACGTCCCGGGCTGGCAGTTTTGAGAAGGTCACAGAGCTTGACCTCATGATTATTCATCACTTGATAACTGGTACTCCTCTTCATTTGGGTCATGTTATTTTTACCTTCACATTGAATGCTCTTATGATGGGACAATCTGCTCCCTATGGGATGATTTTGACAAAAATCTTCAAATTTTTCAAAATCCCATTTGAGGATGAACACTCCATCCATTTCAACCACACCTTTTCTATGAAGAATATTAAACAGATGAAGATTCAAAATGATGACCGCCCTGCCTCCAAGAAACGGAAAGCTCGTCCTTCCTCCTCTCTTTCTCAAAAATCTGAAGCTGAAACCACTCAACCTCCACTTGAGGATACACCATCACCACTTATTCTAGAACCCACCTCTCCACTGCATAACTCTCTTGATGCCGATCCTATCCTTGAGGATACCTTCACATCAACTCCTCTTCAAAATATGGAAGATGGTGAGGAGTTATACTTTGATCTCAATTTATCTTATCCTCCCTCTCCTACAAATGTGCCTATGGCTTCTCCTCCAATTGTTCCAGTGGATGAAGATGTGCTCCCACCACCAGATTTTTCGCAACAAAACTCCTCATGCTGCAAACTTTGAAAAACTTGCCCAACCTCTCCCTGAGGTCACAGGTGTGTTCAGTTCCCTTGACTCCTTTTTTACTGCCACGACTAATAACCATTCAAAGGACAAGGTTGGGAGCTCTCAGAATAAGAGTTCCAGTGTAAATGATCAGCCTAAGGACTCAATTCCTAGCACAAGGACTGAGGACAGCAAGGAACAAAAGCAAATGAAACTGCTCAAATTAATTAGAAAGGGTCAGAAGAAAATCCTTCACAGCTTCACTCATTTTCAGAACTCCTTGGTTCAGTTTGGTCTCATTCTTGAATGGGTTACCAAACACTTGGCTCCCACTATTGCTCCTGGAGATCATCCTCCTAAGCTACCAACCCATCCTTCCTCTGTTGTTTCATCACCCTCATCCTCATCAGACGAGCCTTCCTTATCTGATTAAACATGTGGTTATTTATTTTTGAAGCTGCCAAATTCAGGGGGAGAATGATTATGTTTTTTGATTATCCAGTTGTTTTGTGTTAATGTTATTAAACTGTTTGAATTATTGTGTTGCTTATGCTTGTTAAGTTGAATTGTTGTGTTGCCTATGAACCCATGTTTATGTTTTGTTGAACAAATCTTTAAATTATTATCTTATTATCATGATGTTTTATGTATGGTTAAAATCATGTTATCTCAACACTTTGGCATACATTTAGCGGGAGTAATGATTTTTAGTTTTAAAAATTATTACACATATGATTGAGGGGGAGCATAAACATTTTATCTTTGTCTTATTTAAAATCATAATCTAAAGAATTTTTTCATCATCAAAAAGGGGGAGATTGTTGAGACAAAATCTCTCAAATGATTTTAATGATAACAAAATTACTTAAGAGATTATGATTGTGGTTAATGACTAACATGTGCTCTTGAGTGTATTCATATAAGAAAATAGGTTATTAATCATTAAGGCAAAAAGAAGGAAAATATGATTCAAATCTGAGGATGGAAAAAGTTGAGGATGGAAATTGCTGAAGATGGAAAACCGTGAGGATGGCCTGCGAATTGGAAAATCTTCCGATCTGCACAATTTGTGCCCTCACCAGAACAAATGCCTTTATTCATTAAAGAAATGCACAACAATGTCAAACAATGAATAAATAAAGTATTTGAAATCAAAATTCATAAGGTCAAAGGAAAATGATGAATATAGCCAGATCTAGAATCCAGAGGATGGCAAACTAGGCTGAGGATGGTTCAGCAAAGTTGAAAACAACCCATCAAGCATGTGCAAAGACTAAAATCAGACCATTTATTGTGCTTGCACGAATGAATACATAAAGAAGTCAAGTTAAAGAAAGGCAACAAAAAACAAGCCAAAAAATGACAATCACATGTTGCTGCCAGATCTGATCCTCGGACTAGAGGATGACAGACCTATGTAATAGGGTGGCTTTCTCTCTCTTGTCAACATCACCTCAAAAGTTGAAATCAACCGAGTCCTTAAAGTTTTCGAAAAGGTTGCGGCTCACATGGTCAAAGAAACAGCTTTGCACTTCTGATAAAAGAGAATAGACAAGGACATGTCAATATCAAGTTACAAGAAAGTTGTGCATGCGCGAGGATGGTTGCTGCCTGGGCTAGAAAAGCTGAATGGCAGTTCTGTAATTATGATAAAAAATCTTGGATCTTTAGAAATGAGTTCCAACGGTCATCAAAGAGCTTGGACCCCTATAAAATGCAACAAGCTCTCCATCATAAGATACACAACACAATTGCACAAAAAGACCAAGCATCTTTAAGCTATCAAGAGCAATACCCATCCTCACTTCATACTTTCTTTGATTCTACACTATATCTTTGTAAATCCTTTGAGAAAGTATTAAGTATCAATCACTCTCATACCACTTTGTAATTTCCTTGTGAGTTACACTTGTAAATATTTGAATATTGATTGTAAGCTTGGTGAAGCTAAAGAATACACAGTTTGTAATCATCCTCGGCGTGAGGTTGATCAGTTTGAACGTTAGTGAAATCTCACAAGGGTGTGAGGACTAGACGTAGCCATCTTTGGGTGAACCAGTAGAAAATTGTGTGTGTGTCTCTCATATTCTTCTCTTACTCTTTCGCTCAAATTAAAACTAAAGGGTTGAAAATAATCCATCCTCGGATTTACCATCCTCAGCGAGTGGATAGTTTTAAAATCTCTTGAAAATTATTTTTAAACAGCAAAATCCCTATTCAACCTCCCCCCCCCCCCCCCCCCCCCCTTCTAGTGATATTTAGCTACATCAGAGAGGACAAGTATGTGCAGATTTGAGACTCCATCCTCTTCACGAGGCTATCCTCAGGAATTTTAGTCCTTCAATTTTGTATCAGATTTTTCTCCTTTTTGCCTTGGTGATTAATAACCTATTTTTCTTATATGAATAGACTTAAAAGCACATACTAGTCATTAACCACAATCATAATCTTTTAAGTAATTTTGTTATCATTAAAATCATTTGAGAGATTTTGTCTCAACAATCTCCCTCTTTTTGATGATGACAAAATTCTTTAGATTATGATTTTAAATAAGACAAGTTCATAAGATAAAATGTTTATGCTCGCCTCAATCATATGTGTAATAACTTTTAAAAATAAAATCATTAGTCCCCCTAAATATATGCCACATGTTTTGAGATAATAGAATTTTAACCATAAATAAAACTTCATAAAACTAAAACAGTATTCCAAAGTTTTGTTCAACATAGCATAAACATCAAACATAATTCATAGGCAACACAATAATCCAACTTTACAAACATAGGCAACACAATAATTCAACTTTACAAACATAGGCAACACAATAATTCAACTTAACAAACAATTTAACGCAAAACAACTATTGGATTAAGCATAATCGTTCTCCCCCTGAATTTGGCAGCATCAAAAAAAAGTAACCACATATTTAGTCTGATGAGGATGGTTCGTCTGATGAGGATGAAGGAGATGGAACATCAGAGGATGGCTGGGCTGGTAGCTCAGGAGGATGATCTCCAGGAGAAATAGTAGGGACCAAGTGTTTGGTAACCATTCAAGAATGAGACCAAATTGAACCAAAGAGTTCTCAAAGTGAGTGAAGCAGTGAAGGATTTCTTCTGGTCTTTCTAATTAATTTGAGAAGTTTCATCTGCTTCCTTTCCTCAGTCCTCTTGCTAGGAACCGAGTCCTTAAGGTGATCATTGACGCTGGAACTCTTATTTTGAGAGCTCCCAGATTGTCCTTAGAATAGTGATGAATAGTTGTAGTAAAAAAAGAGTCAAGGGAACTGAACACACTCGTGACCTCAGGGAGAGGTTGGGCAGGTTTTTCAAAGTTTGCAGTAGGAGGAATTTGTTGCAAAAAATCTAGTGGTGGGAGCACATCTTTATCCATTGGCATGGTTGGAGGAGAAGCCATAGGCACATCCGTAGGAGAGGGAGGATAAGATATAATGAGATCAAAATATAACTCCCCACCATCTTCCATATTTTGAAGAGGAGTTGATGTGAAGGTATCCTCAGGGATAGGATCGGCTTCATGAAGGGGAGTCAGTTTGTGGATTGGTGAAGACTGAGTTGGTGTGGGGACAGGTGAGTCAGGAGAAGGAGTAGCATCATGAGAGTTACACAGTGGAGAGGTGGGTTCTGGAATAAGTGGTGATGGTGTATTCTTAGGTGGAGGTTGAGTGGTTTCAACTTTAGATTTTTGAGAAAGAGAGGAAGAATAACGAACTTTCCGTTTCTTGGAGGCAGGGCAGTCATCATTTTGAATCTTCATCTGTTTAATATTCTTCATAGAAAAAGTGTTGTTGAAGTGAATGGAGTGTTCAACCTCAAGTGGGATTTTGAAAAATTTGAAGATTTTTGTCAAAATCATCCCATAGGGAACATATCGTCCCATCACAACAGCATTCAACATGAAGGTAAAAATAACATGACCCAAATGAAGAGGAGTATCAGTTATCAAGTGATGAATAATCATGAGGTCAAGCTCCGCGACCTTCTCAAAACTTCCAGCCCGAGGCATGATGGAGTGAACACAGATATTGTGAAGGATACGACACAAGGGGACGAGGTTGGAGGCTACCAACGGTTTGGGAGGTTTGATGAGTTTGCTTTGGAGCACAGATGTCCTAGTGATGACACATTGTGAATACCATGTCTCATATAAGCAATAGGCTCCTTCATCACGTATATCAAGGATTTGACATAGTGTGGTGGGATTAATTTCCATATGAACCCCTTTTAGCACCATAATGAAATTAGTGGTGCCTTTTGATCCTTTTGAAGCAGCGTAGAAAGCCCTTACTAGGCGAGGGTACTTAGGTTCATTAATTTTGAAAAAAGAGGTCCATCCGAGTTGGTCAAATATTTCTTCAACATTGAATCCTCCTTGTTTGATATCAGCAAGGTCAATGATTTTACCATTGACCACAGACTTGTTTTGCCATTTTGAGATGTAGATAGTCTCTAATTCGGCCGAATCATACAGTGTAGTGATTTCAGAATGTTTTGTGGATGAGAATGGGGGTTTTGGTGAAGAAGGTTTGGCCTTTTTAGGAGTTGGAATTTTGGAGGTAGATTTTGCAGGAGGAGGCTGTTGTGCAGGTTCAACAGGGAGATTGGTCTCTGAATCATCAGAATTGATGACATGGATCGTATTGTCCTGAGGAAGTGCCTTTTTAGATGAAATGACTTCAAACATGATTCTGGAAGAGCGCCTGAAGGGAGCTGAGGAGGATGAGTTTTTGGAGATTTTTGGAGTGATAGAAGGAGAAGAAGAAGAAGAACTTTTGGATGGTTGAGAGGAAGAAATGGTGTTCATGGAATTCGCTTCAGATTGGGTTTCCTCATGATAATCTGACTCAGTGCTTGAGTAGACATCTTGGTTCTCTTCTGGTTCTTGATATGAGATTTTGCGTTTTGCAGTAACTTTGGTACGGGCCATTGATCAGAAAAGACTTGGAAAACAACTGATGAGTAAAGAGAGGTTTTGAGCAGAGGGTTGATGAGTGAGGAAGATGGAGGACATGAAATACATAGATGAGGATGGAAGATGTACAGGGAGTACGTGTGAGGAAACGTGAGAAGAAAGGAAAATTAATGCGTCGTTTGCCTAGGAACCTAGTGTGATGATGGATGAGACAGGTTGAGTCACGTGGCCGTAAATGCATTAAATGCACGGCGTGAAGCACGAAGGCATGCACCACACATGTTGGCCAATGAGAAAAGAGACGCGTGTTGTTTTCTTGTCTGGCGTGTCAAGGGAGGTTACACCAATAAGGACATTCCGTCCTCTAGTGGTTTATGCCATCCTCACAGTTTTATACTAAAACTATATATTCATTTAAAACAAAAACAGCAGAAATTTTTGGATTTTTTATTTAATAAAAAATATTAAGATAAATATAATAAAGGAACATAAACAGGATAAATCAATTAATTTTAGACAAATTAAGGATTGAGAGTTCCTCCAAGATCTTTTTGAACCTATCCTCTTGGAGAGGATTGGTAAAAATATCTGCTAATTGATTTTCAGTGTCAATAAAAATCAGTTCTAAATCCCCTTTCTGCGCATGAGGAGCTTAACCTCTCATACCAAGCTCGAGGAGCTTGCTTTAAACCATAAAAAGCTTTTGAGAGTTTGAACACATGGTTCGGCCTCTTCTCATCCTCAAACCCAGGAGGTTGACGAACATACACTTCCTCATTTAGGAACCCATTCAAAAAGGCACTTTTGACATCCATTTGAAATAGTTTTATACCTTTATGAGTTGCATAAGCTAAGAGGATTCTTATTGCTTCAAGTCTTGCTACGGGTGCAAACGTTTCATCATAATCAATTCCTTCTTGTTGATTGTACCCTTATGCCACTAGTCTTGCTTTATTTCTAATGACTTCTCCATCCTCATTTAGTTTGTTTCTAAATATCCATTTAGTCCCAATAATGGATTTGTCCAGAGGATGGGGTACAAGATTCCATAACTTGTTTCTTTCAAACTGTGAGAGTTCTTCCATCATAGCTTCATCCCATGATTTATCACCAATAGCTTGTGTTGGTATCAGTGACCTCGCAATAAAGAAAATATATCAGTTTTCGTTACCAAATTAATCAGTATCAAGCGCACAGCGGATATTAAATTTTGAGGCATGCAAAGTTAGCAATATAGAAATTAAAGAGAGAGAGTTAGAGAAGAAAACACAGAGATTTATCCTGGTTCGGTTGTTCCACAACAACCTACGTCCAGTCCTGAAAATCCAATCGGATTTCAGATTTTCTTCTACTTCATAGAAAGAATCAATTACAAGATTGTCCAGTTTCCCTCCCTGAAAACCTATCTATCTCTAATTATGTCTTTCCTATTGAATACCCCTCTGATCCTTGAAGACACTCAGCAGCCTATCACAGAATCAAAGTACAACTCTTCCTTGTTGAGCACTCTCAACCAAGAAAGTAGTCACCAGTTTCAAGCTGGCTTTTCTTGCGTTCTATTTCGTTCAAAGATTTATTACAGAAAGAATAAAAGATTGTAAAACAAAAGGGTCTTCAATTTTTATGAATGTTGCTCTTCACAAATCTGGATATTCATGGATTGTTCTTGAGCACATTATCATTTCTCTTAGATTGTCAACAAACTGTATTGGGATCTGTAATCACAATTATGAAGTTGTTAGTTTGTTGTTATGAACAGTTTTGAGAGCATATGAGAACTTATGAAAGTTATGAAATGTTATGTAAAAGTTATATCAA